>CM054127.1:106647357-107247357 GCA_028751855.1 Ambrosia trifida | reverse complement strand
TTATTCCGGCAAGCATTGAAAAACGATTTTCATGGACCTTCAAACTCATTTTAATGTACGTTTCGGTCTCTCCATCAATAATTAGGCGTTTCAAGTATGTCTAACGCATTCAAACGCGTTATAAAAAGAGTTTAATTCGGGTTGTTATTATACCTGATCGGAACTTCAATGGCACAAAAAAAAAACGTTTTTTTTCCATAAACAACACTATAAATAAACCTTGTCATTACATTTCTGCACTAAATTCCTTTCCAAATCCAATAGAAATCATTCCATATCGCGTCTGTAGTAGTATACAAATTGGTTTTTATGTTCGGGTTCATCCTTCTCATTTTCGAGCTATAAACCTATTGTAAGTTGCAATTTTTTTGTGCCGTTTTATCCTTTGATCATACCCGAACAATAGCCCTCTGTTACAGGTCGGCTATGTTGTTCAGATCGAATGATTGGATTTTACCTAGGGTTAGGGTTCTTGACTAGAGAATTGGGGAAGAAGATGACTAGGGTAGTATTATACAAATAACTTTTCTTTGAGAAAAATAAACAAAAAGGTTGAATGGTGTAGTGGTTGGTTTGGGTGTCTGCATTCGGGTAGGCCCGAGTTCGATTCCTCCTTCCTACATTTTTATTCTCTTTTTTTTTTTTTTTGCTGAATTCTTTTATTTTATACCTTCCATTTTTTTTTATATATATATAACATATAGAACTTAAAATATTCATAATAAAGTCATTTTTGATCCAAAAATTATGAAAATTTAGGTGTAGCTTCTTAACACTTAATCAAAAATTATCACATTTTTAGTTTCTGGAAAATGCTTTAATTTTATATTTTTATTTAATTAAATTGTTTTAATCATGATTAATTGATTAAAATTCGTTTTTAATGATTTTAATCTCAAACTTTTTGGGTAATTATTTTTAACCATTCTAATATGAAATAAAAATATTTGGTTCAGAAAACATTTATTTTTATTAATTTCCCTATTATTAATCATTTAAACATGATTTAATAGCATTAAATCAGTTTTAAATATAAATAAGTTTATAAAAATTATGAGAAAATTATTTTCATTAATTTACATGAGAAATCATCCATTTTCTATGAAAATAGAATTTTTGGATCATGTCTTGAATTATTAGTCTTATTTATGTTTAATTAGACATAATTAATCATTTATTTATTTATACTATTAAATATCTTTTTTATAAATACTTTTCCTATAAAATAGAAATAGTTCTATGTTTTAAAAATTTTTATTATCATTTGTGGATCATTGTGTAACTCATAATTATTTGTTTCAATATTTATGATTATTGTAATTATTTACAATAATTAGTTAAATTATTTCGTCTTAATTATTCAAACATATTTTTATTTTAAAATTCTTTTGGTAATAATTATATTACTCAAATCACATTCACAAATTTTGACATATTATTTTTAATATACAAATTTTATATTAATTCGACTTATCATAATCATAAAAACTCTAATTTCCCCAAATCGACTTAGCAAACCCTAATGCCTTAGACCCTAGATACCTTAGACTTTTTAGACACTTCCTTATTAGTATTCTTACACATTATAGATTGAATTCCTCGGAATTCCCATTATTTAGCTCACGACAGCTTAAGTGGATTTTGATCGCTTTCGCAAACGGTGAGTATATCTTTCCCCTTTTTACTGTTTTACTACCTTGGGGTGACTCATGTACCTATATATTAATCAAGTTTCAATTTCTTATACTTAATGCAATTCTCATGTGTGTTTGCTTTATGTTAATTGGTGTGTCTATGACTTGTCAAAATCATTAACCGCTGGGCGGCCTAGCTTTTCAATGAATAGTACTATGGTATACCCCCTTGAGACTCTGTTGAGAGAATCTTGGTCATTGTCTTGTTAATTCATTATTCAGTTGGTTAGTCATGTGTTAGTCATTATTCTCAGGTTTGGTTTTGAACGGATATTACTTATTACATAATTGCAAATGGTACCGCACATGAATTGCTAAACACTTTTCCTACTATATTTATTCAAACAGGGTATGCTCACCAATACATTTTGTATTGACCAAAAATATTTCCGTACATGTTTCAGGTTATTTTGAGACGCTCCTTTTAAGCTTTCGGATTTATACTTAGATTTTGATTTATTGTATTTCAGTTTAATTGCCATTTAGAACCATTGTAATTCATTTCAATGTAATAAACTATTTAATCAATGTATCAATATTTACACTTTTAGTCCATGAGCTATTGAACAATCGTCACTACGTGACACCTCGATGTTTCCGCCATCGGTTGGGGTGTTACATTCAACGTGAAATTAGTCTATGTAAGGAGGCTCTGTGTGTGGAATAATGGTAATCATGGCCTGACTCTATTTTGTCAGTGCCTCTTGCGCACATTTATCTGTTAATTTGGGGTTAGTGATTGTGGTAGTTGTTGATGGCTTGGTTATCTTACGTTAAGGTTTTACCATAAAAATACCCGAATGGCTGAAAAATGGCTGATTAATGGCGCCATGATTCAGCTTCAAATTTCATTCATAAACAGTGTGGTATTAACGGGTCACCAAATAACAAGATGAAGGGAGGTATGATCGCTTATTGTACTACCGTATTACTAAACAGAAAGTTTTGTTCCCGAGGTATATTTTCAGGTGTTTTTGGCATGGGTTCAGTCTCGCTTTCTTAGAAAAGTCGCATATATAAATGTGTTACACTTGTAGGAACCCATGCCCTGTTTGTTGTAGTCGCGACAATGCCACACTTAAAGGTAACTCCTTTCGATTCTTTTTGTAAGTAAGCTCGGCTCGACTCTAATGAAAATTTATTTATTAGTATGTTCCATAGTGGTTTCGTTAAATTTTTTCCTATAAAAAAATTCAGGCAGTGGTTCACCTCCCAAACCATGGGAATGAGCTGGTAAAACTTCTGCTCCGGCCCCTTTTAAACCGCCATCTGCAGGTAGCACAAGTGATGTAGTGGATGCTTCTGGTACAACGAACCCTAGTTTTAATAATGAAAGTGTCCCATCCGTTTGTTTTGTCATTTATATATTTCTTTTATTAATAAAGGCAGGGTCAAATTAGACAAAAACGATAATGGAGAGAAAGATATAAAAAACACATTAGATCACAAAATATAACACAATGACACAATGAATTGTATAAATGACAAAAATAAAGAAAAGACACAATGCAACATAAAAGACACAATGATATAATACAAATTATAAAAATTACAAGCTAAAAATACCAAAAATAAAAAACCTAAAACCTAAGATCGCATAAATGACACAATGACAAAAATAAAGAAAAGACAAAATGCAACATAAAAGAAACAATGATATTTTTTTTTTTTTGGAACGGCCAACAAACATTTATGTCCGACTACCCAGGGGAGTCCCACACTATGGACATACCCCCCGACCAACCCAATGGAGGGCCCATACGTACCTCGGTCGGCTGGCGTAGTAAGGCCCGCCCATGCAGTTCCTGAAACTGGGGAAAACCTAACCCCTCACCCGGCTGTATATAGGCACGACGGTGAAGGATTGGTAAAACCGGGCGAGATCAGGACTCGAACTCGTGACTATAGGCCAGAAGTCATTCATCATTTCTCATTATGTCCCTCGTGGGAATCGAACCCAGGACACCCAAGAGGAATTCCCGGTCCATTCACCAACTGAGCTATCCGTGAAGGACAAAAAAAAAGAAAAAAAAAACGATGATATAACACAATGAAATTGTTACTTTTGTGATAAATATGGTAATATGGAAAAACATCAACTTACCACCAGTTATATAAATTTGGTTACTCCAACTTTATTCCATTGATTTTAAATACAAACTAATGTGTTTAAAGGCGCGCGTTGCGCACCTTACAATTTTTTCGTATCCAAATTTAAAAAACGACATCTCACACAAAAATGGGTATATTTGTATTTATTACTTAATAGCATGTTGTAAATAAAAAAAAAATATCGACTCGTCCCTTGCCCTTCCCATGTTTCGAACCTAAGACCTTAAACAATAGAAAGCATATATTGAAAAAGTGTTTGGACTTTTAAAAAAATAAAAAAAAATGCTTCAAACAAGTTTCGAACTTGATACCTCAAAGCACACAAATGCCCCACAAACCACTACACAACCAAGTCGGCCATTTGTTAATTAGTATAGAATCATATGTATCTATTAATAAAGTGTGTTGGTGGTGGAGTGTTTATGGGTATATTTGTATTTATTACTTAATAGCATGTTGTAAATAAAAAATATATCGACTTGCCCCTTGCCCTTCCCATGTTTCGAACCTAAGACCTTAAACAATAGAAATCATATATTAAAAAAATGTTTGGGCCTTTAAAAAAATAAAAAAAAAATGCTTCAAACAAGTTTCAAACTTGATACCTCAAAGCACACAAATGCTCCACAAACCACTACACCACCAAACCATTTGTTAATTAGTATAGAATCATATGTATTTATACATAAATATGTGTTGAAAAAAATAAAAAAACAAAAAACAAAATGCTTCAAACCAGACTTGAGACCTCAAAGTACACAAACACATCACAAACCACTCTACCACGAACACACTCTATTAATAGTTACAGAATCATATATATATATATATATATATATATATATATATATATATATATATACATATATATATATGGAAAGGATAATGTGGAAACCCTTGTTATATGGTAAACTCTAATGAAAATTTATTTATTAGTATGTTCCATAGTGGTTTCGTTAAATTTTTTCCTATAAAAAAATTCAGGCAGTGGTTCACCTCCCAAACCATGGGAATGAGCTGGTAATACTTCTGCTCCGGCCCCTTTTAAACCGCCATCTGCAGGTAGCACAAGTGATGTAGTGGATGCTTCTGGTACAACGAACCCTAGTTTTAATAATGAAAGTGTCCCATCCGTTTGTTTTGTCATTTATATATTTCTTTTATTAATAAAGGCAGGGTCAAATTAGACAAAAACGATAATGGAGAGAAAGATATAAAAAACACATTAGATCACAAAATATAACACAATGACACAATGAATTGTATAAATGACAAAAATAAAGAAAAGACACAATGCAACATAAAAGACACAATGATATAATACAAATTATAAAAATTACAAGCTAAAAATACCAAAAATAAAAAACCTAAAACCTAAGATCGCATAAATGACACAATGACAAAAATAAAGAAAAGACAAAATGCAACATAAAAGAAACAATGATATATTTTTTTTTTGGAACGGCCAACAAACATTTATGTCCGACTACCCAGGGGAGTCCCACACTATGGACATACCCCCCGACCAACCCAATGGAGGGCCCATACGTACCTCGGTCGGCTGGCGTAGTAAGGCCCGCCCATGCAGTTCCTGAAACTGGGGAAAACCTAACCCCTCACCCGGCTGTATATAGGCACGACGGTGAAGGATTGGTAAAACCGGGCGAGATCAGGACTCGAACTCGTGACTATAGGCCAGAAGTCATTCATCATTTCTCATTATGTCCCTCGTGGGAATCGAACCCAGGACACCCAAGAGGAATTCCCGGTCCATTCACCAACTGAGCTATCCGTGAAGGACAAAAAAAAAAGAAAAAAAAAACGATGATATAACACAATGAAATTGTTACTTTTGTGATAAATATGGTAATATGGAAAAACATCAACTTACCACCAGTTATATAAATTTGGTTACTCCAACTTTATTCCATTGATTTTAAATACAAACTAATGTGTTTAAAGGCGCGCGTTGCGCACCTTACAATTTTTTCGTATCCAAATTTAAAAAACGACATCTCACACAAAAATGGGTATATTTGTATTTATTACTTAATAGCATGTTGTAAATAAAAAAAAATATCGACTCGTCCCTTGCCCTTCCCATGTTTCGAACCTAAGACCTTAAACAATAGAAAGCATATATTGAAAAAGTGTTTGGACTTTTAAAAAAATAAAAAAAAATGCTTCAAACAAGTTTCGAACTTGATACCTCAAAGCACACAAATGCCCCACAAACCACTACACAACCAAGTCGGCCATTTGTTAATTAGTATAGAATCATATGTATCTATTAATAAAGTGTGTTGGTGGTGGAGTGTTTATGGGTATATTTGTATTTATTACTTAATAGCATGTTGTAAATAAAAAATATATCGACTTGCCCCTTGCCCTTCCCATGTTTCGAACCTAAGACCTTAAAAATAGAAATCATATATTAAAAAAATGTTTGGGCCTTTAAAAAAATAAAAAAAAATGCTTCAAACAAGTTTCAAACTTGATACCTCAAAGCACACAAATGCTCCACAAACCACTACACCACCAAACCATTTGTTAATTAGTATAGAATCATATGTATTTATACATAAATATGTGTTGAAAAAAATAAAAAACAAAAAACAAAATGCTTCAAACCAGACTTGAGACCTCAAAGTACACAAACACATCACAAACCACTCTACCACGAACACACTCTATTAATAGTTACAGAATCATATATATATATATGGAAAGGATAATGTGGAAACCCTTGTTATATGGTAAACTCTAATGAAAATTTATTTATTAGTATGTTCCATAGTGGTTTCGTTAAATTTTTTCCTATAAAAAAATTCAGGCAGTGGTTCACCTCCCAAACCATGGGAATGAGCTGGTAATACTTCTGCTCCGGCCCCTTTTAAACCGCCATCTGCAGGTAGCACAAGTGATGTAGTGGATGCTTCTGGTACAGCGAACCCTAGTTTTAATAATGAAAGTGTCCCATCCGTTTGTTTTGTCATTTATATATTTCTTTTATTAATAAAGGCAGGGTCAAATTAGACAAAAACGATAATGGAGAGAAAGATATAAAAAACACATTAGATCACAAAATATAACACAATGACACAATGAATTGTATAAATGACAAAAATAAAGAAAAGACACAATGCAACATAAAAGACACAATGATATAATACAAATTATAAAAATTACAAGCTAAAAATACCAAAAATAAAAAACCTAAAACCTAAGATCGCATAAATGACACAATGACAAAAATAAAGAAAAGACAAAATGCAACATAAAAGAAACAATGATATATTTTTTTTTTTGGAACGGCCAACAAACATTTATGTCCGACTACCCAGGGGAGTCCCACACTATGGACATACCCCCCGACCAACCCAATGGAGGGCCCATACGTACCTCGGTCGGCTGGCGTAGTAAGGCCCGCCCATGCAGTTCCTGAAACTGGGGAAAACCTAACCCCTCACCCGGCTGTATATAGGCACGACGGTGAAGGATTGGTAAAACCGGGCGAGATCAGGACTCGAACTCGTGACTATAGGCCAGAAGTCATTCATCATTTCTCATTATGTCCCTCGTGGGAATCGAACCCAGGACACCCAAGAGGAATTCCCGGTCCATTCACCAACTGAGCTATCCGTGAAGGACAAAAAAAAAAAGAAAAAAAAAACGATGATATAACACAATGAAATTGTTACTTTTGTGATAAATATGGTAATATGGAAAAACATCAACTTACCACCAGTTATATAAATTTGGTTACTCCAACTTTATTCCATTGATTTTAAATACAAACTAGTGTGTTTAAAGGCGCGCGTTGCGCACCTTACAATTTTTTCGTATCCAAATTTAAAAAACGACATCTCACACAAAAATGGGTATATTTGTATTTATTACTTAATAGCATGTTGTAAATAAAAAAAAATATCGACTCGTCCCTTGCCCTTCCCATGTTTCGAACCTAAGACCTTAAACAATAGAAAGCATATATTGAAAAAGTGTTTGGACTTTTAAAAAAATAAAAAAAAATGCTTCAAACAAGTTTCGAACTTGATACCTCAAAGCACACAAATGCCCCACAAACCACTACACAACCAAGTCGGCCATTTGTTAATTAGTATAGAATCATATGTATCTATTAATAAAGTGTGTTGGTGGTGGAGTGTTTATGGGTATATTTGTATTTATTACTTAATAGCATGTTGTAAATAAAAAATATATCGACTTGCCCCTTGCCCTTCCCATGTTTCGAACCTAAGACCTTAAACAATAGAAATCATATATTAAAAAAATGTTTGGGCCTTTAAAAAAATAAAAAAAAAATGCTTCAAACAAGTTTCAAACTTGATACCTCAAAGCACACAAATGCTCCACAAACCACTACACCACCAAACCATTTGTTAATTAGTATAGAATCATATGTATTTATACATAAATATGTGTTGAAAAAAATAAAAAACAAAAAACAAAATGCTTCAAACCAGACTTGAGACCTCAAAGTACACAAACACATCACAAACCACTCTACCACGAACACACTCTATTAATAGTTACAGAATCATATATATATATATATATACATATATATATATGGAAAGGATAATGTGGAAACCCTTGTTATATGGTAAACTCTGGAAACTCTGACTTCCCAATTTTTTTTATTTTTGAAAAAAAAAAAAATAGGGCATGTAATATACATGATTTTAAGCATTTTGAGCCAAAAAAATCAAAAAAGCGCCGAGTATTTTTTTTTTTTTAAATATAGTTTTGACTAACACATGTTAAGCGAAACTAACACATGTTAAGCGAAACTAACACGTGTTAACCATTTGTTACCCGAAGACGGTTTTTTATTTTTTTTATTTTTTAAAATGGCTCGGCGCTTTTTCCATTTTTTTGGCCCAAAATGCTTAAAATCATGTATATTACATACCCTAAAATTTTCATATCGTTTGGTGATCCCCATGTACCATGAAGATGAAGTCTGTCCGATTTGCCGTAAGGCATGCTTGGACAAATACGGGGAACACGCGGTTCATTGTAAGGAGTTGCCTGGTTTCAAATATAGGCATGACTGGTGTCACACCCTCAAAATCCACTTGCGGAGTTTTACCGCGAGGCGCATGACAAACCAGGATCCAAACCAACGATCACAATAAACAAGTCTAAAATGAACATAATGCAATTTCAAAACAATGTTTAAAATTCCCGTTTACAGCGGAAGCTTATTCAAAACAATATTCAATAGTAAACCAATGTTCAACGTTTGTAAAACCATGCAACTCTAACTAGACGCCGTGCAGACGCGTGCGCCCTAGTTCCATTGTGCTACCTTAGCGACCTGAGAAAACATGTAAAAGTTTACGTCAGCACAAAAATGCTGGTGAGTTTACAGGTTTTGTATCCAAGTACCAAGTCCACCTGTCCATACTATAACAAATCGAAAACCAGTGTACGCTAGCTAGGCGTATATTTTGTTACTACCACGATTGGAAAACCATTACTAACTCGAATACCAGATGTTGTGCCCGAAAAGTAAACCAGTTGTTCCTGTTGTTCCTGTTTGAGACAATATGCACTCGCCCGGCCCTCCAAGCCGACGAGCGGGGTTGGTCACTCCCAATAGCGCTATTCACATTTCCCCGTTGTGCAAACCCGCACATTCATGGTTCCCCCCGGGACTTCCAAAGATCGTGTAGTACACAATAGAAACCCATAGTATGACAGTAGTTACCACATAATCGTTTTAACACATGTTTTCTCCCCCGAAAATATGAAACCAGTTTAAAAGAGGGGCCGTAAACTCACCTTAACGTGCAAGCAAAGAATCCGAACAGCAAGCAATATATGCTACCGACACCCTAATAACAGTGTCGCTCAGTGAGTATAGGCGTAATATCATTACCCATATAACTCGTTTGTCCAAGGCGTTTTAAATGTTCAAAAGTGTGTATGCGACGCCTAGTGATTCTACATGCAATAGTAAACCCTACGGACCCGTTGGTGAATACGTTGGTTACAATTAGTTTCTACATTCCGTATGTGTCTCAGACAAGTGTACTTCAGTTACATGTCAATTCCATACCACCTAAGACCTCAATTAATCACAGAAGCACATAATACACAATCTGTGTTTTCAGGACAGATTGTGCGCCATCAAAACGAATTTATTTAAAATAGCAATTCAGTGAGTTAACCTCCCAAATTTTTACTGAGTTTTCTTTGGGATTCACTCGACAATACCTATTTTTGTTTTGTCTTAATTCCAAACACAAAAATTATGAAAATTCGTACAACACAGCTATGTTCAGAAAATCTCCTCAACAGGTCAGTTTAGTAGGAAAATTCTTAAAAATTGTGTATTCATCCAAACGAGATGAATCCACTTGGAAAAGCTCTATTTTTCCAGTATTGACCTACTGGAAAAATTTCATAATCTAATTCCTTGTAAATCTCAAGTTATGACCATTTAAAGTTAGCCCAGTTTACAAATCCGAAAATCTGATATGACCCCTAATCAATTAAAATTCCAAAAACGACTCAAACGATGTCCAAATTCGATGGTTTTGCCCATTATGAAAAGCTAATACCTTGTACGTTACAATCATGCAAAGAATCGATCAAACCAATTATTTTCAAGCCACGAAACAGACCCTACAAGTTGACATTCAGAATCTGTCCAGATTCTAATCGTGCAATATTATCAATTATATCAAACCCTAGTTGCATATTATCAATCAATAACACCTAATAATCATCATACAACTTTCCTAATACCTATTCCCATCAGATCCTATTATCA
This sequence comes from Ambrosia trifida, assembly GCA_028751855.1. Lineage (NCBI taxonomy): Eukaryota > Viridiplantae > Streptophyta > Magnoliopsida > Asterales > Asteraceae > Ambrosia > Ambrosia trifida. The sequence continues at coordinate 107,236,746 of CM054127.1, read as the reverse complement.
AACATGTCAAGATCAAAGCTTTTAGGATCAAAACACCAATAACTTGCGCAACAAGCATCCTATGATGTTACTACGCGTTTATTAATAGGTTTAATCCGTTTAATCTTCAAAAGGACTCATGTTTTAATGTTTATTAAACCCATTCAGACCTGGACAAACTTGTTATATGGTTTTTACAATAAAACATAAAGTAAAAAGCGTAAGAAATCATGAGTTATACCCTTAGCTCTTCAAATCAATCAATCGCGCGCCTTGGAGCCTCCCAATTGATGATCTTGAGCCTTAGCAGGAGTTTTTGGAGTGAAATATTCGTGTGGGGCAGTAAGGGGGCGATTAGGGTTGAGTATGGGGGTTGCATGGGGGTTAAGGATGTTTAAATATGAGTTTGAGGCGGTTTAAACCCGTCAGGTAGTTTCGAGCGGCCGCTCGGAGCCTGTGAGCGGCCGCTCACAGGTCCGGGGCGCGCGTTTTTGCTTCGTTTAGCCTCCCGACGCGTTATCCATCGACGTTTTCGTTATTTCGGACCGTAACAAGTGTAACCCCATGCGTTAAGACCCTAATCAACCTCACGCTCCACTTTTAATAATTTTTATTTACGTGTTCGGTTTAGGTTCACATAATCACGTATGGTTTTCACATAAGTTTGTCAGATATCACCGAGACACATAAGTTTGTTATTCACTAACGTCCGAGGTTCACTAATCATGAAATCACATGTTAACTCACACAAGGAGTCAGAACCCGACCCACACAAGGAGTCAAAGCATCTCATAACCCGAGATGTGAAAGTAGTCCCAAACCGGACTAGAAAACGTTTTGTAAGTTAACCCGACCCACACAAGGAGTCAAAGCATCTCATAACCCGAGATGTGAAAGTAGTCCCAAACCGGACTAGAAAACGTTTTGTAAGTTGTCTCAAACCCGAGACGCATGCTTTTGAGAAAAGAGTAGTGAAACTCACAACAATGCACGTATGTCCTATCTAGCTATCTAGCTAACCCTCGTTAAGTATGATATACGCGTGACTCGCTAAGGTAGACTTTAATCTAGACAACGTTGTTAACCAGAATTTGCCGGGTGTCACAACTGGGTCCGAGACGTTCTTTGGGATATTTTAAGAAGGGCTGGGATCTCAGCCAAGAAGGAGGCTCCTGTGAATTTCCTCTCGGACCCCGCAGAAGGGAGATCCACCCTACGTCCAGCAAACCTGCTTGTCTTTGGGTGGGCCGGGGGGAAACACGCTTGTGTTGACTTAACAGGTGTATCTCCCCTAGTTGGTTTGAGGGATAATGGCTTTGTAGCAGGGCAAGCGGTGCGGAAAGCAGAGGCGAAGAAAGTTGAGAAACATACTAAAGCTTGTGAGGAGAACCAACACGTTTTTGTACCCCTAACATTTGATACCTTTAGCTCCTTGGCACCGGAAGCCATCCGTTTCCTGACTAAAGTCCAACAGTTTATCCATAGCAGTGTCTTGACTCCGGGGGGCATGGGTTCGTGTTTAGTAGGTTAAGGTTTGCCGTCCAAAAAGAGGTGGCGGCGCAGCTTGTTGCTTGTCTGCCCGTTATTTTGATGTAATTTTTTGCGGTTATGTATTAATAAAAAAAAGGCATTCAAATAAAAAGATGAAAAAAAAAAAAAAGAAATGCACCAAAATCAAGGTGCATTTACTGTGCAATTCACACCAGCCATAAACATATTTATAATTATAATTGTTTTGTTCACTTTAGTTCTTATAATTGTATGTTTGATTTTGGGTGAAATGGGAGAAGTTTGTTTGCCGATAAAAAAAAACTCTTATAATAATTAACTTTCAGTTACATATATTTTATATAGAATGAATAAAATACAGTTTCTTGATACAGAAAGTTGTTATTTGGTGAATCAAAGTATCAAACATTTAAACCAAGAAAATATTTGTATTTACTGCTTCTCAGTTCTCATTCACCTATATAAGCAAGCATTTTACTCATTTTTCTGCATCTTCTTCCTCTCCTTCATTGTTGCAGGTATAACCAACCATATTCAGTATTTTCTTTTTTCTATGCATTTTTTCATGAAAGATCACAATTCTACATCATTTTGTTGTACTTGGGTAGTGATTATTGCTTAATTAGATTATTTCTGATCAGTTACATTGGTTCTTTTCCTTACTTTATTATTATTATTATTATTATTTTATTTTATTTTTATTTTTTTGTCTTTGATTACTTATTCCATTGACTGTTTTTCTTGTTTTTATGCCTCTAATGTAGATAATATCAGATAAATGGATGTTAAATGTGTGAATTATGATAAAGATGTTGAATATGTTCATGATATTGGTTAATTGAATTGTAAGATTGTTTTGATGAACTAGAGTTTTAATTTGGTATCAATAAAAATGGATCTTTTGTGTAAGTAATGAATTTTTTTTTTTTTTTTTTCGGGATTATGTTTTGTATTACTTATAGCAATTTATACTTTTGAATTATAATTTATGGTATGAAAATATGATTTGATTAGGAGTTTGAATGCAATATTTGATTTCCTTTTTCGAAGATTGTTATGCGAATGTTCTTCGAATTTAATTCAGCATTTTCTTAAGTAACAAATTCTTATTATCAGTATACTGACTATTCCACATGTTATGATGTATCTATTCATATTCATATAGAGTAGGAGTGGTCAGAACAAATGGCTAGAGGAAATGGGATAGGGGTGAAGGGGAGTAGTCGAAGAAGGGTTCAACGAAGAGAAAATGAGTCAGAGGAGTCGGATGAGGAATATAGGGCGACTGAAGATGAAGATTGTGATGAGTCAGACGAGTTCTATACTGTAGATGGTGATGAATCAGAAGAGATACTTGATGATTTTGGAGAGTCAAGGAGAGTTTCGAGATCAAGAAACGTCCGGAAAAGTTGTTCAAGTAAAAAGGTGAATGGGAAAAGGAGGAAAGTTGTTTATACAGAAAATGAGGAATTTATATCTTTGGGCGGGGAATCTAATCAAATAGATAAGCCTATGGAAAAGAAGAGGGCTTCATTTACGAAAGATAGTGATGGAGATGGTGGTGGTGAGGATGAAGAAGACTATGCTGAATTTGTGTCTTCAGGTAGAAAGAGAAACCAGAGAAGGAAACGTCTTGTATATACAGATGATGATGACGACGATGATGGTGAACTTGTGCATTCAGGTAGGAAGGTAAACCGCAATAACAACATTAGGGAAAAAAGAAAGGTTTCATACATAGAAGAGTGCGATTTTGGAAACCAGGTAAAGGCGCCTAGACGAAAGATGACAGATTCATACGAAGGAGACAATCAGGAAGAGGAAGATGAAAAAGAATCAGAATTTAAGCTTAGCGAGAGTGATTTTGTCGCTGATGAAGATGAAACTCCAAAGGTGAAGAAAAATGACAAGGTAAGCAGGTCTCATCCACAGAAGAAGCGCGTTCGGGGAGGACAGAAAAAGTGCCAAAATTCAAAGTTAAAGTATCCCACAACACCGAATCAAATAAATCATAGATCTGGCCAGAAGTTAGGTTCATCTAAAGAGAAGTCGGTAACAAAGAATCGGAACAAGAAAAAGAGACGAAAGCAAAGGGAAGTGGCAGAATCTGATTCTGATTTTGTTGATTCTGTGTCATCTGATCATGAATACACTATCTCTGAAGAAGAAAGAGAACAAATGAGAGAAGCCAGGGTATACTGTGCCAATTTTAGAGATAAGTTTAGAAGATCTTCAAGTGGAAATCAACAACATCGTTCCGTGCATGAACAAAGAAAATATCAAGTTCGAAAAGGTAAAGAAAAGATTGCAGATACGAAACATGAAGTAACTAATCAAGTTTGTGGAATTTGTTTATCAGAAGAACGGACGAGAACCGTGAGAGGGGTCCTAAACTGTTGTCAACATTATTTTTGTTTCGCTTGTATTATGGAATGGTCAAAGGTGGAATCCCGTTGCCCGCTTTGCAAGCAAAGATTTGCAACAATAACAAAAGCTGCTAAATCAGGCACAGGGTTTTGTTCGAAAACCGTGGTTATACCTGTTCCCGAGTGTGATCAGGTGTGTAATCTGAACCATTTCTTGCATTTCATGAACCGCGGTTATACCTATTCCCTAATCTTTTGGATTCTATGCTTTCTGCAGGTTTATGAACCATCTGAGGAAGAACTGAGGGGTTACCTTGATCCGTATGAAAGTGTGATGTGTACTGAATGTCATTACGGTGGGGATGATGCTTTGATGTTATTATGCGATATATGTGATTCATCTGCACATACTTATTGTGTTGGTCTCGGACGCGAGGTGCCTGAAGGAAATTGGTACTGTGAGGGATGTAAACCTACTGTATTTGGAACTCTAAATTCACAACAACCAACAACTCCTAATTCAAGTATAAGATTAAGCGGCAATGCATCAGATTTATCATCGTCGGTTGCTCTTGGTTTTGATCTAAACGAGTTGTATGTACCTGAAACGCCACTGCCACAACAAGCGCGTGTTCTCCCTGAACCCATGCCTGCTGCTCCTGTCGGAAATGTAGCAGCTACACTCAGGGATAGACGTAGAACACATCGTCAAATACATCATCATTTTTTAAATAATAATGATAATAGAACGAGTGATTTCGTTGGAAGATCTAGTGGAACATTGGCATCTTCTTCAGGAATTAGATTATTTGGCTCTTGGCTTGATCAATATGATCATATTTTTCCTTCAGAGAATTCAGGTTTCGCGTCTGTTAATGCGTCAATGCAAGATCAACACGTTGGGTCGCGTATGGGTATGGGCTTTGATTCAAGATTGGGATATTATGCACAGCTCCATCCATGGACCAACAGATCAAGCATGATGGTTGATGCATGCAGAGAGGTTAGTCACTTTAAATTAGTCATAGTTAATCTTTAAAATTATCAAGAAATCATATATCATGAGTTTTGTTATATAATATGTATTTATAGCTTTGTTGAGAATGGAAAATGCATCTTGCTGCAGGTTATAGCACCGTCGAGGACATCACAAGGCGGTCTGCATACACCATATTAATCATCGGCAGCTGATACGCGACTGTTGAATATATGTCAAACAAGTATACAGAATACTTATTGTTAGTGATGCAGTTGGATCACCCACCCCAACCCCCAAAATTCATTTTTCTATCATTTAACAACCCTTAAAACAGGTCAACCATTGTCATAATCTTGCGACGAGTACGTCATGCAATAAAAGTTGTACATTGTCCTGGTTTTGATATGATCTATCCTTCTAAAAATGTAGTTTTACATATTTCGGTTAAAGTTGTGGTGATATTGATTCTAAGACCCACCGTAGTGGGATAGATTTTGGGCGCTATTTCACAAAATAAAGTCCCCCACACCGCTACGGGGGGCTTTATTTTTCAAAAAGTTGTTTTGGCGTTATGACTATGGCGCCGGTGCAATTATCCCACACCCAATCACATCATGCCACATCATACACACTCTCTCTCTCTCTCTCTCTCTTATTAATTTTTTACTTTAAAAAATATAATAAAATATTAATAGGGGCTTTATTTATAAAGCCCCTATCACTACACCCCTTTTTCAGTTTCTCTCTTCATGCTGACTCAGCTGCCACGTGGACCAATAAAAAATGGGGCTTTATATATTTTTTTTTGAACAGCAAATTTCTTCTCCTTGTGGGACTTGAACCAATGACCTCCCCTTTAGGTATTCCTAGAAGCTTTATATATAAAGCCCTCACTACACATGTTCTAAGTTTTTACTCTTTTTAAATTTTTATTTTTGAGGGATATGCTGCCTACCATAAATTGAGTAGTTGTAACAAATAATGAAATTCTATAGAAATGGTTGGTTGGTTGGTTTGGTTGGTTGGAGTTGAATGGTAGTGGGACCAATGATTGGTGGGTCTTTTGGAGTTTTTTCCCAAATAGATGTAGTTATAAAATTTATTTACCAATATGGGTAGTTTGAAAAGTATTTACCAAAATGGGTATTTTGTGAAAAGTTACATTTTCTCACTCCTAATTTGATTAGTTAGAATTTAGAAAAAATATCTTTTAAAAATATGTAATTTAACAATAACCAAGAAAATTTATTTTTTAAATTGTTTATTTAATAATCACATTATCTGTTAGCTTTTGTTGATAAATTTCTCAAAACAACGTTGAAAACCCTTTTTTTCTTTAGATACAGATATGTATAAGTTAAAACAATTTACATATATTCATTCTTTTGTTGAAAACCCTTTTTTTCTTTTTTTATTTTTATGTAGTTGATGTAATTTACAAATATATATTTTTTTTTCTCGTGACATTCCTTTTTTTTACTTGTTCGAAAAATAACTATTTTTTTTAAAACTATATACCAAAATTTCTCATTTGTAATTAATAACTAAAAATGATATAGAATTCTTTTTAGTTGAAGTAGAATTTTATAATTAAATTGTTATTTTTGGTATGAATGTGCATGTTTTTTATTAGAAATGTAAATTTAACAGACAAAAAAAATCGAGGTTAAAAAAAGTTGTGTATTTGTTATCCTGTGAATATTTATGTTGTGTTCGGGTTCATATACCTAACAAGATTTATGGGTTTGAGTCGTATTTGGGTTCCTGTCGGGTTGATATTTTGCATCTTATTTTATGCGATAGGATTGATCAATGGTTGTTCTAACTTATAAGATAATCAGAGGGGATTTTTCATGTGCTCGTCGTCTACTAATAATATTCCACTTCACAAGGTCATATAGTTGTAAATGAACAAGAATGCTTTCTTCCTTTTTTTTCTCGTTAACTTTAACCGAACAAATGAACGACTATGAATACATAAATGAAAACAAACATATATGTTTGATCAAGACATTACCAATTTTAAGTATAAGTAGAGAATAGTGAGAACCTAATAAGTATTTGAAATTTGGTGTTGATTAGAAGTAGTGGAACAAAGGAGTGGAGTTATTGGTTTACATAGCAGTTATGTCACATTTAAAACAACATCGACATTTTACCTCAACATTTCTATGTAGCTAGGCTTTTATTTGTTTTCTGTCCTCTAACTTTACGAGCACTTTTAAGAGCATTTTACAATCATTGAGCAGCCAAATGCAAGTTGAAGATAAAGTTGTTTTTTTTTTCTTTCGTAATGTCTCTAGCAAACATGATTGTCATGTGGACCACGCTTCTCCACGGATAATTGGACTCTCACTCCTCGCCCTTACACTGTGTTGGTCTGTGACCACCTAATCTTTGGAGATTTATTTGTATTTTTTTTTTTTGGTAATGTAGGTGTGCATATCATTTACAGTTTTACATCCTTTTCAAGTGTTGTTTTTATATTTAAGTATATTTTTTAACGGTAACTTTCATATGAGTGATCCAATGTCATACTGCCGATTCGGTAGTAGGGTACACCGGTTGCTAACAATGGCAGTGGTGCATTGCCGCACTATCCCACTTGCCTGTAAAATAGGTGGGTTTTTTGCACACAATAGAAATGTCTTTATAGACTCAAAACCAAAGGATGATGAAACTAATGGGCTCTTCAAATCTGCAACCCATGCGCACGCAGGTAGGTGCCCAAGTATAATGTAACTAAAAGAATTTGATCACTTCCATTTGGTTTCACCTTATAAACTCATTTCCTTTTCATTCCCCAACCAATGTGGGACAAGACCAAACTCACATTCACATATATAATTTCCAACCTATCAGACATGGTTATGGCGTTTCCCCGGAAAACGTACTGCCTCCAAACGAGTTTCCTCGCTTGAGTAACAACTAGATGAAATCTGGGTGCGGCTCAGAATCGAATGCTCCTCGGTGCGTTTGTCATCATCATTGCCCGGATGCCGTAGAAAATAATGAGAATAGGAATCGAACCTGGGTCACAAAGTACACCAAGTATTTCCCCAACCACTCCACCAATACCGCATTGGCTATATGTAAGTATATTAGTCTACAGTTTATGCACCACCATATTTAAAGGTTGTGCCGATTTTCAAATCAATACGGTTTTTTTTTTTTTTTTTTTTTTTTTTTTTTGTATATATCAGTGTGTAGTTTTTTCTTTCATACATAAATGCATATTGTGGATATAATGTTATTCTTACTTATGCCGGTCTTACACCTATTGTGTTGGGGTGATAGTAGGGATGAGCTCAGGACTCAATTGGTACCAAAAAAAAAAATAAGAGAAAGGCGATTATGTTTTGCCACTTTTGCATAAAATAAATCGACAATTACCCTAACTCGGTTTTATAAAAGGTTAACTCATAAGTTTGGCAAAACAAACAAGCCAAGTAAATGTAAAGATATAACTTGTAAACTTAAACCAGCAAAAACTCCGAACATCAGTATGGGAGACAACAGGTCGGCGAAAACAAGTAGGGCTAGGGACGACGACGATCCGGCAAGGAGGACAACGTTTTTCATCACTAATATCTCGGATAGATTCACGGGTACTCAACTCAGGCATGCTTTCCAGCCGCATGTAAACGTAACCCATCAGCGATGCTTCCCCATCTGAACGAGATTGTTATTGGGGATAACAAGTTGGTGGTGTCCCTGGCCATGTTCGATAGGTTCCACCGAAAAATTAATTATGAGATTAACGATGAGGGAAACAACTCCGGGGCTATCAGAGGGAAGGACACCATGGAAAAGGAGTTTCCGGCATGGAAACCCAATCTGGGAGGTGCGTGGAACATTAAACAGTCAGGTGTGGGTGACAGAAAGTCACTAAAGTTAGATGTTGTGGGTGCATTGTATCCAAGACATGCCATTGGTCGCGCGGTGGTGGGGGTTGCAAAGGATATCGGTATGCTACACAGTTCTAAGAAGATGCTATTAGGAGCTGGTCATCCGGAGGCGGCTCTGTCTTACATCGGGGGTCTGTCGGTTCTTATTACGTTTCGTGATAGTGAAGAGATGAACAATTTCATTGACTATAAGTCTGACCTTTGGAAGGATACTTTTGTTTCTGTTCGTCCATGGTTGGGTCAAGATCTCCCTGTTGATTGTATTGTCGTTTTGAAAGTAAGCGGGCTTCCTTTGTGCCTCCAGGAAAGTGGTGTTTATGATAAAGTTTGGCATCTCTTTGGTTTCGTTGTTTGGCCTTCGGAATTCTCATGGCTTGGTGAAGACAACTCCATTGGGTTCACTCACATCCTCCCTAATCAGAATGCTTGTATAGATGAAGTAGTTCGGGTGCACTGGAAAGGGAGGGAGTACACCGTTCGGGTTGTGGATGAGGCTTCTTCGTGGGTGCCTGAGTTCGAACCATCAGTGTGTGACCAGAGGGATGATGAATTGGAGGAAGGAGAATTTCGGAGAGTTCTGGACCAGGTGAAGGGGGCCATGGACGGCAGTTCATCGGAGGAAAGTGTCGAGTTGGAAGGTGTTACGGCTGTCGTACAGGCTGTGCACGGTGGTGGTGAGGTACAAAGGGATGTTGGTTTCGAGGAGGGGCTCTGTGACACCCGGCAAATTCCGGTTAATAACGCTGTCTAGATTAAAGTCTACCTTAGCGAGTCACGCGTATATTATACTTAACTGGGTTAGTTGAGTCGTGTTACGGTTCGGGAACTGTTAGTTTGGTATAGAGTATCATTAGATGTTAGTCTAGAGGCTCATTAGATGTCAGTCCTTAACCAAGTGTACAAGGGGTGACGATTCGTAGAATCGTCAGAACATAGGGAACATACAAGTCTCGAGTCCCGGGAATTGGTGATCGAGTGTGAATGTGTTTGTTTGAAAGTATTATGTGTTTACAATCATTATGTGACTTGTCGGTATGTAAAAAGGTGTTAACATATGTTAAAACGGAGTTTAACGCGCCAAATGTGCTGAACCAGACCCTATAGGCGATTAGGACCTGTAATCGCCTATAGGGAGGGGCGAGTAGGGTTCCATAGGGGCGAATAGGCCCTAATCGCCTATACTAGGGGCGATTAGGAGCCCTATTCGCCTGATGCTGCTGCGTAATCGCCTATAACGTGCTGGACGACTAAAAACGCCTATAAGTACAATACTTGACCTCCTAAACTTCATTATAACAACCCTAGTCGTCCCACAACTCGCCCCAACACACACACAACCTCTAGAACACGATTTTGGATCAAAACACAAGATTTCAAGCCTATTACATCAATCTATCACAAATCTAAGGTGTGGTTTTCATTCATGCAATCTTTAATAATGTTTTTATTAAATCCCTAATGGTCCAGACCTGTTTATAAACGTATGTGTCTTCTGAAATTCGTTAATAATCGTTGTTAATTGGATTCTAACTATTATGCATGTTGTATGTGTGTTTATGATTAAAAGATAGGGTTTTAGTGATTCAAGAAGGATTGTTAGCATGATATTAAGGTAGTTACAGATTGATGATGATAGCATGTTGATGAAATCTGAGTAATTGTTCATTAGGGTTACGGTTATGCATGTTAATGTGATGTTTCATGCCATGTGTATTGTTTTTGGGTTACATGGTTGCATGCAGGGCTGATAGAACGAGGTTAAACGAAGGATTTTGATTGAAATGTGTTTGGTATGGTTGTTTGATTGATATTTGATGTTTACACACGTTCTGGATCTGATTTGGAGTGTTAAACGCGCGAAAAACTGGAACAGCTGGGCTAAAGGCGAATAGGGATCCTATTCGCCTATGCTATAGGCGAATAGGAGGCTATTCGCCTGAAATGGAGTCCTATTCGCCTATAGTATAGGGGAATAGGAGCCTAAATGCCTTTACTTCATGCATTTACGATCCTAAATGCTAGTTAAGCCCTGAATTGCATGCCTTACGACGTAATCGCCTATAAACTTCTAATTTGCATATCATATAACCCTAATCGCCTATAGTAGAGGCGATTAGCATTCCTAAATGCCTGTTGACCCACGTAATCACTAGTTGACTTTTCCTAATCGCCTGTACTGCTGCTGTAAGTGTAATTTAGCATTTTGGGACCCGATTTGACATCTAGGAACATGCTAGGAACCCCGTAACATACCTAGTAACTTGGTAATATGTGCTCGGACTTGTTTATGTGATACTTGAACTATGTGCTACAACTTGTTGGACTTTAACGTATGTTAAGTGTGATTGCATGATTGTATGTTTGTGAGTGCAAGTATAACACGGGGAGTCTCGGGTCACCAATGGGATGTCGAGTCTTGTACATTGGGTTAATTTAACAGTCACAGTGTTTACAAACGAACTTGGTTATGGTCTGGACATCTAGGGACTAACTAACATACGGGTTATTAGTCTAATTACTTGTAACTGTCATATGTTAGGTCGCCGCCTTACGGGGCTAACATAGCTTGCTGATTTTATTCGTATTACGAAGTAACGCAATCTAAGGTGAGTTTACGGCCCCTCTTTTAACTGGTTTCACTTTTCGGGGGAGAAAACATGTGTTAAACTTATGTTTTGGTAACAACTGTCATACTATGGGTTTCTATGGTTTACTATACGATCTTTGGAAGTCCCGGGGGAAACCATGAATGTGCGGGTTAGCACAACGGGGAAATGTGAATAGATCTATTGGGAGTGACCAACCCCGCTCGTCGGCTTGGAGGGCCGGGCGAGTTCATATTGTCTCAAACAGGAACAGGTTTACTATTCGGGCACAACATCTGGTTTGCGAGTTAGTAATGGTTTTCCAATCGTGGTAGTAATAAATCATACGCCTAGCTAGTGTACTTGGTTTACAAATTGATATAGTATGGACAGGTTGAACTTGATACTTTGATTACAAAACCTGTGAACTCACCAGCATTTTTGTGCTGACGTAAACTCTTACATGTTTTCTCAGGTCGCTAAGGTAGCACTACGGAACTAGGGCGCACGCGTCTGCACGGCGTCTAGTTAGGATTGCATGGTTTTCAAACATTGAATAAATTGATTTACTTTTGGATTATGTTTTGAGAATAAGCTTCCGCTGTATTTGGGGAATTAAACTATGTTTTTGAAATTGCATATGTTCATTTAGACTTGTTTATTTTGATCGTTGACTTGGATCCTGGTTTGTCATGCGCCTCGCGTTAAAACTCCGCAAGTGGATTTTCAGGGTGTGACAGATTGGTATCAGATCCAGGTTATAGTGAACTAGGACTGCATGTAGAGTCTAGTCTATAGCCGAGTCGCACACACTAGACGATCACATAGTACTAAACATTATGGTGGATTACGTATGGGCTTGTCGGGGTGTCTCTAAATCATCTGACCTTCCTATGTTACATCATCCGTTCTATCTTATGTCGGGTTACTTGCTTTCTAGGCAGTGTGGTATATTGGGGTAAATCGTGTACTCTTGAGATTTGTCCAAGGCTCGGACATCTCCCTTTCATACTCCAATAGAAACACTTGCCATAAACTACCGTAGCATTACGGTGTATAGCTAAGAGTCTATGTTCGGTGATTTGAACTTTGAACTAGGAGAACACTTGGAGGACCATGTAGAGCGGTTTATCATTTTGGGTGCACACAAAATCATAAACCGAAATGCATGAAAGCCCTAGTGAGCTCTGGGTTTGAATGGATAGTCCTGAGTTGGATCTAGCTTTGATCTTGTAAATGCTAGTGGTTACCATTAGCTTCGAAACTAAATTTTCTCGTTCTTTCTGTCAGAATCATGTCTGGAGTACGAGGAGGACGTGGAGGTGGCCGCAATGGTGGGCGTGGTGGTGGTCGCGGTGGTGGTGGTGGTCGTTGTAACACCCCAACCGATGGCGGAAACATCGAGATGTCACGTAAGAATGAGTATACAGTAGCACATGGTAATCCAAATTTTAATTGAAATAAATATTAAATGGCAAATATCCAAAAATTGAAATACATAAGAGTTTTGAATGTGGAAATCTAATACATCACACAAGAATCAAGCATGCATAGACTCTTTATTGTCTTCATAAACACTCTAATCTTCATGCATCATTATTACCTGTTGAGTTGTAAAAATAGGGGGGGGTCAACTAGAAGTTGGTGAGAATACATAATCCATGTTAAGCATATAGTTTAAGTCTAAAAGTCTAGCAATTCGTATGTCTATCGTAAATTTAAGTCTACATGAATAGTATAATATGTTGACATAATCAAACCTCCGACTAGTTTAGGTCCATCCCGTCATCTACGGTTCACCTTAGTAATATGTTGGAACGATAACAATCACCCACGTTACCTATGTAGGAGGTACACGTATCCGGGTGGGGTTGTCAATCCAATAGATCTATTATTGAGTATCGCCGGCTTGGCCATAGCTAATGATTATGTAATGTTGAAACTCGTTGAAACTCGTTGAAACTGTTGACTAATTCATGAGGCAATAAAGTTTACTACTAGACATGCATGTTGAATTGCTTAAAATTGTTGCAAGTATGAAGAATTGCATAAACATGGTTACGTAAACTCACCTTGGTATAGTATTAGGTATTGAGGAATAGTATAAGTGTAGCCCAATAGATTGCCAAGTATTACCCTATGTATAAGGCAACAAATAAGTCTAAGTCTAACTAGTTTATAAGTATATTCTAGGGTTTCGATTTGGGGATATCCAATTGTTGAATTTATAATAAAATGTTAATTAAATAAAGGGAAATTTGATAATTAAATAAAAGAAAGTCTTTTTATAAAATTTGAATTTAGAATGTTCACAATAATGTGCTTGAAGTATAAAAATAATTTTTATAAAATTATTTTCTTTATAATAGATTTTTAAATATATATATTACAAATTGCCAAAATTTAACTTTAATATTTAAAAATATTAAAATTAAAGAATTATTATTCTAAAAATCATATTTCTGTTCTAAATATTTAAAAATAAATTGTATAAAATTTTGGTGCAAAAATAATAAAAATTGAATTTATTATGATTTAATTATGATTAAAACTAACAAAAATTGATTAAAAATATAAAATAAATGATTTTTCTGAATTAAAAATCATTTCAGTAAAGTTTAACATTGTACAAACTCAGGATAATTTTTGTAGGAATTTATAAAATTGTTTTGATATTTTAATGGATTTTTATAAATATAATAGCATAAAATTGATTTAATTATTATAAATATTAAATAAATGAATTTCTGAAAACTAAAAATTGTAGATAAATCTTTTACATCAGATTTGATAAATATAATTTTTTTAGAATTTATAAAAAGGTTTTAATAATTAAAAATGAATTTACAAGATTTGATGTATAATATATAATTATAAATGGTTTGTTTTTAAAAATGAAAAATGTGGAAAAAGGGGCGCCCATGCCGGGACTCGAACCCGGATGGCTGCGGTTGCAAACATCAGTCACAACCACTTGGCCTAGGCCTGTGGTTGTGATTTATCCCGTTTTAATAAAAATAAATATATTACGCGAAAACAGTTTCATCCCCAATTCATAAACCACGAACCCTAGATTTGCAAGGATTATTGGCGTGTTGTAATGCTTCGCAGAGGGTCAATTTATAGTGAGGATGCATCAGTGATCAAATCGGCATGTTTGACCAAGAATTGAAGTCTATACGAGTAATCGAGTTTAATTGGTAACAATTGATAGGTAATAATCGTATTGGTGAGTCACTAATGGCCGAGAATCAAGTGTGTTTGCCAAATTTGGATCAATCACGATTAATTGGATTGAATTGAAGCATACGCGTCCACAGTTGACTTTCCTTAGTCAACTGTGAAGTTTTAAAATCAAGTATAAGATTAAAATGTGTCTGGGTTTAAACAAGTGTGAAGGCCAGCCCAGCTGGTTAACTCGTTGATGTGTGTTTGGGCCGGCTTGGGCGCGGGTTCGATTCCCGGCCCAAGCAGTTTATTTTTTTTGATAATTATCATGTTTAACCAAATAATAATTATAATATTTAGGGTATTAGGGTTCCACAAGTGCGACAAAAATAATTAATGCGAATAATATAGGTAGAACTTGACGTTTTATTAAATACGATGGTGTAACGTACAAGTATAAATATGAAATGTTACAGTCGTGGAGGTGTAAACCTAACACAAGAAGATCTGAACAACTTACTGCAAGCTGCCTTTCAGTTAGGGCACAATGGTGGTGGTAAGTTGATTTATCCATTTTTGCCTCATTGGTGAACCTTGTTTACATCCTTCGTGGTTTCTCATACGTTTTTATTTCAGGTGGTCCTGTTAATCCACCCCCACCTATGTGTACCTACAAGATGTTTCGGGACTGTAAGCCCCAGGAATTCTCTGGCACTGAGGGTGCGGTGAGCTTGCTCAGGTGGCTGGAAAAGGTGGAGTCAGTGTTTCTGATGTGTAACTGTCTCCCAGAGGATCGAGTCAAGTACGCTGCTGCGTTATTCCAGGATGTTGCTTTGACCTGGTGGAACAATATCACCCAGAATATGGGTATAGGGGAGGCGTATGCTATGCCTTGGGAAAATTTTGTTCAACTACTGAAGCGAGAGTACTGTCCAAGGGAAGAAGTTCAGAAGTTAGAGCACGAGGTGTGGAACCTCAAGATGACTGGGTCAGAGATTGAAAAGTATACGGTAAGGCGTAATGAGTTGGCAGTGTTGTGTCCTGATCTGCATGTGCCAGAATACAGGAGGATTGAACACTATATCTCGGGGCTAGTACCAGAGATCGCAGGGTTGGTGGCTGCGGGAAATCTTCCTACATACTCAGAGGTGGTCCGATCGGCTCACAGGATGACAAACTTGAAGGTGAATGAGGGTGTTTTGCCGGCTAAGGGTTCGACTGTAAAGGCCCCGGAGAACAACAAGCGTAAATGGGATAATGAGGGGAAAGGATCTGTGCCAGCACAACAAGGTAAGAAGTTCGATAGCGGGGGTTCTTCTTCTTCTGGTACCAAACCGGGTGGTTATGCGGGTAAACTACCTAAGTGCAACAAATGTGGGCGTCATCATCAGGGGGATTGCGATCGTAATCGTTGCCATCGCTGTCAGCGACTTGGGCATTTTGCTAAAGACTGTCGGGCGACACTTCCATCGACCCAGGCCCCAATTACTAACTCGGCTCCTACTGCTCAAGGAACTATGGGAAGACAGGGATGTTACAACTGTGGGGAGACTGGGCATTACAAGAAGGAGTGCCCGAAGCTGAAGCAGGGCGGGGATGTGAGGGATAGAAACGGTAACGGGAACAACGGGGGTGGTGGCAGGAATGCACGTGCCTTTGTCATTGGAGCCGCAGAGGCTAGGCAGGATCCTGACACAGTTACCGGTACGTTCCTTCTCAATAATCGCTCTGTTAGTGTTTTATTTGATTCCGGTGCCGATAAAAGTTTTATATCTATGGAAGTTAGTCGACTGCTAGATGTAGTACCCGTACCATTAGAGGTTAAGTATATAATTGTGTTGGCTGACGGTAAAAAGATTGAAGCTACTTGTATCCTTCGGGAGTGTCAACTAGAGTTGTCGGGTTTGTCGTTCCCCATCAACCTTATGCCGGTACCTTTGGGTAGTTTTGACGTTGTGGTAGGCATGGATTGGTTGTCTTTGTATCGCGCTGAGATCGTTTGTTACGACAAAATTATTCGGATTCCTCTCCCTGATGGAGAATTTCTTTCGGTGTACGGTATCAAGGGCGGTGCTCCGCTAAATCTCATCTCCAGCATGAAAGCCCTTAAGTATCTTCGAAAGGGTTATTCGGCCGTTTTAGCACTTTTATCTGTTTCCTCTACCGATGAGAAGAAGATCGACGATATTCCTGTTGTACGCGAGTTTCCTGATGTATTTCCCGATGATTTATCTGGTCTTCCTCCCCATCGTCAGGTTGAGTTTAGTATTGATCTTGTACCGGGGGCTGCTCCTATTGCTCGGGCCCCCTACCGTCTTGCACCTCCCGAGATGCAGGAATTGTCCAGTCAGTTACAGGAACTCTTGGACAAGGGTTTCATCAGACCAAGTTCTTCCCCTTGGGGAGCCCCGATTCTGTTCGTTAAGAAGAAGGATGGAAGTTTTCGATTGTGTGTGGATTACAGAGAATTAAACAAGGTGACCATCAAGAACCGTTATCCTCTTCCACGTATTGATGATCTATTCGACCAACTCCAGGGTTCTAGCTACTACTCTAAGATTGATTTGAGGTCCGGTTATCACCAATTGCGCGTAAGGGAAGCTGACGTTGCAAAGACTGCCTTTCGTACACGTTATGGCCATTTCGAATTCTTGGTCATGCCTTTCGGTCTCACAAACGCACCGGCGGTTTTCATGGATTTGATGAACAGCGTTTGCAAACCATATCTTGACAAGTTCGTTATCGTGTTTATTGATGACATCCTGATTTACTCCAAGAACAAGACCGAACACGAGGAACACCTGCGTTTGGTTTTGGAACTTTTGCGACGGGAACAACTTTACGCTATGTTCTCTAAGTGTGACTTTTGGTTACGCGAAGTTCAGTTCCTAGGACATGTGGTTAATGAACTAGGTATTCATGTCGATCCAGCTAAGATCGAAGCGATCAAGGACTGGGAAGCACCAAAGACGCCAACTGAGGTGCGGCAATTCCTAGGCCTTGCGGGTTATTATCGTCGTTTCATTAAGGGGTTCTCGAAGATCGCTCAACCCCTCACCACTCTTACTCAGAAGGATAGAAAATTCGCCTGGGATGAACCACAAGAGTCGGCATTTCAAGAACTGAAGTCTAAACTTTGTTCTGCTCCTATTTTGTCCTTGCCTGAAGGCCCTGATGATTTCGTTGTTTACTGTGATGCTTCTATTCATGGTCTCGGTTGCGTGTTGATGCAACGCGAGAAAGTGATTGAGTATGCTTCTCGTCAACTCAAGGTGCACGAGAGGAACTACACCACCCATGACTTGGAGTTGGGTGCAGTGGTTTTCGCGTTGAAAATTTGGAGACATTACTTGTACGGTACCAAATGCACCATCTACACCGATCACAAGAGTCTTCAACATATTTTCGACCAACAACATTTGAACATACGACAGCGTCGTTGGATTGAACTCCTGAACGACTATGATTGCGCTATCAAGTACCATCCTGGCAAGGCGAATGTAGTAGCAGACGCCTTGAGCAGGAAGGAATCAATTAATCCTCTTCGCGTTCGGGCGTTACAGCTCACCATTCATTCCTCTCTACCTGACCAACTCCGTTCTGCTCAGTTAGAAGCTTTGAAGGAGGAAAACCTTAAAGCTGAGACGATGCACGGTGCCGACAAGCACCTCGAGCGAAGGCCTGATGGCCTGCACTACTTCGCAGAACGCATATGGGTTCCTTTATTCGGGGGACTTCGGGAGCTTGTTTTAGATGAGGCTCACAAGTCCCGGTATTCTATTCATCCTGGTTCGGATAAGATGTACCAAGATCTGAAGGTGCTTTACTGGTGGCCGAACATGAGGTCGGATATAGCCTCATACGTGAGCAAATGCTTGACCTGTGCTAAAGTCAAGGTGGAATACCAGAAACCGTCGGGTCTCTTGCAACAACCTGAAATTCCGGAGTGGAAATGGGAACGGATTACAATGGATTTTGTCACGCAACTACCTAAGTCACCGAGCGGGAATGATAAGATATGGGTGATTGTTGATCGGTTGACGAAATCAGCCCATTTTCTCGCTATTAAGGAAACCGACACCATGGATCGTTTGGCTCGTCTTTATCTGAAGGTAGTTGTTTCTAAGCACGGGGTGCCGGTTTCTATTATTTCGGATCGTGACTCCCACTTTATTTCTCACTTCTGGAAGTCTTTGCACAAGGCTTTGGGTACTCAGCTGGACATGAGTACAGCTTATCACCCATAGACTGACGGTCAGAGTGAACGCACGATTCAAACCTTAGAAGACATGCTGCGGGCATGTGTGATCGATTTTGGCAAAGGTTGGGAAGCTCACCTACCGTTAGTAGAATTCTCTTACAACAACAGTTACCACACGAGCATCAAGGCAGCTCCGTTCGAGGCACTGTACGGGCGGAAATGCCGGTCTCCTCTTTGTTGGGCTGAGGTGGGTGAGAGTCAACTCACTGGGCCTGAGCTAGTGTACGAAACTTCGGAAAAGATCGTACAGATTCGTAACCGGTTGGCAGCGGCACGGGATCGGCAAAAGAGTTATGCTGATCAGCGTCGTAAGCCATTGGAATTCCAAGTTGATGACAAGGTACTTCTGAAAGTTTCACCGTGGAAGGGCGTCATACACTTTGGGAAGCGTGGCAAACTCAACCCTTGGTATGTCGGCCCATTTACAATTCTGGAACGGATTGGACCGGTGGCATATCGTCTTGATTTACCGACGGAGCTCGGCA
Source organism: Ambrosia trifida (assembly GCA_028751855.1). Taxonomy (NCBI): domain Eukaryota; kingdom Viridiplantae; phylum Streptophyta; class Magnoliopsida; order Asterales; family Asteraceae; genus Ambrosia; species Ambrosia trifida. Next base: position 107,217,506 of record CM054127.1, on the reverse strand, counting down.
ACGTACATAACGTCTTCCATGTGTCCAACTTAAAGAAGTGTCTGGCGGACGAGTCTCTTATTGTTCCACTGGAAGAGATTAAGGTTGATGATCGTCTTCGGATTGTGGAGGAACCTGTTGAGATCCTTGACTACAAGATTCGTAGCCTACGTCATAGCAAGATTCGCATTGTTAAGGTTCGCTGGAACTCGAACCGGGGACCAGAGTACACTTGGGAACGGGAGGATCAGATGAAGTCTAAGTATCCTCATCTCTTTCTTAAGGAAGCGTTCGAATCGAGATATGTTACCTCTGCAGCTGAATGAATCTCGGGGCGAGATTCCTTTTAACGTGGGGATGATGTGACAACTCGGGTAAATCTCTCTCTTGGTTTCTATCTTTTGTCTGTTTCTTTTGTTATTCCTTTTGGTACTTGTGCAATTTTCGGGACGAAAATTCTTTTAACGTGGGGATGATGTGACACCCGGCAAATTCCGGTTAACAACGCTGTCTAGATTAAAGTCTACCTTAGCGAGTCACGCGTATATTATACTTAACTGGGTTAGTTGAGTCATGTTACGGTTCGGGAACTGTTAGTTTGGTATAGAGGATCATTAGATGTTAGTCTAGAGGCTCATTAGATGTCAGTCCTTAACCAAGTGTACAAGGGTGACGATTCGTAGAATCGTCAGAACATAGGGAACATACAAGTCTCGAGTCCCAGGAATTGGTGATCGAGTGTGAATGTGTTTGTTTGCAAGTATTATGTGTTTACAATCATTATGTGACTTGTCGGTATGTAAAAAGGTGTTAACATATGTTAAAACGGAGTTTAACGCGCCAAATGTGCTGAACCAGACCCTATAGGCGATTAGGACCTGTAATCGCCTATAGGGAGGGGCGAGTAGGGTTCCATAGGGGCGAATAGGCCCTAATCGCCTATACTAGGGGCGATTAGGAGCCCTATTCGCCTGATGCTGCTGCGTAATCGCCTATAACGTGCTGGACGACTAAAAACGCCTATAAATACAATACTTGACCTCCTAAACTTCATTATAACAACCCTAGTCGTCCCACAACTCGCCCCAACACACACACAACCTCTGGAACACGATTTTGGATCAAAACACAAGATTTCAAGCCTATTACATCAATCTATCACAAATCTAAGGTGTGGTTTTCATTCATGCAATCTTTAATAATGTTTTTATTAAATCCCTAATGGTCCAGACCTGTTTATAAACGTATGTGTCTTCTGAAATTCGTTAATAATCGTTGTTAATTGGATTCTAACTATTATGCATGTTGTATGTGTGTTTATGATTAAAAGATAGGGTTTTAGTGATTCAAGAAGGATTGTTAGCATGATATTAAGGTAGTTACAGATTGATGATGATAGCATGTTGATGAAATCTGAGTAATTGTTCATTAGGGTTACGGTTATGCATGTTAATGTGATGTTTCATGCTATGTGTATTGTTTTTGGGTTACATGGTTGCATGCAGGGCTGATAGAACGAGGTTAAACGAAGGATTTTGATTGAAATGTGTTTGGTATGGTTGTTTGATTGATATTTGATGTTTACACACGTTCTGGATCTGATTTGGAGTGTTAAACGCGCGAAAAACTGGAACAGCTGGGCTAAAGGCGAATAGGGATCCTATTCGCCTATGCTATAGGCGAATAGGAGGCTATTCGCCTGAAATGGAGTCCTATTCGCCTATAGTATAGGGGAATAGGAGCCTAAATGCCTTTACTTCATGCATTTACGATCCTAAATGCTAGTTAAGCCCTGAATTGCATGCCTTACGACGTAATCGCCTATAAACTTCTAATTTGCATATCATATAACCCTAATCGCCTATAGTAGAGGCGATTAGCATTCCTAAATGCCTGTTGACCCACGTAATCACTAGTTGACTTTTCCTAATCGCCTGTACTGCTGCTGTAAGTGTAATTTAGCATTTCGGGACCCGATTTGACATCTAGGAACATGCTAGGAACCCCGTAACATACCTAGTAACTTGGTAATATGTGCTCGGACTTGTTTATGTGATACTTGAACTATGTGCTACAACTTGTTGGACTTTAACGTATGTTAAGTGTGATTGCATGATTGTATGTTTGTGAGTGCAAGTATAACACGGGGAGTCTCGGGTCACCAATGGGATGTCGAGTCTTGTACATTGGGTTAATTTAACAGTCACAGTGTTTACAAACGAACTTGGTTATGGTCTGGACATCTAGGGACTAACTAACCTACGGGTTATTAGTCTAATTACTTGTAACTGTCATATGTTAGGTCGCCGCCTTACGGGGCTAACATAGCTTGCTGATTTTATTCGTATTACGAAGTAACGCAATCTAAGGTGAGTTTACGGCCCCTCATTTAACTGGTTTCACTTTTCGGGGGAGAAAACATGTGTTAAACTTATGTTTTGGTAACAACTGTCATACTATGGGTTTCTATGGTTTACTATACGATCTTTGGAAGTCTCGGGGGAAACCATGAATGTGCGTGTTAGCACAACGGGGAAATGTGAATAGATCTATTGGGAGTGACCAACCCCGCTCGTCGGCTTGGAGGGCCGGGCGAGTGCATATTGTCTCAAACAGGAACAGGTTTACTATTCGGGCACAACATCTGGTTTGCGAGTTAGTAATGGTTTTCCAATCGTGGTAGTAATAAAACATACGCCTAGCTAGCGTACTTGGTTTACAAATTGATATAGTATGGACAGGTTGAACTTGATACTTTGATTACAAACCCTGTGAACTCACCAGCATTTTTGTGCTGACGTAAACTCTTACATGTTTTCTCAGGTCGCTAAGGTAGCACTACGGAACTAGGGCGCACGCGTCTGCACGGCGTCTAGTTAGGACTGCATGGTTTTCAAACATTGAATAAATTGGTTTACTTTTGGATTATGTTTTGAGAATAAGCTTCCGCTGTATTTGGGGAATTAAACTATGTTTTTGAAATTGCATATGTTCATTTAGACTTGTTTATTTTGATCGTTGACTTGGATCCTGGTTTGTCATGCGCCTCGCGGTAAAACTCCGCAAGTGGATTTTGAGGGTGTGACAGGCTCGTAGGGATAGCTCGTCCAACTCTGGGTCAATGCGGAATGGGCTCGTAGGGATAGCTCAGAAAATAAGAAAAAGGTTGAGGACCTCGAGCTACTCGCGGAGTCTAGAAACTTGACTGAAGAATAATTAGAAAGGAGGTTAGTGGCAAAACAAACTATTTACAAGAATGAGTGGTTGAAATCCTTGGACATGAAACAGAAGGCTCGAGTTAAATGGGCATGTGACGGTGATGAAAACTCGAAATATTATCATGGTGTTATTCGACAAAATACGGTAAATAATGGGATTCATGGATTCAAATGTGGAGATGAATGGATTTCGGATCCGGTGGCAGTGAAAGATAAAGTCGCGGAATTCTTTATTCATAGGTTTTCTAACCACTTGTATTCGAGGCCGGGTTTTGTTTGTCCTGGGATTAAACGACTTGGTGATGAAGATGTCATTTGATTGGACGAGCCGTTCTCGGAGGTTGAAATAACGAGGGCCGTTTGGGAGTGCGATGGGGATAAGGCACCCAGGCCTGATGGTCTAAATTTCAAGTTTATCAAGCGTTTTTGGCCTTATCTCAAATAAGATTTTTTTCGGTTGGTTCGCGAATTTTCGGAACGTGGTGGCATTAGCGATGGGTGCTTTTCGTCGTTTATTGCCCTCATACCCAAGGGGAATGATCCTGTGTCACTTTCAGATTACCGACCCATTAGTTTGGTGGGTTGTATTAATAAGGTGTTTTCTAAAGTTCTGGTCAATCGGCTAAAAACGGTTATGCATTATCTCATCTCTAAAGGGCAGCCCGCTTTTTTGGAGAATAGAAACATCCTCGACGGCCCATTAATCCTAAATGAATTAGTGTCTTCTCTGTAGAAGAGTAGATCTAAGGCGATGCTTCTCAAAGTCGATATAAATAAGGCGTATGATTCACTTTGTTGGGACTTTCTGCAGGATATGCTTGGCCAAATGAATTTTTCAGGGAAGTTGGTCGGGTGGGTGATGTCAATTGTTCGGTGTGCGAAGGCTTCTGCTCTCGTCAACAGCTCACCTACTATGGAGTTTGATTTCCATTGTGGATTACGCCAAGGAGACCCTCTTTCTCCTTTTCTTTTCATCTTATGCATGGAAGCGCTCTCTTATATTATTCGACGAGCTTGTTCCATTGTGATCTTTCACGGCTTATTTGTTAACATGTTTAGTTCGCTACTCTCGCACTTTCTATATGCCGATGATGTGGTCTTTTGTGGCGAATGGAATCTAGATAATGCTAAAAGTTTGAAGCGCCTTCTTCGCTGCTTTTACCTAGTCTTGGGCCTCAAAATAAATCTGGGGAAAAACTGTGTTTATGGGGTAGGGACGGAAATCACTGAGGTGGATGAATTGGTTCGGGTCCTTGGTTGTAAAGCCGGTCGTTTGCCATTTATACACTTGGGCATCCCCGTGGGAGCAAACATGAATCTCGTTCGAAGTTGGGATCCGGTGGTAGATAAATTCAAAAAAAGGTTATCGGCATGGAAGGCCAAGACTTTATCATATGGGGTACGAATTACACTCCTTAAAGCGGTGCTAAATTCACTTCCGCTTTACTATTTCTCATTTTCCGGGCACTGGTCCAGGTTATAAGCAATCTGGAAAGGCTCCGAAGAAAATTCTCCTGGGGCGGCAATGATGAAGTGGACAAGACGAGTTGGGTCGCGTGGGAGCATGTTATCGCTTCTACGGATTATGGTGGGGTCGGACTTGGTTCGCTCAAAGATGCAAACACGAGTCTTCTGACAAAATGGTGGTGGCGATTTAAAATGGATCCAAATAGCTTATGGCGTAAAGTAATTTGGGTCATTCACGGGAACTCTCGGGCATGGAATTTCATCCCATGCAATTTGTCGATGGGCGGAACCTGGAAACAAATAGCAAACGTACCTCGAGCCTTAGAAGATCTCCAAATTGATCCTAGGCTGTTAATAAAAGGGATCCTTGGATGCGGGAAACACATTCTTTTTTGGCAGGATTTGTGGCTTGGTTCGGAACCGCTCGCTTCATTCTTTCCTAGATTGTTTCTGCTGGAAAGAAAGAGGCATTGTGTGGTCGCTGATCGGCTGTTAGATGGCTCTGGAGAGCGTAGGTTCATGTGGGAGTGGAGGAGAAGTGGCTTCTCTAATGAGGAAATTGGGGAACTCGAGGGCCTGCTGAATCTGCTGGGTAATGTTGTTTTATCAGCGGGTCTTGATACATGGTGCTGGAATCATAATGGTACATTGGGTTTCTCGGTTAGCGGCATGAAAAGGCTTCTTGCTGAGGTGTCTAACGTGCAGGTCAGCCCGGTTTTTAGTTGGTGCAACTGGGTCCCGAAGAAGGTTAGTATTGTCGCTTGGAGAGCCAACCTTGATCAGTTACCTATGGCTGGGGCTCTCGCAAGTAGAAATATTTTTCTTTCCTCTTTGCTATGTAAGTTTTGCGGTGACCATGTGGAAACGACAGAGCCTCTGTTTACGGGCTGTCCGGTAGCACTCGACGTTTGGCAGCAGATCTCCCCTGGTGCAGTGTTCCGAATCTGTTCATTTTCCATGTCCGGGATTTATTTGTTCTCCCTTCTTCGGCTTTTGTGGGAGACAGACCGAGGAAGGCGTTCTATTCTGTTATACTGACAGCCCTTTGGGCCATTTGGAGAGCTAGAAACGAAGTTGTCTTTCGTCAAAAGCCGGTATCTATTCTAAATGTTATTGGGGAGATCAAGACCATGAGCTACTTATAGGTCAAGAATCGCGCAAGGATGGCGGATATGACGTGGGAGTCATGGAGAAGGTTTGATACGGCAAAAATGAGGTAGGTTCGTTTCTTGTTTCGGCCGGATCATGTGATGTACTGGTTGTATGTTTTGTTTTGTTTGGTCTGTATTGTAGATGTAATAGCGGATACGTTTGGGTTGTCAGACATGTTTCGGATGTTTTGCTTTGCTAGTGCCTCATTAGCCTTTATGGAATAAAAGTTTTGTTGGCCGTTTCAAAAAAAAAAAAAAAAAAAAAAAAAGCCAAGTAACATTTTACAATCATTGAGCAGCCAAATGCAAGTTGAAGATAAAGTTGTTTTTCGTAATGTCTCTAGCAAACATGATATGATTGTCCTGTGGACCACACTGCTCCGCGGACAATTGGACTTTCTCTCTCCTCGCCCTTATCCCTTCGCATGCTGTCTGTGACCATCTAATCGATCATTTGAGGGACAACAAACCTGCTTATGATCTTTTGGAGTTTATTTATTTATTTGTATTTTATTTTTATTTTTTGTAATGTAGGTGTGCATATCATTTACATCCTTTTCAAGTGTTGTTTTATATGCATGTATATTAATCTACACTTAATGCACTATCATATTTAACGGTTGTGCCCATTTTCATATCAATGTGTTACTTTTTTTTTTTTTTTTGTAAATATCAGCGTGTAGTTTTTTCTTTCATACATAAATGCATAGTGTGGATATAATGTTTGATATGGATCAATTTGTAATCAAGAAACTAAAGAGTGAAGATAGAGAAAGGAGAAAGAAACACAGAAGAAGTGAGATTATTCTCAAAACCATTCACTAATCTCTCAATCATCTACGATACGTATTTAAATACAACTTTAAAATAGTAACATGTCAAAACGTTTTTAGATCAAAACGGGTAACTTTAAAATAGTATCAGTTTGTTTCAAATTAAAACAGAAACAAAATGATATGAAGTTGAAATAGGTGTTTTCAATATGATAAAAGTTGTAAACCATAAAACTTGGAAATAAAAAAAACAATCAGAACATAATTTCGTTCACATTTTTATAAAATGAAACATCTAAAGCATATGGATATGTATCAACATAACAAACAATATCAAACCTATCTTATTTCTTTTCTTCCTTTTTTTAATAAAGCCATAAACGGGAATTGATACGACTACAATCGTTAAACATAAATTACAGATTTATTCCTACATTTCACTCTCGCGGTCCCCATTACGTAACAGATACAACTCCCCCATCAGCAGCAAATGTAGATCTTTTTACAAATAGTCGTCACCAAAAATCGTCGACAGCAACATTCCCTGCACAAATTCTGATCTTTTACTCTTCTCTTCCTTGTCTTCAATCGACATTGGAGGTGATTCAGGTTCTCTGAAACACATAGTTCATGTTTGTTTAGAATAGATATAAATGGCCACATAAACACATCACACAGTCGAGCATAACACCAACAAAAAAAAAAAACCCACATAAATACAAGGTTGCATTTGATTCTACGGTTCAACGCCTCATACTAGGAAACAGCTAGCTAGACAGAATCAACCTTGTGTGTTGAATAACTAAATCCAACGCCTCATCAGTCTACCTAAATAACAAACTAAAAAATAACCATATGAATAACTAAATCCAACATATATAACCCACAAAACATTTAAAGTTCCATCCTTGATAAAAGTATAAAACTATAAACAGTGTCCCTCTGTTACATAAACTTTCCAGCCATGTAAAGTAAGACAAATTTGAAGTGAGGTATTAATTTCTAAAAAAAACGGTGGTAAAAAACGCGCAGACACGAGATAAATTGTCTCTAAATAAACTAATGAAGTACTAGTTTCTGAAACTTAAGGCACGAGGCATTAAATACATTTGCCTCTAAATGAACTAATAATATAAGTATCAATTTCTATAAAACCAGCAGTATTAAAAGGACAAAGGTCACCATGCGGGCTGGGGCTAACCACAAGTGTGCATACCATACTCATACACACCTAGTTACATAAACACGGATATACACCAACACACGTGTGTGTTTGTATACAAGCATACATGTGCATACATGTATGTTAATGTGTGTGTATATGTGCATGTGTTAATTCATATGGAATAATTTTATATAATTACAGTTATTGGTAGAAACTGAAACAGCAGTTAACAAAAAGATCCAAAGACCAGCATTCATTGATCACCGAAACCATAGCGATGGCCTTGTGAAACAAATTTTGTCATAATGTATTTGATCTAGTTCTAATTATGACAGAATGACCCTTTTGCCAGCAACTAAACTTGAACATGTGCAAATAAGTTCATCACTGATAAAGGGGTCATAACTTAAGGTTAAAACTCTTTAAGCAAAGCAGAATAGTGTTATATTACATAAACTTGGTTTGCCATAAAACAAGGACAAACAAAGAAAATACTAGAATTAAACATCTTGACGGAAACGTTTAACATATCCTGTCATTTGGCTTCTATCTTTGATCACAACGTCATATCTTTAACTCTTTTAAGTCTTTAGGACAGCGAACTAAAAAATTGTAACCTATGCTTGCAAAGCAACATTACAAAGAAAATAAATAATTACACAGACACAAATTGTTAATTGTGTAATATATACTGTATGCATAATGTGTTCTAAAAAAGTGCCAAGATGCAAGGCACATCAAAGCAATGCGATCACATCATTTTAGAAAAAAGCAACAAGCTCACAGAAAGCGAGCACTTTTTAAGCTTTTCAGTGACGCATTTTTAGCAATCAGGCCACCACCTCATGTACTAAACTGCTTTTCTTTTGTAGACCATGCATTTCTAATAGAGTATATAGGTAACAACATACAAATAGTTGAATACCCTATAAAAGCCCATGTACCTGAAACACCTAGAAATCCAAGAAAGAATTTCAACGGGTTCTAGATTCCTTATGGCTCATCAGTCCATGTCTTGTTTTAATCATATTACCAAGTATCAACTAGTAACTACACATATAATTTGCTATGTGAAATATAAATTTCCATTTACGTACGACAAGTGTGCATAGTGTACTTGATGTGTGTGCCTTCGCCAATTGCCTCAAACCGCCTCACACAGTCACACTTAATAAAACACAGTATGCATCACAAGAAGAAAAAACCCATACGGTTCTGTGACATGGTAGGATAAAGAAGGAAAGGAAAAGTAACCCTAATATGTCAATCTGACAAAGAACAAAGTCAAGCACTCATCTCTTTAACGTATATTTTGGTTTGCATATGGCTACATACCATAAAACAAGAATAATCACAAATCTATCAAGCCAGCACATTCGTATAATCATATATAGCAATTATGAAAAAATAAATATTCAGTATAATCATATATAGCAATTATGAAAAAATAAATATTCAGTATAATCATATATAGCAATTATGAAAAAATACCTTTCAGATGCTTTTTCACTTGTACTTTTGGTTACAGCAACTGCGTCAACCGATGAGTTGGATTGCGTGCTCCCCAAGTCATCACCAATAGGCAAAATAAATGATGACAACAAAGGGTCAGGTGCTACATTGGCTGACTGAGGTAAGTACGATGATCCCCCAAACAGAGACTGCAAATTTCCTTCTCTTAGTTCCCTCCTCAACAACGAAAGCGTTGACAAAGAACCACTTTTGCGACTTTTCCTCTTTTGTTGCATGTAAGTCTCAGTTAAGGGAATCACAATATAACATCCACACCAGAAAAAAAAACATATAAAAAAGATAATACCACGAAAGCATTGACAAAGAACCACTTACACGAACGACGCTAGTCCATGTGGGTTAATACCATGAGAATACAAAAACATAAGTCCAAACATAAGAATGCAGCAAAATATTCATAGTCAATTACAGTTTTATCCTAAACGACTAATTTGAACTTTGAACATAAGTTTTTTAAAATTAAATTAGGTGTGCTTACACGTGTAGAGAGATGACCACCGATGAGAATCATATGGGTTAGACACTACTAAAAGAATTCAGAAGCTCAACACAACAATTTAAAAAAAGCATAACTACTCACTACTCTTGACTAACAAATAAATTATAAAAGACACTAACACCATGTATACAAAAAAGGATATCTTAAATATGTTTCCATGCTGTAATGTTATATGTGCCACCATGTCTACCCCGACCCTCACTGCGCAAATCGGACATACCTGCAAAACCACAAATTTCATTGCATTAAACATCACCCAACAATCACCATAACGTCAACAGAAATTGAACACAATTAAACATTATAAGAAAGTACCCCATTCTTAGACTCCAAATGATGCTCATCATCAATATGACAACACAAACCAACTATATCAAAATACCCTGTGCAAAAGGGGCATGGGAACTCCTCCCTCATATCATCATCCATCTCAACGTCTTCAAACCCCATAAACATATCTGCATCAGTAACCCGATTCATATCAAGATTAGGTTTTTTTTTTCAAACAATCATAAATATCTATGCATCAATAACGCAAAATCCAAATCAATAATAGGGCTTTTTCTTTGCAGATAATAATAAAACACAAACAATAACAATAAGATATAAAAATAAAAACCCTATAAACATCTATTCATCAATAACCCGATTCAAATAAAGATTAGGGCTTTTTATACAAAAATATAAAACATATAAACGAATATTATAACATACAAAAAAAATCCCATAAAATCTCTGCATCAATAACCCAATTCAAATAAAGATTAGGATTTTTTTTATTCAGACAATAATAAAAGACATAAACAATATCAAGATTAGGGCTTTTTATTCAAATCAAGATTAGGGCTTCTTTATTCAAATCAAGATTAGGGCTTTTTATTCAAATCAAGATTAGGGCTTCTTTATTCAAATCAAGATTAGGGCTTTTATTTTTTATACAAAAATAACAATAATAAAGAGGTAAATGATGCTGATAATAATAATAATATAAAAATAAAAAGTCTGAATTGAATATTGAATGTTTACCTGATGATCGGGATTGAAGGGCGTATTGGTAACGTTTGGTTGTGGAAGAGAGACGGGCAGCCCATGAGTCGGCGTCCATGTTTATGAGTTAAAAAGACGTTTGGAATTGGAAATGGAATTGGAATTGGAATTGGGATTGGATTGAAGTGATTTAGGGTTTATGAGTTGAGGAATCGTTGGAGAAATTAGAAATGGAATTGGATTGAGATTGGAATTAGGGATTTGAATAGTGAAGAGAGCGATTTGGGGGCGTTTTTTTGGATGGTTTGGATTCTGATTGATTTGCTTTACTTTTTACAGGTGGTTTCTTTCCTTCTTTCACCAAAAAACAAAGACTGAAGTCGGCTACTATTTGTGTGTTTTTATCTTCTCTACCTTTTAATAACTTTTGTTTTGGACCAATTATCAACCTTTTTTAGGTTTCTTTTGTAAGAACAAGGGTCTCGGTTATCCCGTGCTTCGTTGCGGGGCGCCGTGATGCAACAGTAATTATGTTGGTATTAGTTCGCTCTAGTACCAGTACATATTATAGCATACGTCTCGCGCGTTTTTTGCGAGACGTGGTTTACACGCGACAACACTATCTAGTACTAAACCGATATTTGCTAATATAGTTCTGCATTCAGTGAAATTATATACTGTCACGTTGTTGAACCTATAAAAACAAATGCAGTATCGATACACAAAAAAACATTCGATTATTTTTTAAATAATTTCTCTCACTAAAAAGTGAAAAGGTTGCAAAACAATATTCCAATTAGGCAATTAATGCGAGCCTCTTTTCAAGCGGCAACAATAAAAAAATCTCAACGCATTTTAACTGCAGGCCACTATTAATGTGTCCTTCGTTTAATATATGTATATAATATAAATTGCTAAATTTACAATTAAAATTAAAATTTGTTATTATTTTTTAAAAAATTCGAGCAAACTGAATTTTAGTCTGTGTGGTTTTTAGACGGATTGCTTTTTTTTACAGGTGGTTTCTTTCGCCAAAAACAAAGACTGAAGTCGGCCACTACACTAAATTTTATTTTATTACTTTTGTATGCACGTAAATGAGCTTAGCCCGTTCAATTCGAGCTTTATTCCTAAAGCTCAAACTTGGTTTGTGGGCAGTTTTTGAGTTTAGCTAGTTTATTAATTATTCGTTAATTCACATAATAAAAATTATTATTGTATATATGATTTAGTATATTTTTTCATAGTTTTATAAATAGTAACTGTTATTTATTTTGAATGGCAAATCGTTTCTTAACGCCCTTTAATTTCACATTTATCTTGCTTTTGTAAAAAAAATTTTTTATTGAACGGCCAATCGTAAAGATTTGATCCCATCACCTCAGATTTATAAGAGCAAATACCATACCACTAAACAAAGAGGTCATGAGTAAGTAGTAACTATTATTAACTAAGTGTTTATTTGATATATTAATAGTGTGCTCGTTTAGGCTTGCGAGCAGGCTCAAGCTCGATAAGTAAAGCAGGAGCTCAGTCCCCTTTCCTAAATGAGCTTTCTTTTTAGACTCAAGCTCTTTAAAGCTCGACTTGTTTCAAGTTTTTTTTTTTTTCAAACTGAGCTTGAGCAGTTCGTATATAGCTCGACTTGTTTGCACCCCTATTTTTATGTAAGACCAATTCTCAAATGTTTTTAGTTTTCTTTTATACAGTTTATTAAATATACATTAAAAAAGTTATAACACTGTATAAAAAACGATGTATAGTCGTCTAGGAACATATAAGCTTGTATAGTACATAAATTTTGGTATTTAAATTATTTTACATCAAAGACTATTTATGTAACTTACTAAGAGCATCAATGACAACTCGGTTCGGAAGTGTGGTCCGGAATCCGGACGAAGGGCCTTGGAAAGGTTGTCGGATTGGGCTTGGTTCACTAGAGCGGATTCGTCCGTTTGGGTTTTATTATTCGATAATAAAACATATGTATAAAAGTTTATTAATTAAATGTTAATATAAAACTTTGGTGGACTAATAATTAACTAGTGGGTTGCACCCGCGCTTCGCGGCGGGAGCTGGCTGATTTATAACACAACTTAAATGGAAATGTCATGCAACAAAACAGTTAAAAGGCAAAACATACGGGAGCTGGCCGATTTCTAACAAAAGTTAAATGGAAATGTCATGCAATAAAGCAATTAAAAGTCAAAACATCACCACGATGGTGTCTTATTTTCAGTTGGGAAACTCAATATTTAAGCCTCGTTTGATCAATCTTGGAACAACAAAAAAACATTTAAACATCCAACCCTTTTTTTTATCAGTCTTGAAACAGCAAGAACAAATTTAAAACACACCAAGCAGGTGTCTTATTTTCTACTAAAAACCCAATTGTCCAGGCCCTAATTAGTCCGGAGACACCAATTGGAACAGGTTAAATTACAAATATCAAACATCTCACTCACAATTGCATATTCTTCTAGGTGCCTCTAATATTTCCAACATCACATTCACCGGTCAAAACATGAGAATTACATAATTGTGCATCATCTGCCCTTCCAATTGACAACCACATGTTGGACTCCAAAATTTATCACAAAGGTAACATATGATCGTTTTATTCATTGACAAGTTACTAAGCGTACATAAACCATTGCTGACTGTTGGTAGTTATTTGCCTCCCGCCACCGCCCATTACACGGTGATGAATGTCTAAGACAATAAGCACCTGCTCAACCTTCGGTTGACATTGGTGGGGATTGTCAGACCCAATAGATCTATTCATATATCCTCGCTATGCTTCACCTGTTATGGTTATAATGTAAGGACTTAAGAATGGGAGTTACGCTACATTAACAAGTGATATAATAGTACATGTGATCTACAATGTTCGTGTGTTTGTGTAGTATGTTTCTCCCCCAACAGGAAAACCAGTAAAAGGGGTTGTGAAACTCACCTTAGCTTTGCGTGCTAAAGTAAAACCAAGCATTTTGTAAAATAGATATCCCACTACCAGAAACCTATTATACAACAACCTATAAGTGTTTGTCCAATGTTTGTGTTTGTCTAGTTAACCCATTGACCCGCTGACCCGTTAATGTGTTCATATTTGATTAATCCAAATAGACCTAGAATTACATTACGTACATAACTCATGCAATTCCTAACATCTATCATGTCATGTTGTCACATAATATGTCACATATCACATATGTTTGTAAGTTCAAGTTCGCGCATACATCCTACTTCTAACCTGTCATGAATCACAACAAATCATACAACACAGTCCATGCACCCTACAACTTGCATCTCATGTAAGTGGACTCGACACAAGTAAATCATGTATGACCGATTAAACCGTTGGTAATTAATTCATAGTGTAACATGTTAAGACTTTTCAACATACAAGTTCATATTGCACATACAATTAACCTATCATGCCAGCTACATCACATAACATATACATCATATACACAAGTTCACATATGCAATTTCACAACTTATAACCAAGAACACATTCAAATAATCCATAATCAATATTTCTAAAACCTGCAATTTCTGGACAGATTTTAGGTTACCAAAACTAATTTTTATTAAATATCAAACCAACTTGTTAAAGAGCTGAACCCGCTTGGAAAAACTTGGAATCTCATGTATGTAGCTACTGTCCAAATTTCGTGGTAAACGGACTTGTAAAACTCAAGTTATGGCCTTTTAAAGTAGACGCAATTTTTACATCCGAAAATAAGGTTTGATATCTATTCTTATAAAATCTTAAATAAGTATTAAAACAGGTCAAAACGTACAAACTTGGACTTTTTGAAAACCTAACATCATAAAAAAATGTTCTAGCATCAATCACTAATCAAATTAAGCAATTTAAGATCAAGATAACAGCCCTACAAGTCACAACAACAATTCTGTCAAAAATCAAAACCTTGTAAAACAAGTTATCTACAATTCATTAGTTATTGATAAAACAACTTTATATCAGATCTGGACTTTAGGTTTAATGGAAAAAAACATGATTAATTATAATCAAAAGGATTGAAACAAGCAAAGGATTGATAATAGACCTCAAGCTCTTCGTTCGAGTTATTAAAACACATCTAAAGCTCCTAGAATTGATTGATTATGGTTATGGCAGAGGTTATGAGTGATATTTTTCGTAAGGAGGCTGTTATGAGTGATTAGGGTTGTGGTTATGAGAAGAATGGTGTTAAAAATCGGTTTTTTATAACAAAAAAAACACTTGGGCCGATCTGAGCTTTGGCTTGGGCCTTGTTTGTTTTATTTATTATTTTGTTATTCTTATGATGTTTTGGGGCTAGTACAACATATCTAACCTAATAACTAACCAACCCAATAATTCAAGACCCGAATTACTTTCCCGGCTCGTCAGGTGTCAGTTACGGACTCGTAACGCGTTTCGCTTAAATACATAGAATTGCACATAAGTTCACAAATAAATTCATGTAAGCACATAATTGCAAATAATATTGACGAGTTATTCTACAATTATTATTTTTTTGTTATTTCACCAACATTCGGGGTTAATTATTTGTATGTATGTCTCGATAATTCACCAGATTATCTGCTCGTGACTGTTCGTGTCGTTTCCCATGTATTTAATCAATTTAATTCCTCCGAATTGAACTAAATATATAAAGTTAACCAAGTTAAATAATAAATGTTTATAGAAAGTTAACCCAAATTTTATGAGTGTCACATTATTACAAGAGGGGCTAAAATTATTCAAATAATAAAACAAAAGGGACAGATGTCACATTCATTCCAATTGAAGGAGTCTTTTTAAGTAAATTATGAGAGGTTTAGCAATGCCTCCCAAGGACTTAATAAATCTTCTATAATAACTTGCTAAGCTTAAAATCCTCTCAATTGTTTAATAGTGGTAGGGATAGTTCAGCCATTAATTGCTACCACTTTAGCAGGATCTGTGCTAACTTGTTCTTTGGATATGACATGCCCTAGATACTTAACTTTCAATCCAACAAAAAGTACATTTAGATCTTTTTGCTAAAAAAGAATTAGACCTCATTAGTTGTAAGACTTTCTCTAAATCCTTCACATGTTCCACGGATGAACTATACACTAGTAAGTCATAAAAAAAAAACTAATGCACACTTTCTGAGTAAATGTTTAAAAATAGAGTTCATGAGGGCTTGGAAGGTGGCTGGTGCATTAAGTAGACCAAAGGGTAAAACTAGGAATTCATAGTGACCTTGGTGTGTTTTAAAAGTTGTTTTATGAATGATAGGTTCAAACATACATACCTAATGATAGCCGGACCTTAGGTCCCATTTAGAAAAATAATAGCTCCTCCCAATTCATCCAACAATTCATCTATCAAAGGTGTTGGAAAGTTGTTTTTGACTGTGGCTTCATTAATCTTTCTGTAGTCTACACACATACGCCAAGAACCATTTTTTTTATTGATAAGTACCACAGGTGTAGCAAAAGCACTTGTGCTTTCTCTAATCACTCCCATATCAAACAATTCCTACGTCATTTTCTCTATAACATCCTTCTGTGCTGCAGGATACCTATAAGTCAATTGGGCCACCACATTCACCCCTTCTTTCAAAACTATTTGATGATCACATGGTGTTTTTGGTAGTAATGGTTTAGGGAGTTCAAAAATGTCCCTATAACTGTCCAAAAGAGTTTGGATTTGCTTGTTTTGATTATCAGATGTTAACCACAAGATTATGCATAAACTCCTCATTTCCAGCTGTTTATATACTGAATAAATGTGCCCGAGCTATTTTTGAATGGTCATCCAAATAGGATGAAATTATTTCACTAGAACATAGGCTCACATCAGAACTTTTGTTGCCCTTAAGCTCCACAACCTTGTAATCAACCTTGAACTTTATTGTCAGCTCTCTAAAATTCCAAGTGATGTCATCCAAACTTTGTAGTAACTAAATGTCTTGTACCATATCATAATTTTTTAAGGGTATGAGTACATCAATTATAAACCGATTCCCTTGCATCATCCACTGTAGCCCTTCACACATCTTGTGGCATATCATCATGTTGCCATCTGCTACAGTAATTTTCATAGGCATGATATTCTTGGTTGGGCATTTCATTTTATAAGCAATCTTTTCATCTAAAAAATTGTGGGTTGATCTTGAATCAATATGTGCAATACTCGAGTCCCAATTGAGCCTTTAATATGCATTGTGGAGTATGAGGGTACTCCCATAATGGCATTCAATTAAATTTATGGGGGCTAAGTTAGAATTTGTTATGATTGCTTCATCGTACTCCTACTCGTTTTCATCTTCCCACACTTTTATTGAAAATAACTGTTTGGCTGTAAATTTATGGGTTGATGTGTACTTCTCATTACACCCCAAACACTTTCTCCTGACCGTTTTTTCTTCTATTTCTTTTGTTGTTAGACTTCTTCTGTATGGAACTTTATGTTTGCTAGGGGTGATGGTAACATTGGTAAATTGGCTGCACTAGAACTAGTGTTTTTATAAGTGGAATCATAGTTTCTTGAAGGCCATTTTTTTGGTTTTTCCACTGCCAATCATTTGAATTGATCAAGGACATATTGTCATTTTGTACTCTTGCCAATAAGTAAGCCTCAGGAATATTCCTAGGCCTTGATAATCTTAAAGCAACCCCTGTTCCTGGCTTTAGTACCCTCAAGAACAAACTCACAACATATTCATCACAAATGTTGACCTTACTCAAAGCTAAGTCAAATTCTTTACATAATTCAGGGATAGTCCTAGTTTGTCTCATTGCTGCAAGTGACCCCATTGCATCTTGCCCAATAACAGTAGCAAATCTCGTTGAAATGAAACTTTTATACTCTTCCCATAACATTATTTCAATGGTACCACCCATGGAATTAAGGAACACCTAGTGCCATAACAAGGTAATATCATCTAAATGAATTACTGCCAACTTCACCTTCCAATTATTAGGAGCACTATCGATTGAAAAAGAAATGTTCAACCTTACATAACCATCCCTCAACATTAATTCCATTAAACTTAGGAAATTCCATCTTAGTAAATCTATTATTACCTCCATAATACTGATCTCCATTGTTGAATTGAGTTCTTGTATCATCTCTATTGGTGTTGTTCATTTGTGCATTGTTGACATTGTTTTGGTGAATCAATTGCAGGTTATTGATAATTTAGGACAGTTGTTGAAAGTTTTCTTGGAGTTGCAACTTCATGGTTTCTACATCATTTGAGCTTTTTGTTGTTGCTGCTTTAATTGCTTCCAATTCAACCAAGTTCATACCACTTGCTTTTTATAATCAAAGAAGAGTGGCTTCATTATCTTGCACTCTTTGTTCAAAGGTGTGGTTTCGGGTTATCATGATTCTGACTTTTGAGAGTAGATATTATTATTATTATGATCAAGATTGAATGAATCGGTTATTTGATAGTGATATTATTATTATTATTGTTATTATTATTATTATTATTATTATTATGTTGCAGGTTTGGGTATTAATGGTGGATTCGATAAGAAATGAATTGGGTTTATTATGGTGGTGGTTTATGGTGGTAGGAAGTTGCTACGGTGATTTATGGTGCGTAGCTAGGTTTCTGATCACAACCACCGAGAAACGGTGGCTCTAATACCACTTGATACGATCAAAGAGAACAGAGAGAGAGGGGGGGGGGGGAATTAACTGAAATCAAGCTAAACCATTTATTAGATTGTTAATGACTAATTATAGGCTAAGGGTTACAACTAAGGCGCTATTTGTTTTTTCTGCAGGAAAAGGTCAACAGTCTGCGAACCACATCTGCAGGAGAAGAGATGGACCAAAAGTCTACAGTTGGCAAGAAGAAGACTATTTGTTTGTTAACGTCTGCAAACTGCTGAAATAAACTGAAATTTAAATAAACTGATTTTTTACAGCAGTCTGGTGGTGGACCGTGGTGGTGATGGTGGACCATGGTGGTGATGGTGGTGGATGGTGGTGGTGGTGGTGGATAGTGGTGGTGGACTGTCGTGGTGGTGGTGGACGGTGGTGGTGGTGGTGGGTGGTGATGGACCGTGGTGGTGGACGGTGGTTGTGGTTGTGGTGGTGGACGGTGGTGGTGGTGGCGGATGATGGTGGTGGTGGTGGTAGGTTGTGGTGGGTGAGGAGAAGAGAAGATGAGAAGACCTTTGAAGACCTTAGAAGACCTTGGAACAAGTCTGCACTAAGAAGAGGTCAGGAAGACCTTTTTGAGTGAAAGGTCTTCCAAAAAAACAAACAATCTGCAGACCCTAAACGTCTGCTCGTGTCTGCGCGGCGCAGACAAAAGAGGTCAGAAGTGCTTCTGAGAAAAAACAAACAGCCCCTAACTAACTATTACAAAATTATATTTCCAGTCTTTCTATTACTGAATATTACATTTAAGCCACTATAATATTCTATTTGTCATCCTTAGATTGCTTCTTTGTGGCTTTGGTGAAATCCTTAGTGCATGCTCATTTAGATGTTACTAGGAGGTATGTTTTGGATTGGCCAAATTGGGTTCCTTACAAATGCAAAATTTTTATGTGGAGGGCATAGATTAATAGGCTCCCTACGTTGGAAGCTCTTAGTAGAAGGAACATGCACAGAAAGGAAGAAGAAGATGAGGAGAAGCAACAATGCAGTATGCTGTACAGGTTTATACGAGGCGCATAGACACCGATTGTCTGTTGCTTTATGTTACATCGTACTTTTTTGAACAACCTCATGCCCTATACGCCTCATATCGTATCACCCTAAATTGTGTCAGCTTTTGTCTGGTCTAGGAAGCTGTGTAACCTTATACTCCTCGTATGTACCTATACGATATGTATTCAAGGTATCAAAATATATTAATGTTTTGTGTGTTTAACTTTGGTTCATATAGCTTTGATTTATAACGTACCTGTGTCAAATACGGGAAACGCCCCGTCCCCCCTAAGTTTTGACATTACTCATTTTTTTAGAATGTTTAAAAACTATACGGGTCATGCCGTTTGGACATGAAACTAACCCGAACCCACACAATCCAAACACAAATGTTCACATGTTGGACATAGAACTGACACAAGCCCACTTAGACTAAACAAAAATCCGTGAATTTCATTTTACATCCATTCCATATTAGAAGTCCCCAACCTCTAGACTCGGCTTCATATTATTAAGTTGGGTCTTGTTACACAACCAAATTCGCATGGGTTCTTTCTTTTTGCTTAGGAGACACCACTACGACATATATAAAATCACAAGCTTTATTACATAATACTAGTCGATCATCAAGATTACATTACATTGTAAAAAGCATACAACGATAGTTACAGACACAGATTAGGCGAAAAAAGATACATGCCAGATACACTTACCCCGTAAAACTTCGGGTACGACTTCTTTTTACAACTACTTGCCACTCTTTCATCTATTATACAAATATACATACAAGATTTAAATTTAACATAGGAAGGAGAAAGAAATGATGAGACCCAAAGAACACTGTAACATAGTAAGTTATTACCTATCCCACTTAAGGTAAATGATGATAGATTGAGACATGGATACAACTTTTCTGTCCTCTTGGCAGCAACGTCTCGTGTCACTAAAACCCACATGACCACTGCCAAAATCTTGCACCAATTTCCCCTTGGGGACCCGTTCCTTGAGAAACCGATACCAAAATAAAAGAAAATAATATCTACATATCTTTGCCATGATAATTGTCCTACATGCTAATCAAAAGTCGGAATCAACTGACTAGACACCATATCTGAGCTTGAACTACATCCTTCACCATAGCTAAAATCTTTGAATATAAAGTTGTTCCTTAGAGTGTGAGAAAAGAAGTGGATAGAAGAATCCTCCGTAATGTAACAACCGTTGTTATTTGTCCCAAACATGTACGGGGTTGATGCCTGTAGCATTTGAGCTTGATCTGCACATAATAATGGAGTCTCATTGGATTATCATGACAATTTTGAATAATTTACTTATGTTTTGTTAGCCCCAACTTGACCAGATATGTTTTAAGTGCCATTGAAAAAGGCATTTTAACCTATTAGCACACAATTTCCATCTTTATATTATTCGTTCCAAGTGAAATAAAAGCCATTTAAACAACCCTTGATAATTTATATACCAGGGTGGAGAGATTGTATATTAACATTTTCCAGAGCCATATTAGCACCATTGCTAAGAGGGTCACCAAGTAAATTGGATGTTAGAATCAAGCCTCCAAAAACAGACATATCATCGATCGGTAACATCCCATCTAAATTTTTGTAAAAGCGCTTCTTTAGATATTCCAACAAAGGCTGCACATCATGAAAACACCTATAAGTATCATATTTCATTTTCCCTCTATAGAAAGATGATTATACGAGGGATGGAATACAAACCATCTGAAAAGCCGAAAGTTCTTCCAGAGAAAGGTAACTTTGGCCGTCAAAAGTTGCACCAACAATTGTGAAAATGGAATTGAATAAAAGACCAATCCCTTCTGCCACACAGTTATATATATACAGATTGTCATCTAAAACACAATCTTTGGCATGTTTTGTAATAGTCTCCCATGTCTTGTTACATGACCCGCCAAGTATCTATGTTATCCCAATCATAAATAAGTTGCTAGTTCATGGAAACCTTATATGACATGAAATTAACTATACACGTTATATTACCTTCCTGAGTGAGGATGCGTTAGTGACATACATTTGTAAGAAGTCCTTCACTGTACAAATTCCGTTAGAGCCCAATCGCCTATGTAGAGCCCCGTCTTTTGCTATCTTTTCTAGTCGCCATATGTCATCATCCAAAGCTGGAGGATGGTGCTTCTTGTATGCTGAATGAAGAAAACAAATTATCAGTCATTATTATTAGCCGGTTATATTATTGTAATTATTTTATGTATATTATTGTTCTAGGGATATCTCTTGTATAGCTAGAAGATATACTTTCCATGTTTATATAGGGATCAATACATAACAAACAATATCTATAAACATGGAAAGTATATTTTTTAGCTATACAAGAGATATCCCTAAAACAATAATATACATAAAATAATTACAATAATATAACCGGCTAATAATTATATCATAATTGTAATTGTTGTTTCTATTAATTAATTGCCCATTTTAAAATTAGATGTCAATGTCACAGCTTTTGAACTAAGAAATTCATATTTTGCATTGCATGGGACTTTAGAAACTTCTTAAATAATCATACATCTTTGTTAAACTATACACTCAAATTTTGCACCTTCTTAGGATGAAAATAAGATATTTCTAATTCTTCTAAGCAAGCACAATTTTTTTAAGTATGACAAATCATGTAGGTAGCTAAAGAACTAAAGAAACACAAGAGGCATCACAAGGACAAACCAATCCTCAATTAGACATAGTTAGATGTAGCAGTTTCGACCCATGGACTTATAAATAGGTCACCGAAAGCGTATTAAAAAGTTACAATAATTATCATACAACGTTCTTTAATAATTAAATCCCAAAGTTAAATGGATAAAAAAGTGTTTACGGGTCAGCCCATCCACTTTTGACCCACACTTCAAGTGACCCGTTTTGACATATGAAGAGGCATAGATGAAACTTACACTCTCCACGATGATCTTTCACCACGAAAGGCTCACTTATGGCTTCTCTAATTCTTAATCCAGAAATAGCATGTGCACCTAACCTGAACGTCCTACTCCTTCTCCAGCTTGAATTATCAGTAAAATATATATCACCTAAATCGCCAACTCCATGTTTTAGAACCGTCACCAAATCACCAGCCACTAGAGGTCTTTTTCCATCTCTTGCATATATAACTTTGGCCTCAAAATCCTTCCGAGACCAATCTTCATCAGCATCAACAAGGAAGTCACCGTCAAGTGGAACAAACTGTATCTTTAGTGAAGATAAGGGTCCAGATGATACTATTTGATTAGAATCAGTATCAAATAGCACTAGTTTCACTGCACCATTATCCTTAGATTCCACCTTCCTGCCCGTGAACAACATCTGTGGCAACTTTGCTTGGAACCGAAGTTGAAAGGATGTCGTGTCACATGATTCAAGTGCGTCGAAGGGAGATCTGTCATATATACAAATAATATAAAGAGTAAATGCATGTCAAATAACGGAATATATATCTAAAACATACCAAATCTATATTATATAAGATAAAGATCTAACCTTGGTGATGAACACCACAATCTTTGATATGCATGCTGCATCTCATCTCGTACCTACCAAACAATGGATCAAACGTAAATAATTACTACATGAAAGCATGCACAACATAGATACCCAAATCCTTAAAAAAAAAAAAAACTGCTAAAAGGCTTATTTGGTATCATCCGATAATAAGACAATTTTTCAAGAAAAAAGTTACAACTAATAAATATTTCATAAAGGCTGAACTTTGTTCTGATAATCGCATCTTAACAAGCGCAAAAGTAGGAGTTATCTTACCCATTCCCGAATCAATGGTTCCAACGTTGAAGCTAATTCTTGAGACGAAAACCCAAGCATTACATTTCTAGCATGTCTTCTAAGAAACAAAACTCATGTCAAGAAAACTAATAAATAAATATAAAAACAGAAAAATTTGATTAACATTTGAATCACTAACTTTGATGAGACATTTCTTTGCTTAGATTTATGATTAAGAAGTTCAAAGCCATCCTGTTGCCCCTCACCTAATGGTCGTTTCTGTATCATCAAATACCCAAATATAACAGCTTGAGTATCAACTAATGGTACATGAATAAAATCTAAACACCCAAAGTCATAGGTCTATTTATAGAAAAGATGTGTGAAAGGTTCTTTGAAGTTTACTTGTCAATCAACAAGTATTTAAAATTAACAATAACTATATAACAGTTACGTGTACTAGTGTGTGTTAATGTGGGCGGATATGTAAACAATATACGTTTGGATATCCTAAAGTGAAAAGTACGTTGGTATCTTTTTCTTGCCATATAGTTATTTAATTAAAGTTTTCCAACAAGATTACTTGAATTATGCATCTTTTACCATACTAAATGAATTAATTCTCTATCAATATACTGGCAAATTTAGATACATATCACCTTTTAGCATAATAAATGAATAAATTCTTTATCAATACACTGGCAAAGATTAGATACAGATCCCATGTATTTGTGAAGGCACCTACCATAGTACCAACTACAAAAAATAGCTAGTTTTCACTAAATAATGCTGCTGCTGTTGTCTGGTTAAAAATTAAAATTGCATGGTATGTAAGATAGTTTGGTAAAAAAAAAGTTTATTAGTGTTAGCTAAGCATGACGGCAAAATGACGTGAGGTCACCCGTTTGGTTTGCTGAATTCGCTTGAAATGGAGTTAAAATTGGAATTAGAATTATTTTCACTCAAACATGTGTTTGTTTGTATAAATAAACACCACCTTAAAATATTTGGGTTCATACCCTATGGGTGCATCAACAAAAGTTTCACCACATTTGATCAATCCTAAGATGTTCACAACATCATTCTACTATGAAATAGTGGTCAATCTTAATCATTTTTTTTAATATATACTTTCATTAAAACCGGCTAGCTCTCAAACCGAGAACCGTCAAAAACTAAATACACATATACAATGGATAAGTTGCCCAATCCTTCTATACAATCTTTTTAAATTTCGACCTATTTTTCAACCATAGAAAAGACCTCGACTTTATCTCAGCCACCACATCAATAACCTTTGTAGACTTGTCTTGAAAGACTTTAGCATTTCTTGTATTCCATAGTACCTAAGTTGTGATCATGACAATACCTCTTATAATCTTTTTCCTCCACTTCCCGCCATGAACATTCTTGTAGAGCATCAATAAACCATCATAATCATAAGCAAAAAACGGCTCCAACTTACCATTTGCAAATGAAACTCCAAACTCCATAAGCAAACCCACAACCAACCAACAAATGCTTTACGTCTTCATCCGCCGTGTTACACAAAGGACACGCCACATCTTGAATCTGTATGTGCCTTCTCTCCAAGGAAACCCGGGTTGGTAGTCTATCACGCTCATCCCTCCAAGTAATCAAATTGACTTTTATTGGTACCCAACCTTCCCATTTAATATGTGAGTTTTGAATTGTATTGCTATCCTTTTTTAATAATGCTTTACATGCTGGAACAAAGAATGATTCATTCGACCCATCGGCCCAAACCCATTTGTCCGAATACCCACCCATAGTAAATGATCCCAACAATCTTTCCAAATCCTGTACTTCAGAAAGCTCCTCCATAGTGCTCGGAAACCTGTACCAACTTCTTGTGAATACCAAGCCGTGTATACCTTGTGCAACTCTCTCCATAAGCTTACACTTTTTTATTTTTTTCCAGCCTATACAAACAAGGCCATCGACTTTTTAATAACACATCCCCAATCCAATAATCTGACCAAAAGCAAACGACATCTCCTTTTCTCACTACTCCCTGAATCAATAGATAAATAGAATTACCTTGTATCCGAGTCGGCTCCAGGAAAGTAACAATAGACTTTCAACATCCTGAAATAGACCTCTTGATCGGCAGAAAACACCTACAACTCCTCCCACCATGAATAGACTCAGATAACAATCCTCCATATCAACCCAAACTCAACCGCAAATCTCCAAGCCCATTTAGTAATTAACGTCAAATTAACATCGGCCAATCTCGATATTCCCAACCCCCTTCTTTCTTGGGAGTAGTTATCACCTCCCAAGACACCAAATGGACTTTTTTTAAGCTCCTCAGTACCGGACCACAAAAAAGTTTCGCATCATTCTCTCCATATGTTCCAACACCTTCACCGGTGCCTTATAAAGAGATATATAATATATAGGAAGGCTCGACAACGCCGACTTAATAAGAGTTAATCTCCCTCCCATTGACAATGTTTTAGCCTTCCATGACGACAACCTATTTTGAATCGTCGCAATAACCGAGCTCCAGTGGCAAGCTCGAGTCATTTTAGCACCCACTCAAATCCCCAAATACTCAAAAGGAAGTGCTCCCACTCTGCAACCAATAACCACCGCCATACTCTCCACTTCACTACCATTTAAACCAATACCATACAAATACGATTCCTGGATGTTTTTTTAAGGCCCGAACATGTCACAACCCGGCCAAGGTGGGCCTAGTCGAAATTCCAGATTGGTGCCAAACAACACATAATGTGAGCAAACAGCGAATGCGTTATAAATAACTAATCTTTTTATAAAAGAGTATTGGTTTACATTACATAATATCTCCTCTAACGACAATTCTATCTAATCTCCAATCGTACAATAGTCGAATGGTCTCTATGGTTTCTTGATCATCTTTGGGTTCGTCCGTCGGTGTGACTCCAAGTTGCAGCCGATCCTTCCTTCTAACTCAGACAGGTACCTGAACACATGCTTAAAAGAGTTTGGGTCAACAATAATGTTGGTGAGTCCGTGCGTGTGTTTACTGGTTTTAATAAGTTTTATCGTGTCAAAACAAGTTTATAAGTTAATACGGTTCAGCACTGGTGATGTACAAGCCACACCTCAAACCTATACGCTGAATCCACCTACTCCCATAGTGGATTCTCATGGTAAAATACATGACACAGACTGCAGTTGATGGTTCCCCGGGCTTCCGGGTCTACTGTGTGTGGGGTTTTCCCCAAGTAGTGCTACCCACATATTAAGTGGTCCAATCTCCCATTGGGTTAATGAGTGTGAAGGTTTGGTCTTCGGGAACACACTTTGTCACATCATACTAGGTCATCACATCGTACTGGTTTACTACTGGAAGCATGTATTCACCCAAAACAGTTTAAAAGTAAAAGAGGGGATGGTTCACGAGACTCACCGGGAAGTAATGCACACGAGTAGTCTATGATAATCAGGGCGCCTGTCATCCGGTACTGGTATTCTGGTTGAATCCTAAGTTGACGAATATTATTAGTCTCGGCTTTATTTATAATGGTTACTCGTAGGGATGAGCTTGAGCGTATGGTTGTAAAGTCTATCCGATCATCTTTACTAGATAATGGTTATAATCACATCCAAACTTAGATGTCCAATGTCTAGTACTAACCAAGTCCGCATCTTAGTCCTATTGTCCCATTATTTTCAATATATCTTAATATATGTTTTGTATATTTATATGACATGTGTTATTTTATCAAAAGATGTGTGACATTCTTAGTCGTTTAGCATTTCATATGGCAAGTCCAAATCTTAAGTCCATCGTTCATCATCTTATTTTTCCGTTCTTTCTCATTGTCCGAGGTTCGCCATGTGTTCTTAGAGAATAACAAGTGTCGTCCCAAACTTGTGTTCCAAATTTCATATCCACATATCATGTCCAAGTCTTACGTATTCAGGTCCAAGGTGTCAAGGTAATATCCACTCTAATTCATATATGTTTAAGCTTAGTACATATAACCACGTTCGAATCTTATATCTCATATATCAATTTCCATGTCCTATGTTTAATGTTTATGCGACTAGTCTAAACATCCGAGTTTATGTCATAACATCCTATTGTTATTATGTCCATTCTCAAATATCAAGTCCAAGGTATCCCATCTAATCATGGTCCGGTATCGGTCCATTATACTACTCGTCAAGTCCCACACGCGGTATAACTAGGTAGTTTATAACTAATTCAATTATCTAGTTAGTAGGTCCGGTCATACCTCACGTATCGGGTTATGGTTCGTGTTGACCGGGTCTGACCCGGTTAACTACAGTTGATCGACATTGACCATGTTGACTCCTGTTGACACATCTCCTCGATTTACCTCTCGACCTAACCCCGAGCCCCTGACCAAACCAACCGCACATGTGACCTAGACCGAGCCATCACCTGACCGTCGCCTGTACCCACCATCGCCATCATAATCCACAATCATAACCCAACCCCAATCGTTACCCAACCACATATTTATAGACTAAGAGAGGGAAACGAGATGGAGGGTTTTTACCTTATAATATGTTTGACCAGATTGAAATTCGTGTTACCGTCGCCATCTTCATTCTCTCCGGCTGACCATGTACCGTGGTCGGCGACCCCCCTATCCTCCGACCCTTTCTCTCTCGGCTCTCTCTCTCTCTCTAACTCTCTAGTTCAACTGAAGTGGGTGTAAGTGGGTGGGGTCCGTGAGTTGTGGGAATGGTTCTGTTGAAGTGGGTGTAAAGTGGGTTGAGGTTTTTATAAAGGGATATTTAGGTGATGACTTGTGTGGGTGTGTTGTGTTGTTATAAAGGTAGGGTGCCATGGGGCACATGGCACTCATGCCATGTGTCCTGATGTGCCGAAAAATTGATATGTCTTCACCCACAGTTACCACCTGCTTTATGGTCTAAATCGTGCTTTTATCTTTGTTTTATCAAAGTTTATCTTTCTTTATTGATAAATACAGATTTGGAGGCCCGGTGACGAAAAGAAGTGAAAACCCGCACAAACCAGCACAAAAAGACGAAGATTTGAAGACTTTGAAGATCTGCCAGACATGGCACGGCCGTGCTCATGGTTGTGCAGCCTTCCCGGGTCAACAAGTCAACATTTCCAAGTCAAAGGAGGTCAATTTCAGAGTTCCAGGAAGTGCACGGGCGTGCACAATGATGAAGCACGACCATGCTTTACTCCAGCGTGTTCTCCAAGGCAAAAACCGACCAAGACTAACAAGACGGCTAGCCTCCAGGACAAGCACAGGCGTGCCACATGTGGTGGCACGGGCGTGCTCAGTTACTAACCAACATCTTCTGCACAAAGTACTCTGCAACAGTACCCGTTTTCGAGCATGGGTGTGCCAGAACGTTGTCAAGGGCGTGCAAGAGCTGAAATGCCTATAAATAGAGGCCTCCACCCCACATTTTGAAGCATCCCTCTCCACTCGCAATCCAACACTTCTCCACGAAGTTTCTGCCCCCTGAGAGGTTTAGAGGTGTCCCTTGGAGCCTGGGATCACTCCACAAACAGCTTAAGAGAGAGAGAGAGAGAGAGAAAGAGAGAGAGAGAGAGAGAGTGAGAGAGAGAAACACCCCAAAATCATCCAAAACCCTTAGAAATCTCTATATCACCCTCCAACATGTCTTGTACACAAACCCAACCTTGTGAGCTTGTTGTCAAAACCATGCTAGGCTAGATTTCTGTTGGTGTTTTTAGGGTGAGGATGGATACTTGGTATGAATTAATATAGTTTATCTTTTATTTTAAAGTGGTGTTTTGTGTTCTTAATAATTCTTACTATTCTAACTTTGTTTAATGGTCTAATTAACAAATCACTTAGTCTTTGGCCTTGTGAGTGTCTTGATAAGCAATGGGAAGGATTCATGAGTGTCCCCATGGTGTGTAAAAACCCATGCACTTGTGAACTTAAAACCCAAAAGTGGGAAGGACTCATGAGTGTACCCATGGCATGTAACAACCCATGCACCTGTGAGCTTAAAACCCATGAGTTTATCAAGATCTTATTTAGGGTCGGTACGGTCTATATACTTGGTCCTAAAGATAAGTTAATCCTTAATCTTACATCTTGGTTTCATGGTCTATGTGAAGTCTTGATGTTTGTTAAGGATTAATGAACTTGTTAGGACAAAGAGGATTGGTGAAACCACTTTTGGAAACCTTAGTCTAATTCACTTCTGTCATTTTGGCTAAGTATAGAAGTACTGAAAAGAAAACAAAGAACTGCTGAAGAGAAGATAAGAGAAGTGCTGAAGAAGAAACTTCATCAGAAGTTCTGAAGTCCAAACCAGACAAGTTCACTTCAGAAGTACTGAAGACAAACTACTCATCAGTAGTTTGTCATTCATCAGCACTTAGCATCAGATATTTTCCACCGCCTTTTTGCATCAGTAGTTTATTGTTTATTATTACTTTTAGCTGTATTTGTTAGTTTCAATGTTGCAACTTGTGCAACTTGTTTCTGTACTTGCGTTTTAGGCAAGATACATGTATGTAAACGTCTATAAATAGGAGGCTTCAACCTTCTATTTTAGACATTGATTTTAATAGAAAAATCCTTCAAACACTTTCACTGTTCTATTCCATTTCAGTATTTATTGTGAATCTGTCTAAGTATCTAATTCTCATTTACTGCTTGGATTCATAATAAATACTTGTCATTTATTAGTTTCAATCATCAAGGGGGAGTAATAACTCTTCCTTAGTATAAAAAGTGTTGCTTTAACTTATACATTCCGCTGTGCTTATAATCTGATTTACAAGGGCTTGCTAAACACTTAAGTGTCAAGATAGCAAGTTCTTACTTAGCAAAAAGAGCAAACTGATCCCAACAATTGGTATCAGAGCATTGGTTTATCTGATCACATATCAATCTAACAAATTGAGAATCAGACACAAAGCTCTTATTGATACTCAATAAAAAGATCAAAAGTTCACTTTTTATCAACATCCATCACTTAAAAGAGTCATCTGACAAATCTATACTCTTTAAAATGGATCCACATAATACTGGTTCTGCCACTAAACCTGCCATGCTTGTTAGAAATGAATACAACATATGGCAAAAGAGAATGGCACATACCTTGTCACAAACCAACACAGGTTGTTGGAGATCTGTGATATATGGTCCTCACAAACCAGTAAATGTTAATCTTGAAACTAATGTTAAGGTCCCTAAGGACCCTAAAGAATATACAGATGATGATTTCCTAAAACTTGAGCTAGATGCAAAAGCATTCTCTATGTTGGCAATGGCTCTCCCAAATGAGATATACTCTGGCCTTTTACATTGTGAAAGTGCCAAAGAACTCTGGGATTGTCTTAAAGAACAGTTTGGAGGAACTGAAGAGGTGATTGCCAACACCAGAGAGATTTTAGCTCAACAATATGAAACATTTGCTCATATTAATGGGGAAACTTTAACTCAACAATTTGAAAGATTCTCCTCATTAATATCTGAGCTAAAGTTAAATGGTCAGACCTATACAACAGTGTCTATGCTACATAGATTTTTAAGGTCTTTACCAGACAAATGGGAAACATACTCCATTGTTTTAAGATCCTCACCAGATTTTAGCTCCCTCACTCTTACAAAACTCCATGGGAGATTACTTACTTTTGAGAGAGAAATTGATCAAAAGAAGAAATTACAATCATCTGGTAAAACTGCTGATGACTACCTACCAGGTAGTACAGCACTTTTGGGACAAGATTCACCAACTTGTTCCTATGGATCTTATGACAATATTGACATAACCACTGGGATCTCATCAGAAAGATCTTTCCCAGGTTATGACAATAATGACCAAAGTCAAACTGCTGATAATCTATGTTTTATCATGGATGATTTGAAAAACTTTAGCAGTGATGACTTAGAAGAAATGGACATATTACACCAACTGGCCATGCTAAGCATTAAAACTAACAAGTTTTATAAAAGGTCAGGAAGGAAATTTCCAGGATTGACCAGTAATACAAAAATTGGTTTTGACAAATCTAAATTAAGATGTCACAAGTGTCAGAAGTTGGGACACTTTGCTAGAGAGTGTAGAAGCTCTAGCTTTAACCAATCACAATCTGGAAATAACTATAACCCCAATTATAATAGGAATAATGGAACTCAAGGGAGTGCTCATTTTGTACAGGCACAAGCTCCTCAACAGCAATACATGCCACAAGTACAATATGTTCAAGTGCCTGCTCAACAGATGCAGAGCCAACAATCAATCCCTCCCTTTCCAGCTGCTCAACATCCTCCACAGCCTCAACAACCCTCTCAACAAAGTCTTTTCACCTCAGGGTATGTTGACTGGAGCAGTCTCCCTTTTGACACCACAGAGTGCAATCCTGATGCAGACAACAAAGTGTTTGACATCAACTGGGGAGAACTAGACAATGGCAGAAAGAACTTTGCCTTAATGGCATTTGAAGGCTGTACTTCAAAATCTGCATTGTCACAGGTATCAAAAGAATCTTTGACAAAACTTTGCTCAAATTCTTGCAAAGAAACTTTTGCTCTCATAAGAGAGACAAATCTGCACTTACAAGGTAAAGCCAATGATTTAGAAAGAAAATACACACAGATAAAATGTGATTTAGAAAGAAAACTGTGTGCTAAAACAAAAGAAGTTTCTAAATTAACTGACTCAGCTATTGAAACCCAAGCACAAATTAAAATCATGCTAAATGACCTGGGAGATGTCAGACAAGAGCTTGCTGACACCAGGATCACATGTGAAAAATGGGTGGAATCTTGTAAGGGGTATCAATTACTGCTAAACAAACAAAGTGCTTCAAATGTTAAGTTTGGCATAGGATACCATCATGTTGAAACACCAACAGATTTCTCTCCCAAAACTACTGAAGATGGGAGAAGAATTGTTTCAAATGAAACTTCTGAAGTGAAAGACTGCACATCTTTCCATGAAAACTTTCTAAACAGAAATCCTGGCATTTTTAAAGAAAGTACTTCAGAAGTATTAACAAAATCTGACAATGAGCCATCAGTAGTTTCATCTACATCAGGAGTTGAGACCCTGAAAACTACTAATGAGCAAAATCTTTACACTAATGTCAGAAATTTGCCTTTAGATCAAAAACAAAAGGCAAAAGAGTGTGAAATTTGTGGTCTGTTCAACCACAAAACTGAATTTTGTAGATACAGAAAAGGAATTCAGTTCAATCAAAAAATTAAACAACAGGTTGTGGGAAATCAAATCAGAAATAATTATGAAAGAATCTTTAAACCCAAGAAACAACAACCTGAAAACACCTTTTTCTCAGAAAAAGATAAGATCTCAACCAAAATCTTTTTCTCAAAATTCTTTGTCAGTAGTTAGACCAGAATCATCAGCAGTTTCACAAACTGCTGAGATACAAAATCTAATGAACATGGTACAACTACTGATGACCAAGGTTGATGGTGGTCCTGAAAAGGATACCACCATAGTTCTTAATGAAAAATCCATTGCCAAAAAGACATGGATTTCTCAACCTGGTCAAGAACAAACTGTAACTGTTCTCAAGAGCAAACCCAAAGCCAAACAGGCTTGGGTTCCTAGATCTAACTAATTTGCTTTTATGTGCAGAGAGTTTCTAGGGGCTTAAACAGCATATGGTATGTTGATAGTGGAGGCTCTATGCACATGACTGGATGCAGATACCTGATAAACAACTTTATCAGCCAAAGAGAAGGATCTGTATCCTTTGGGAACAATGCTAAGGGATATGTGCTAGGACATGGCAATGTCTCCTCTGGCAAAATACAGTTTGACAAGGTCAATCTGGTGGAAAACCTTGAATACAACTTGCTGAGTGTGTCACAAATGTGTGATAAAGGATATTCTTCCTTTTTCACAAAGACAGCATGCAAGATCATCTCACCAGAAGGCCAGAAGTTGATAGAGAAGATCATTGAAGATCATACTTTGCTGATTGCCAAAAGATGTGGCAATGTCTATGCAGTGGACATTGAGAAAGACAAAGTATTGAACAACACTGCCTGTTTCTTCTCAAGGGCATCAACTTCAGAAACAGATCTCTGGCACAGGAGACTTGGACATGTGAACTTTAAAACCATAAATAAAGTCACAAAAATGGGCTTGGTCAGAGGTCTACCTTTGAAAGTATACCAGTGTCAAGAACACTGTGTATCCTGTTTAAAGGGAAAACAGCCTAAGTCCTCCTATAAGTCTATTGAAGAATAAAAAACAACTGCATGTCTTCAACTACTCCATATGGACTTATTTGGACCAGTCAAAATTATGAGCCTTGGTAAGAAGAAGTACTGCTTAGTCATCATTGATGACTACTCAAGATTCACATGGGTATTCTTCTTATTCTCCAAGGATGAGGCTGCTGAAATCATCAAATTCTTCATTCTACAAGTAGAGAAACAATATTCTCTATCTGTCAAAACCATTAGAAGTGACAATGGGACAGAGTTTAGGAACAAAACTTTGGATGAATTCTGTTTGTCTAAAGGGATTATTAGACAATACAGTGTTCCCAGAACTCCTGAACAAAATGGTGTAGTAGAAAGGAAGAACAGAACATTGATAGAAGGAGCAAGAACAATGTTAGCTGATTCTGGACTGCCCTTGTACTTTTGGGCAGAAGCAGTTAACACATCATGTTATGTTCAGAATAAAGTTCTTGTGGTCAAGAGACATTCCAAGACTGCCTATGAAGTTCTTCATGGCATGAAGCCCCTTATCTCCTTTTTCAGGGCTTTTGGGTGTCAATGTTTCATCTTGAACATCAAGGAATCTATTTCAAAGTTTGCTGCCAAAGTTGACTCAGGTTACTTTCTTGGTTACTCTTCAACTAGAAAAGCCTACAAGGTTTTTAATTCTCACACCAGGATAGTAGAAGAAACATTGAATGTCAAGTTCAATGAGTCAAAACACACTCTTATTCCAGCACATCCTGCTGAACTCTTTGACCTTGACAACTTCCACTTTGGACCTGAAAAGACTGTTACTCCTTCCAAACCTACTTATTATGGTGATCAAAGGTTTGAAGATGAGGATCCTACACCATGGACTCCTCAAACAGTCATTAAGTCAACTTCAACACCATCAGAAGTTTCACAAACTTCTGATCAAACAAATACTGAAGGCCAAACTCAAACATCTGCTTCAGCACCTGCAACTACTGAAGAAGCTAAAACTGCTGAACCAGATATTATAGACCTCAGTAGTTTGTTTGAAGAACAAGAGCCACCTACACCTGTCAGTGGTTTACAACAACTGATTGAACACAGAGATCATCCACTTGATCAAATCATGGGTGATATAGCTTCAGGTGTTCTTACCAGAAACCAGCTCTCCAACTTTTGCCTATTTTCAGCCTTTATTTCACAGTTGGAACCAAAGAAGTACCAGGAAGCCCTCAAAGACAATAATTGGGTGCAAGCTATGCAAGATGAACTGCTTCAGTTCAACAAGCAACAGGTCTGGGAAATCTGTCCCTTACCTCCAAACAAGCAACCAATTGGCACAAGATGGGTTTTCAGGAACAAACAAGATGAAGCTGGTATGATAATCAAGAACAAGGCAAGACTGGTAGTTCAAGGGTACTCTCAAGAAGAGGGAATTGACTATGATGAAACCTTTGCTCCAGTTGCAAGGCTTGAGGCCATCAGGTTATTTCTGGCCTATGCCATTTCCAACAAAATTAAAGTTTATCAAATGGATGTGAAAAGTGCATTTTTGTATGGAAAAATAAAATAGGAGGTGTATGTCTGTCAGCCACCTGGGTTTGGGGATCCTTCTCATCCTGAGTGGGTGTACAGACTAGACAAAGCTCTTTATGGGCTCAAACAGGCTCCAAGAGCCTGGTATGATACACTCTCCACCTTTTTACTCAAAAATAACTTTACAAGAGGTGCCATTGATAAAACTCTTTTCATTAAACATTTTGGAAATCATGTCTTACTTGTTCAAATTTATGTTGATGATATCATTTTTGGTTCAACAAACACAAAACTGTGTGATGATTTTAAGAAACTCATGCAATCAAAATTTGAGATGAGTACCATGGGAGAACTGCAGTACTTTCTAGGACTGCAGATCAAGCAACAAACAAATGAAACTTTTATACATCAATCAAAATATGTTAAAGAATTATTGAACAAATTTTCTTTAAATGACTGTAAATCATGTTCCACTCCCATGACACCAATCACACAAGTTGAACCTGATGATCAAGGAAAACAGGTTGATCAAACCATGTACAGATGCATGATAGGTTCCCTTTTATATTTAACTGCTTCTAGACCAGATATTATGTTTTCAACATGTGTCTGTGCTAGATATCAATCAGCACCAAGGGAATCACACCTTATAGCAGTCAAAAGAATTTTCAGATATCTGAAAGGAACTCCAACACTTGGAATTTGGTATCCTGCTTCAAGCAATACCAAGTTATCAGCTTTTTCAGATAGTGACTATGCAGGGTGTAAGATGACAAGAAAGTCAACATCTGGTGGTTGTCAATTCCTGGGTAACTGTCTAGTGTCATGGCAATCAAAGAAGCAAACATCTGTTGCAACTTCAACTGCTGAAGCTGAATACATTGCAGCTGCAAGTTGTACATCACAGATACAATGGCTCCAATATCAACTTCTTGATTATGGAATCAAAGAGACCAAGACACCTTTGTTTGTAGACAGCAAATCTGCCATTAGCATCATTCAAAATCCGGTACAGTTCTCAAAAACCAAACATATTGAGATCAGGTACCATTTCATAAGAGATTGCTATGAAAAAGGCAAGATTGAGGTGAAGCATGTAGCAACAGCTAATCAAATAGCTGACATCTTCACAAAATCCCTTGACACATCAACATTTCAGAAGTTAGTGTCCATGCTTGGGATGCTAAATTTGTAAGTGTTTATTTTATTATTCTGCAATTTTTCATTTTTCACTTACAAAACAGACAAAAGTCTGAAACAAAACTTCTGAAAAAGAGAGAAACTACTGATGAACAAAACATCAGTATGGGAAAATTTCTGAAAAGTGTGTAACTTCTGATAAAATAAACTTCAGAAGTTATGAATAAAAGTATTTATAAAAACATTTCTCATCAGCTGTTAAAACTACTGAAGAGGAAATGGGAACTACTGATGAAGTAATCCTTCATCAGCAGTTTAAGTCAAAAGGGCAAATCTGACTTTTCCCATCATCAGAGGTTTGACCTAATCAGTTTAAAACCTCTGATAAAAAGATTTTTAACCAAAGGCGGTTTAAAAACTTCTAATAAAGAAGATTCAAGTGGTTAAAACTTCTGATAAATACCTTTTCTCCACACTTATCCTTTCAACTCAAAATATCCCTCCTTCTCTCTCAAACTCTCTCTCAATAACCTAAACCTGCAAATCAACTGTTTGATCAAAACCCAAAACACATGGCTCTAGTTCTAAAGCAGGGACACAATCAAAGGGCCTTTCTTGAAAAACAAGAAGGCTGGTCCCAATACGATGAGATCATTGATCTTCTCGTAAAATCCCAATATTTTACTGCTCTCACAATAAACCCACCAATTCACACTGAAACTCTGAATGAGTTCTGGGCAAATGCTGAGACGGTGACAACGGATGATGAGGTCATTTCCCTCAACTCAAGAATAAAAGGGAAACCACTGACCATCACACCGGCCACACTGGCAACAAGACTGGGTCTGGATGATGTAACTGCCCCTGACCATGTTGCTAATTCTGATATTCACCTAACCATGACTGAGTGTGGTTATCAAGGTACTCTCTCCCATGCTACAATCTTCAAAAAATATTTTGAACCAAAATACAAGCTTTTGTTTCATTATATTATTATGTGTTTGAGTCCAAAAACAGGGTCTTATGACCAAATGCCCTCCACTTTTCAACCAATATTTCATTCCATTGTGAATGAAACTAAATTCAGGGCATCAAAACTATTTTTCAATGAGTTGGTGTTACATCACAATAATACCAAGAAAAAGTTTTTGTTGTACCCAAGGTTCATTATGCAATGCATAATAGGGGAACTGGGTAATGAGGTGCTTGTGGGAAAAATTTCAACTCTAAATCCTTTAACATCACAAGCATACTCAAGGCATAACAAACCGGCTGCCTGGCCAGAAGATGATCAGGGAGAACAACAACAAGTCCCCCTGAAGCCCACATCTTCCAAACTCACACCACCAAAAGCCAAAAAGCCCAAGCCAACAAAGACTAAAACCCACCAACCCAAAAGAAAAGTTGTTCAGGAGGTTGAGATGCCTGAACATGTTCATGAGCAGTCTGCTCTTCAAATAGGTGAGACTGAAACACCCCCTCAGTCTCATCCATCTCAAACCCCACCAAGAGCACCCATAACCATTTTATTCAAAAGAAAAAGACTTAGAAAAACATATGAAACACACTCTTCTTTTGAAACTGCTGAACAACAACTTTCACCTATTGCCCAAACTACTGAACCAACCCCACAAATTTCTGAACAAGAGGCAATAGAAATTGACAAACTTCTCTCTAGGCTAAAAGAGAAGGTCCCATCTGATCATGTCAGTCCCCTACAACCACAACCAACAGGGGACATAACCACTACATCAGACATGGATGTGGACATCTCTAGCCCTATCCCAAGAGATGAGGGTGGACCAGAGTCTTTAAGCCTAATTTTAGAGACTCTTGGGGCATCTGAGGCTGCTACTACTCAGTTACCACCCAGTGGTGGATCTAAGGATAGAAGTAACATAGCTAAGACCTCAGATGTGGCAACTACTGATGAAGGCTTAATGCCTGAAGTAGGAAATCCTCAGAACCAAGAACAAGAGGTTCATGAGAGAACTGAGTTGAGCTCAGCTCATGATTTAACTGAGACAGTCCTCATTGAGGGCAACATCAGGGATTCAGATGATTCCATTAATTTGGATGATGTTTCAAAAACACAAACTACTGAATTGACGGCACCTTCTGAAGGTCCTGTTTCAGGGGTATCCAGGCTCAAGAAGCCAGTCACCCCTGCACAGGTTAAAGCCCACTTAATCCCTAAAACCCCTAGAGTGGCATCCTCTGTACAACATGAGGATCTCCCAAAAACACCCCCTTCACAACAAATGCCTACCCAATTCCCTGGGCAAACAAGCATAGACCTGAACCAGCTATGCAGCCCAGAGGGTCCCCTGTACCACATGATGAATACTCTCATCAGAAATCACTTCCAAACATACACAGCTAACTTGGAGCTGTCCATCAAGAATCAATTTGGAGTGATCAAGACCAAGATGAATGATCTGTCCAACAAAATAGACTTCAACAGCAAACAGATTGCTCATCTTCAAGGACAATTCTCCCAACCCTCAACTTCAAAAGTTAAACTTGATGAATCCAAAAAGGGGGAGAAGATCAGGGAACCTAAGGAGTCATTCCAAGCCAGGATAAGGGCAAGAGTGGCCATCCTTGAAAGAGATCAAAAAGATCAGGCTAGGAAAGAAAAACTGGCCAAACAGTTTGGTGTCTCAATAGAAGAGATTGAAGCAGCAGAAAAAGAAGATGAGACCCAAACATCTGAAGAATCCCTAAGGCACAATGAAGAAACTTCTGATGGCAAAAGTTCTGATGAAGAATCAGAAAGTACTGAAGACAATCCTTCAGTAGTTGACAAACCATCAGCAGTTGTCAACCCATCAGAGGTTAACACTTCCAAACCTCAAACCACTGAACCTTCCAGAACCACTGCTCCCATTCAACCAACATCTGATCCCATCAGGCCTACAACTGTTACAACAATGACTGTACTAAACCCTTCTCCTATCTCTCAATCAGCTGAATTATTAGAGAAGAGCTTAGTTGCAGCCAACAAGAAGGCCAGAGAAGATCTGATTTGGAAAACTCTGGAAGAAAGGGATGATCTAGATTTAAGCCATGAAGAAAAACTTCAGGCTTATGAAGCTGAACTACAAAGGCAGGCTAGCCTTGATGAGATTGCTGAACAAGATAAAAGACAACAACTGGTGTCTTACATTACCAAGAACAGCAAGACTAAAGCCTATACACTCAAAGGACTCTCTGTGCAAGAGCTGACAAGAAGAGCACAACTGCTTGCAGACAAAATGGCCACAAGCAAAGAAGGAAAGGCCAAGAGAGCCCAAATAATAGAAGAGTTAGTAGCAGAGGGCTATGGTTCAAAAGCCTCAGTATCCAGATGGAAAGAAGAAAGACTAATGGATACTTACAAGAAATATTTGGCTGCCAAGGCTGCAAATCCAGAGAAGTTTCAAACTACTGATCCTTCAAGATCAGTAGTTAGAACTTCTGGTGTATCAAGAAGAAGAACTGCTACTCAGAGAAAGAAGGCAGAGGACAATGTCAAAACTGACTTCAAAATGGTACTACTTGAAGGAAGTTCAATAGTCCATTCAGACTTTGACATTGAGGAGAAACCTCTGTTAACACAATTCAGGGATCCTTCCACTTTTGCTTACCAAATACAAAAGACCATCAAAGAAAAGCTGCATACCAGAGTAGTGACTGAACACCATCTCCCAACTGTTCAGATGCCTGATATGCAACAACAACAAGGAAGAGACTCCCACCTGAGGCTAACTGAAACTGAAAGCATCCAGCACTCAGGACCATCAACCCAAGGGACAAGTCTGGTTCCCTATTCTTCTGACTTTAACAAGTCAAAGATACCTATCATCAGATGGTCACTTACTGATAACAACTCAGTATTGTTGACAAGAAGAGAACTCTCAAGCAGGGCTTACAAGAAGATCAGTGATCTGAAGAAACTGTCAACATAAGACCTGCTCACAATTCAACATCTGGAACCACAGAGAGGATCTCTATCTGATGGTCAGTTAAACCAGCTCAAGAACACCATGTACAAAGAGATATGGAAGATTGTTCAAGACAGAAGAAAAACATAAGGAATTAGTAAGGTTTTGGCTTCATCAATCCAGGGGGAGATTGTTAGGACAAAGAGGATTGGTGAAACCACTTTTGGAAACCTTAGTCTAATTCACTTCTGTCATTTTGGCTAAGTATAGAAGTACTGAAAAGAAAACAAAGAACTGCTGAAGAGAAGATAAGAGAAGTGCTGAAGAAGAAACTTCATCAGAAGTTCTGAAGTCCAAACCAGACAAGTTCACTTCAGAAGTACTGAAGACAAACTACTCATCAGTAGTTTGTCATTCATCAGCACTTAGCATCAGATATTTTCCACCGCCTTTTTGCATCAGTAGTTTATTGTTTATTATTACTTTTAGCTGTATTTGTTAGTTTCAATGTTGCAACTTGTGCAACTTGTTTCTGTTGTTTCTGTACTTGCTTTTTAGGCAAGATACATGTATGTAAACGTCTATAAATAGGAGGCTTCAACCTTCTATTTTAGACATTGATTTTAATAGAAAAATCCTTCAAACACTTTCACTGTTCTATTCCATTTCAATATTTATTGTGAATCTGTCTAAGTATCTAATTCTCATTTACTGCTTGGATTCATAATAAATACTTGTCATTTATTAGTTTCAATCATCAAGGGGGAGTAATAACTCTTCCTTAGTATAAAAAGTGTTGCTTTAACTTATACATTCCGCTGTGCTTATAATCTGATTTACATGGGCTTGCTAAACACTTAAGTGTCAAGATAGCAAGTTCTTACTTAGCAAAAAGAGCAAACTGATCCCAACAGAACTCGTGTTGGAATTAAACGGTCTTTATTTTGTTCCATCATTATACTGCCACACAGTTAATGATAGACCAGTAATTTTTTGATAAGTTTATTAAACCAAGTAGGGGATGCACGTGTGCGGGAAAAGTCACGACTCCTCTATGATATTAAGTGGTAACTTGTTCGGTCATGCTCCGGCCACTGACAAGTTATTCATAAAAGTCTAGAGTAGTTTGATGTCTATATCGCAACACCAGGAGGCGGGTAATTCGGGGTTGATTCGAAATAGTCTCGAGTCACTTTATTTTCAGTGTTCAGAGGTGAGCTCACCAGACCAGGGAGACCCTCATAATAACATTAAGAACACAATTGTTTGTACAGCTTTGCGATAACAGTCACATCTAGAAAATGCAGTTGCAATTCTAAGTTAAGCATAAGTGCGCGCTCAAACACACCACTATAAAATAAAGATAGCTATATCATACGTAGGTTCCATCCGACCCCGAAGCAACACCATTGTTTTGATATTGATTTTCCTTAAAAGTTTTCATCTCTCATTTTACTTTTCTTCTTATTTTAAGTAAAAATCTTTTTAAGTAATTTTAGGAAGCCGAGTAGTAAAAATCGTGTCCACGGATTCGATACTCGGTACTTGCACATTTCTATACCATATATACAATAGGTACGCTTTCCTATTGTGTCGTGTTTAGAACATTGAGCAACTATCGTTTTAAATTATAAATTTAAAACTTGTAAGTGTGTCTTTTGTTTTTCTAACTTACTCGTCTTTTCATCAAAAACTTTTGGCATCTCCCCCGCGACTTTGCCCTTTTTGAAAAGAAGTCTAGTTTTCTTAAACAATCACACGACACCCAAGTATTTGGCGCCGTTGCCGGGGACACGACTGTTTTAGAGAAAGGTTTTCTTAAAATTACTAAGTTTCTTTACTTAGTGTTTTTAAAATAAAAATTGTCATCCTAAAGGTTCGTAGATAGTGTATGAACTTGCGCTCCTCGCAAATTCTTACACCACCTCTTGAAGATTTCGAAAGATATTTTAGAGCTAGAAGAAAATAACAAAATTAAAAATGGCACAATTTGATAGAACCATCTCTGATTTTGCTAGACCTTCCATCAATGCCTTGGGCCCTAGCATCGCTAGACCCAATGTTGATGCCGACCATTTTGAAATAAAGTCCCATGTCATCGACATGATACAACAAAACTGCACTTTTCATGGTCTTCCCGATGAAGATCCCCATGCTCATATCGCAAATTTCCTTGAAATTTGTGATACCTTTAAGTTGCAAAACGTCTCTCCTGACGCTATTCGACTTCGCATGTTTCCTTATTTTGCTAAAGGGTCATGCCAAAGCATGGTTGAACTCATAACCCGCAGGCTCCATCACCACCTGGGCTGACCTTGCCTAAAAATTTCTCTCAAAATATTTTCCCCTAGCTAAAACCGCAAAGTTAAGAAATGACATCACCACCTTTTGTCAAGAAGAGGGAGAGTCACTTTATGAAGCTTGGGAAAGATTTAAAGATATGCTGGGAAAATGCCCACATCATGGTCTTGAAGTTTGGTTACAAGTTTCATCTTTCTACAATGGGCTGACAAATCAAGCAAGGCAGACACTCAATGCAACCACATGAGGTATTTTTGGGAATAAAAGACCACAAGAAGCATATGATCTCATTGAAGAAATTGCAGTCAACAGTTATCAGTGGTACAACCCTCGAAGTCGGCCATCCAAAACCGACCTTTATCAGATCGATTCCACCACTTCATTGCAAAGCACAAATTGAGGCACTTTCAACTCGCCTCAACCAGCTGAGCAAAGCATAAGTCAATGCCATCACCGCAGCAGAGTTGCAGCCACAAGAAGGAATTCTTCCTCAGGCCACCGTGGAACAAGTTGACTTCATTGGTACAAGCCGCCCGCCAAACAATCCTTACAACAAACACTTATAATCGTGGTTGGCGCGATCACCCAAATTTCGGGTGGAAGAACAACAATAACACCATGCAGCCACCCGGATTCAGTCAACAAAACAACCAGCAACGCCCACCAAACAACGGTTGCCCGTCCGTGGATGAAAGTCTCGCAAAACTCGAAGCCCGATCAGCAGCAAGAATGGATGAAAAGTTCAACAACACCGACATGAGGCTTCAAGGACTCAAGTCCACCATCAGAAATTTGGAGGTACAGCTTGGCGTAATGGCCAAGTCTCTCACAGAAAGACCCATTGGAAGCCTTCCAAGCAACACTGAAACCAACCCGAAAGCCAATGTTAGTGCCATAACTCTTCGAAGCAGCCGCGTTTATTCTGAACCAGCGGTGCCTGCCGACGAAGAA
Organism: Ambrosia trifida; assembly: GCA_028751855.1. Taxonomy (NCBI): domain Eukaryota; kingdom Viridiplantae; phylum Streptophyta; class Magnoliopsida; order Asterales; family Asteraceae; genus Ambrosia; species Ambrosia trifida. Next base: position 107,174,258 of record CM054127.1, on the reverse strand, counting down.
GTATTACCACCCAACCCACCCACAAATGAACCTACTCCAAACATAACCATTCCCAATATCACCGCATCAGAAAACTCAACCACCAGTTCACCAATGCCGGTTAACGAAGGGCCCACAATCAACCAAACTCCTCCAATCGCTCCACCACCAGAACCACCAGTAAAGACAGTACAGAGAGAGTACCGGCCTAATATTCCTTATCTCGGACAATTGATGAAGCAAAAGACGGATGAGCATAACCAGAAATTCACCAAACTCCTAAGTCAAATCCACGTCAACTTGCATTTTATAGAAGTCATTTAGCAAATGCCCAAGTACTCCAAATTCCTGAAAAACTTCTTGAGCAACAAGAAAAATCTCGAGGCAACGGTCAAGGGAAACGCACTTGAGTGCGCGACACTACTCCAGCAAAATCTTCCTCCAAAGCTGACCGACCCAGGGAAATTTTCTTTACCGTGCTCCATAGGCAATTTGCCTACAAATTATGCCTTAGCAGATCTGGGTGCAAGTGTGAATGTTATGCCCACTTATATCTACAAGCAACTCAATTTAGGCGATCCGCGACCGATGATAGCTACGATCGAGTTGGCAGATGGTACCATAAAGAAACCAGAGGAGATTGTCAAAAATTTGCTCATCAAAATAGGGAAATTTGTTTTCCCTGTCGACTTTGTCATCCTCAACATGGGCGAGAGTAATGCTCCTATTATTCTAGGCCGACCATTCTTAGCTACCGCCAGAGCCACAATATATATGAGTGAGGGGATTCCTACACTTTGGGTTGGGAATAATAAGTTGCACTACCCAGCCGATGGAAGAGAATATGAACCTGAAGATCCATTTGGCGTGGCCCATTTCATTGATAAGCAATTAGATTATCAATTGAAGAAAACCAAAGGTTCATCAGTAGCACCACTGGAAGAATAAGCGGTAGGGCTTGACAACACCAAGTGGATAGATGAATATTGGGACAGTCGTCAGAGGACTGGATGGAGAAAGAAAAACCCGCGAAAAAGAAACACCACCAGAATCCAAGAGATCGGAAAGGAAGCAGTCTAAGCATCATGCGTTTTGTCGAGCCAAAGACGTGAAACGTGGCGCTACCGTGGAGGCAGCCCAGATTAGTAGCTTAGGATGAATAAGTTGAGAGGTTGGTGCATATGGTAGACGAATCCGTCAAGAACCATCAGGTATGGTCGTTCACTCTTGATACTTTCTATCACCCAGGTATGCCCTCTCGACATTAGGACCAATAGCTTGTTTTTATTTTTATTTTTATTCTCGTACTAATAAACTATTGAAGTTCATGCCAAGTGGTTTCTCTCGAGATAGCAGACAAGGCAGCTGTGGGGATCGACTGCACGCAGACCGTTGTAAGATAAAAAGGGGAGATTTTTGTTCCTTTTGACTTGCCCACTTTTCTTTGCACATACATATATTACTATTATTAATTTAAAATTGTGTTAAAGAATTAAGTGTGAGGTATTTAAATTTTTTTATAAAAATTTAAAATACCTCAAAGCAGTCTAGCAAACTGTAACTAAAAAGGCAATATTAAAAAAAAAAAAAGAAGTTTTTGGTAGCAAAAACGTTTTGAAACCCTTTGAGTCGGCCCAATGATTTTGTGGGAGATTAGGGAGGTCTTTGGTAGACGAAAAGAACATCTTATGGTGTTCCCCAATTCCTTAAATACCCTTACCCTTTTCTATGTGAGCATTATTGAGCCTTATCGAGCACACCATTTCACATATATACACTATATATGCTCGTTCAGTTGTTTTGAGAGATATTCCCCTATTGGTATGATCCGATTAGAACTTGTGTGACTTATGAGCTGCAAGACCGCATCAGAGGAGAGTGTGTGAAAGTGATTTAGGCACCTAGGACTTACCCATTCCATTACCATTAGCCTTTCATATATTTTCCCCACCCCTAGCCACCCATTTTTGAGCCTTAGCCTTTTCATTTCCTTACGTTCATTTAGGCCCTACAATGACCAAATTAGGGAGGTGTTTAGGTGTTGAGGAAGCTCTTTGGCAATTTTGGGACTTTGAGGCAAAAGCCGCACATCAAGAATCAAGAAGAATCAAGAATCAAGATCGTGAAGAGGCTACAAAAAGAAAGCCATTAAAAGAGCATACCATGTGTTAGCCATCACCCAATAAGCACTAGGAGAAATTTTTGTGATAAAAAAATGTGTGTGTGTGAATAAAGAGAATCAAGGGAACTTCAAAAGGAAGAGTTTTGCAATGTTGTCTGAAGTGACCAAGTGATCGACCCAACCTAGTGGAGGCTATTAGGCGGCCCTCGAGCCGAACGATTCTCGAGAGAAGGCCAAAGTCAAGCTACAAAGTCCAAGGAGAAAATTAGCAAAGCCAACTTAAGAAGATCACCGAGATTCCAACAAACGCCTTAAGCACCGAACCCGAAATTAGTCGTGGTGGTAGACTCCATTCCTACCCTGTTTTTCACCATCCCACTAAATAACCCCAGAAAAGACCTATTGATTTACACACTCCACCTCAATAAAACGCGGTGGAGTTGCGATTTGCACCCAAGCCTATGATTCGAGTCGTCCATCAGGTAGAATTTGAGTGATCACCCAAAAAATGAAACCCGAGTGAATGAGAGAACTGAGGAAAAAGGAAAAAGGGTTCACCTTAGGAATTGTTGTAATAAAGTCTTACCGAAAGCTTTGGAATTTCAAGTTGGTGACATGGTCCTTCGTTCACCTTGGAAAGGCGTGTTTCGATTCGGGAAAAAGGGAAAACTTGCGCCAAGATATGTAGGCCCATTCAAAATCTTGGAAAAGATTGGGAAAGTGTCTTATAAGTTAGATCTTCTGACTGAACTCAACATTAATCACCCAACTTTTCATGTGTCAAATTTGAAGAAATGCTTAGCTGATGAGAATCTTCATGTTCCGCTTGAAGACATCCATATTGATGAAACGATACATTTCTTTGAGAAACCGGTGGAAATCATGGATCTTGAAGTCAAGACCCTTAAACGTAGTCGTATTCCTATAGTTAAAATTCGTTGGGAATCTAAACGTGGCCTAGAATTTACATGGGAACGTGAGGACCAAATGAAGATGAAGTATCCTTATCTTTTTCTAGAATCCTCCACTTGAAGTAATTTCGAGACGAAATTTCTAAAAGTAGGGGAGACTGTAACATTCGTAACCCTTACACTTTGAAACTTTGGCAAGTTTAGTCCTTGTAAATTTATTATGTTTCGCATGTTGGTTCTTATATTTCTTTGAAACTTGATTATTAATGAAATCACGTTTTATACTCACGCTTAAGTCCGAACACGTATATAAGTAAAATTTATTAAAAAAAGGAAATTCACAACTTCATACGCAAGTATTAACAGCTCATAACACCAAATTTGGCTACCACTAACATTCTAGAATTCCACTCATCATTGGAATTGGACAACACACCATGACTCACATGGTCTCATGAAACCTTCCCTACGTGTCCATCCACCCCCATTTTATCACCACCTACACATGCACCATCATCATCTCATCATTACATACATTGCACATGGATCCCTTTCCCCCTGCTTATAACTCACGCATAGCCACCTCTTCACATGCACACTTATCTTCTTCCAGGACCATCCACCAAACAACAACCTTTACACCCTCATCATTGTATAATCATAACATTCATTCACCTTAAGTATTATAAATACCCAATGCTTGTAAACCTTTCAGTTGCACATAGATCACTTACCTTGTAGCCATCACTCTAAATATTACCACTCTAAACACTGAACCTCTATTTCTAGTCATAGTCGAGCACTACAACTCCTAGTAAACCACCAACAAATTCTTTAAGGTATTAAATTCTTCTGTTTGCTTTTTATAATAAAAATTAATTAACTGAAAATAATACAAATTATTGATTCTTAGGATTCACTAAATATTCATTCATTATTCATAAATAACAAGGTTTACACATACTTATATATAACAAAGTGTTATAATTTTAAATTAATACTTTACACTGTCATAAACTTTTATATATATATATACACACACATACAGGATAATTATTGAAAGTTATATAAAAGAGAGGCTTGCTAATGGAATTTTATAGTTTGCATAAAATCATTTTCTAAACTAATATTACTACTATTTAATATTTATTTTGTTTGGTATACTAAAAAAGCCAACGTAAAGTTTCTAAGTTCACATTCCAATTCATATAATTAATCGATTATTTAAATCGTTTTTATTAGTTTTAGTAATTTATTATTTATCATGTTTTGATAATAATTAGTTTACTTAGTCATTTTATGAAACTTAAAACACAATATACCTTCGTGATACATATTATCGCTAAATACATATTTTCATAAAAATATTACTTCCCCAAATAATTTAGCGAGCCCTAACACCTTAGACTTTTAAGACATATCCTTTATTAGTATTCTTATACGTATAGGTTGAGTTCTTCAGAATTCCTAGTCTAAACTCGTGACAAATTTATTTGGATTCATCGTGCTTAGCAAAACTGTGAGTATATCTTTCCCCTTTTTCATGTTTTACACTTTTGAGGCTATTCATGTACACTATTATCAAATGTTATTCTTATTCTTAATGAAATTCTCATGTGTGTTTGCTTTATGCTAATTTGTGTGTCTATGACTTGTCGAAATCATTAACCTTTGAGGGCCTAGCATTATCATGAATAGTACTATGGTATATACCCCTTGTGACTCTGTTGAGAGACCTTGGTCATTGTCTTGTGATTCATTATACTCAAAAATGGTTTTATTCTTGATTCTTGATTCCTAGGGTTGATCTTGAATGGATATTACTTAAGTTACATAATTGCAAACGGTATACAACACATGTATTGCGAAACGTTTTTGTACTATGTGTATCAAATGGATGTACTCACCAATACATTATATGTGTTGACAAATTATTTTGTACATGTTTTAGGTGAAGTTTGATCTTGCTTGCTTTTCACACTTAGGCTGGACCTAGTGCTTAAATAAAAGATTGAACATTTATTATCTATGTTTGAGATTTCTATTAAGACTTTTGTATTTCAATTTGAATAATGAAAGGTGTTTGCTATTAATATTTACAATTTAGTTCATGTGCTATTGAACAATCGTCACTACGTGACACCTCGATGTTTCCGCCATTGGTAGGGGTGTTACAGATTGGTATCAGAGCCATGGTTATAGGGAATTAGGTTATTAGTGAATGCTTTTGACCTAGACTATAAATAAGTTACCCTTTATATGCTTTCTTTTATCTTCTTATTACTTTAGATAGATTGTCTCCTTTTATTTTCCATTATATTCAAAGGAGATCATATTCCACAAACAAAACGAAAACATCAAGTTAGGAGTGATATCCATACCTTGGTGAATAGTTTTACTCCTTATATGTTTTATTTCATCTTTGAATTTTTTCCTTTCGAGGTAGGAGACGTCCAAATCTCAAGGAATATATCCCTCCAAAAGAAACTTAATCACTAAACTAGGAGTGATATCCTTATCTTAGTAACAAGTTTCACTCTAACGTATTTTTACGTTTTTAATGCATCTTTGAGTTAGGAGTGAAATCCACATCTCAAGGATTTATTTCTACATCTCAAGTCTCGCTAGAGTTTTGAAATTTATTTGTGATGGGGCATGTGCAATCTGGAAGAATGAGCGCCTGTATTCTGAGTTTTCTGTCTAGGCCTGGCATTTCGCATAAATCCCAATCAGACGAGGGACCCGTATGCCGACCTGCGAACTCTCGGGATGAGCATTCACTTATAGGCTAAAATACGCCCCCACAAGTCACTAATATATTTCAATCACTTTAGTTAGTCACCAGTTTCCTTAGAAACAATCCTAATATCTCATTTTATTCTTGGTATTGTTTTTCATTTGGAGTTTTATCCTAATTTTCTTTATAATATTCATAATTTTCCTTATATTAATTTATAATTACTAAATCTCATGTTATGAGTTACTTGCCTTGATATAAGCTATGACATTTTCAAGATTTTGGAACCAAATATCATAAATTTTGTTGCACTTTTGTAGATGTCTGATCGTGAATATCGTAAGAGAGCCTCAAAGCATCAGGCTAAGCTGAAATCTGATCGTTGTATTGCGTCCATGCTTAATGACAAATTGGAAACACTTGTCCCTAACATCATTAATGCTATTATCCCAAACCTTAACCCAAACGGTAACTCGAGTGGAAACTCAAACGGGAATGCGGGTGGCAATGGTGGAACCAAAGAGAACAAGTGCACTATCAACCACTTCAACTCTTGTCATCCCAACAAGTTTAATGGCACTGAGGGAGGCACTAGGTTACTCGAATGGTTTGAAAGTATGGAGAATACTTTCATTAATAGCGACTGTCCTGACAACTTGCGTGTTCGTCATGCCTCGAGTGTTCTTCAAAGGAGGGCACTCACTTGGTGGAACGGTGAAAAACACAATCGAGGGAGGAAGCTGCTTTGGCTATGTCTTGGGACGATTTTAAAGCTATCATGACCACTGAGTTTTGTCCTCGAAGCGGATGAAGAAATTAGAAGATGAGTTTTACCACCTCAAGCAGGATAGTGGAAATAATGTTCCCTATAACAACCGTTACCACGAGTTAAGCCTGTTGATTCCTCGTATGGTAATCCCGGTATCTTTAGCTATTGAGAAGTACATTGAGGGACTTCCACCTCAGATTCATGATTCGGTTTTGGGAAGTAAACCTGCTATTGTAGAGGAGGCCATTCGTCTCACAGCATCTCTTACTGACAAGCATGTCAAGGATGGTACTCTAACTCGTAAGGGTACTAAACGGCCTACTGAAACCGCTTCAACCCCTGTTACCACTGAACCTTCCAAAGCGACCTCTGCCTCTACCTCTAGTTCCAATAAGAAACGAAAAGGTAGAAACCAAAACTACGCTGTAGTTGCACCCCTTAACCAAGTTCCCGTTACAAACCCACCTACCGCACCTCAAACACCCCAAAGGCTTATACTGGGAAGCACCCTCAATGCGCTACTTGCCACTACTGTCATCCAACCGATATTCCTTGTCGTAAGTGTGATGCTTGTGGAAGACTGGGTCATACCACCTCTTACTGTCGTGTTGCCAATCTACCCATGAATAACCCACAGACTGTTATCCAAAACCAGAGAAACGGTCCGGCCCAAGGTTGTTACGCTTGTGGTGATCCTAACCATATGAAAAATAGATGCTTTCATCTTACGGCTTTTATTCAGGCCCGTCAACAAACCCCAGCAACCCCAGTAGCCCCAGCAGTTCTGACAATTAAAGCAGCTCCAGCTCGTGGTCGTGCTTTCAACATCAATGTGAATCAAGCTCAAGCTGCAAATGACATGGTTAATGGTACATTTCTTATTAATAACTGGTATGCTTCGATTTTGTTTGATACCGGTGAGGATAAGAGTTTTGTCTCGTTAGAATTTGAACCTTTGCTTGCTCGTGCTCGTTCTCGTTCTCATCTTACACATCCTTTTACTGTGGAGGTTGCTGATGGCAATCCCATTGTTATAAAATACGTGATCCGCAATTGCACATTGAATCTAAATGACTATGATTTCTCTATTGACCTTGTACCCATGAAATTGGGTAGTTTCGATGTCATAGTAGGCATGGATTGGCTTTCTAAACACTATGCCGAGGTTGTTTGCTTTGAAAAGTTTATTCGAATTCCACTTTCGTCTGGTGACTTTCTGTGTGTTTATTGTAACACCCCAACCGATGGCGGAAACATCGGGATGTTACGTATTGATGATTGTTTCAGTAGCACATGGTATAAATCAAATTTTAAATAATTTATTCAAACATAATAAATCCAAAAGTGAAATGATTGTCTAGAAATTCAATACATAATATCAAATAACAAAACTTCAAATAGCTCCAAATAATAACTTCATGTATAATCCATATGCATACTCAAGCCTCAGCTTCATTGTTACCTGAAACATGTTAATTTTGAAAATATTTTTGGGTCAACAAAAGTTGGTGAGAATTACATAGGTTTTGATAACTGAATAAAAATGTTGTGCAATTCATGTGTCATGGCAATCTAGTCCATATGTGAAAACATACTAGAAATAAATCGAGTGCATAATCAACCCTTGTGACTGTTATAATGTGGTACATCCCATACGCTCATGGTTCACTCGAATATGTTATGCGATAACAAACACCCATGCTACCTTTGTAGGAGGCACGTATCCGGGTGGGATTGTTAGTCCAATAGATCTATCAATGTAAACCGTCGGCTGATCAGTGTTAATGATTATGCTAGAATTGTGCTTACCCTAGTCATGTTCAAGACATAATGCAACATAGAAAAACACATAGACACATTGATGATTGAATTGCATAAATGATGTTGTAACATGTTTCACCCCAAAAATGGTGATAAATAAAAAGGGGCTATGTAAAACTCACCTTAGCAAAATGTTATACTTCTTGAAAAGATTGAATAGTGGTGTTGCCCAAACAATGCCAAATATCACCCTATAATAAGGTAATATGTCTAAGTCTATCTAGTCTACAAATGTATATGTTTTAGGGCTTCGTATTGGGGATAAATGCTTGTTGAATTAATATGAAAAATGTTTGATAATTGAGAGAAATTTAGAAATCAAATAGACAATAATCTTTTTATAAAATTTAAATTTAAGATAATCACAAAAATATGTTTAAAGTATAAAAATATTTTTTACAAAATTATTTTCTTTAAAATAGAATATTAATTCTATTTATAACAAATTATCAAGATTTAACTTTAATATTTAATAATACTAAAATAAAAGAATTATTAGTTTAAACTTTATATTTCTTTTCTAAATATTCAGAAATAATTTGTATAAAATTTTGATGCAAAAATATTAAAAATTGAATTTATTATGATTTAATTATGATTAAAACTAACAAAAATTGATTAAAAATATTAAATAAATGATTTTTCAGAATTAAAAATCATTTCAGAAAATTTTATCATTATATAAACTCAGAATAATTTTTGTGGAAATTTATAAAATTGTTTTGATATTTTAATGTAATTTTATAAATATAATAGAATAAAATTGATTTAATTATTATATATATTAAATAAATTAATTTTTGGAAACTAAAAATTGTGAGTGAAACCTTTTTATCAGATTATCATAAAATAATTTTTTTACAATTTATAAAAGGGTTTTAATAATTAAAAATGAATTTATAAAATTATATGTATTATATATAATTATTTGAATTTGTTTGTTTAAAAACGAAAAAGGAACAAAAGGGTATGCCACTGTTGGGACTCGAACCCGGGTGGCTCAGGATGATAGCACCAGACACAACCACTTGGTCCAGACCAGTGGTTGTGTTGATTTCAGTTTGATTAAAAATAAATATAATATGAAAAATCGTGTTTATCCCCAAAATCAACCCACGAGCCCTAATTTTTCCAATCGTTTGATTCCCACATCAATAACCCAATTAACCTTAGGGCTATTGATGTGTGGATGCCGAAGATCAAAACCCACCAAAAATATTATACTTACAATGCTGTTACGAGCACGATTGGACAGTCAATCCAAAAGTCAAAAATGCGATCGAATTATCAAGAACAGAGGATTTTATGAAGAATTGGGGGTTGAGAAAGATGTAATGGCGAGTTGTGATGGTCCAGGAATGGTTCAATTTATAGGGTAGTGGCTTGGTGTTCGAATTGGCAAGTGTTGACCTCGTCGTTAATGTTGACGCATCGAGGATCAGTTTTGGTAACCAATTGAATGTTGATTGCTGTGTGTACGAGTCATAATTGCCCGTAATTGCGTAATGATGCTAATTACAGATCAATCACGAGTCAATGTGATGTTTTTGGCAAGTCGTTGTATCACAGTTGACTTTCCAAGTCAACTGTGAGGGTTTTGAATTAAATGATATAATTATAATGCACCGGGTTTGAAACAGATATGAAGGCTAGACCAGATGGATTGTGAGTGTGTGTTGATTGAACCGGCTTGGGCGCGGGTTCGATTCCCGGCCCAAGCACCTTTTTTTTAACAATTAACCTTAATATAACCATACATATATATAAAAATTATATAGTATTAGGGTTTCAAAAATGCAACAAAAATAATTAAATGCACACATAAATACTGGAACTTGACGTTTTTATTAATAATGTTGTAACGTACAAGTATAATTGCGTAATGTTACAGTCTCCCCTACTTTTAGGAACTTCGTCCCGAAGTTGGAGTTGGAGAGTCTGGTGGAAAAAGATGTGGGTACTTAGACTTCATCTGGTCTTTACGTTCCCAAGTGAACTCTAGGCCTCGTTTAGATTCCCAACGAACCTTAACGATCAGAATGCGACTGCGCTTGAGTTTCTTGACTCCAATATCAACAATCTCAACGGGTATCTCGATAATGTGCATGCTTTCATCAATTTGCACATCCTCAAGAGGAACATGAAGGTTCTCATCTGCTAAGCATTTCTTGAGATTCGAAACATGGAAGGTCGGGTGAACATTGCTTAGCTCAGGTGGAAGATCAAGTTTGTAAGCCACTTTTCCAACTCTGTCAAGAATTTTGAAGGGGCCTATGTATCGAGGAGCTAGTTTTCCCTTTCTACCGAAACGAATTACTCCTTTCCAAGGGGATACCTTAAGTAGTACAAGGTCCCCAACTTGAAATTCCAAGGGTTTACGACGTTTATCAGCATAACTCTTCTGACGACTTCTAGCCTTGAGAAGATTATCCTGAATGAGTTGGATTTTGTCTGTGGTTTCCTGGATTAGTTCAGGTCCTGTGATACGGGTTTCACCAACCTCGGTCCAACAGACAGGTGAACGACATTTACGACCATAGAGTGCCTCGAATGGAGCCATGTTAATGCTGGCATGATAACTGTTGTTGTATGAAAACTCAACCAAAGGGAGATGAGAATCCCATGCGCCACCAAAATCGATGACACATGCTCTGAGCATATCCTCAAGTGTTTGGACGGTCCGTTCAGTCTGACCATCTGTTTGAGGGTGATAAGCAGTACTCAGGTTCAACTTGGTACCCAAAGCATCTTGCAAAGAATCCCAAAAGTGAGAGGTGAAACGACCATCGCGATCAGAGATAATGTCCAAAGGTATACCATGATGACATACGATTTCACTTACGTACATCTTTGCCAACCTTTCTACAGAATACTTCTCACGAATAGGTAGGAAGTGGGCTGACTTGGTCAAACGATCGACGATTACCCAAAAACTGTCAAAACCTTTGGGTGTACGAGGGAGTTTGGTGATGAAGTCCATAGCTATGCTCTCCCATTTCCATACAGGAATTTCTGGTTGTTCAAGCATACCAGATGGTCATTGGTGTTCAGCCTTGACCTTTGAACAAGTGAGGCATTTTGCAACGAAAAGAGCAACATCTTTCTTCATACCAGGCCACCAATAAGAATAACGGAGATCTTGGTACATCTTGTCAGCCCCAGGATGAATAGAATAACGAGACTTATGAGCCTCGTTCATGAGAAAAGTACGAAGATCATCACGGTCAGGAATCCACAGTCGATTGAGAAAATAGAGTAGCCCATTAGGTTTGGTTTCAAGTTGAGTCTCATCACCACAAGACATTTCATCATACATGTTACCTTGGGTGACAGATGTATGTTGAGCCTGAAGAATGCGATCCTAAAGATTAGTACGAACTCTTGCACATTGAAGTTTGATACGCTCTTTATGACTAAGTGCGTCAGCCACAGCATTCGCCTTACCAGGATGGTAGCGAATTTCGCAATCATAGTCGTTAAGTAACTCAACCCAACGTCGTTGCCTCATGTTAAGATTTTTCTGGTCGAAGACATGTTGGAGACTTTTGTGGTCCGTGAACACCACACATTTGGTCCCATAAAGATAATGTCTCCAAATCTTGAGAGCAAAGACAACAGCGCCCAATTCAAGATCATGGGTGGTAAAATTCTTTTCGTGAGTCTTGAGCTGTCTAGACGCATAAGCAATAACCTTTCCTCGTTGCATGAGAACACAACCAAGACCTTGGTTTGATGCATCACAATAGACCACAAAATCATCATTACCATCAGGTAGGGACAAGATAGGAGCTTCACAGAGTTTCAGCTTAAGAGTTTCAAATGCTTCTTCTTGTTTTGGTCCCCACTCATAGGGTTTACCCTTGTGAGTTAAGGCAGTGAGAGGAACAGCGATCTTAGAGAAGTTGGCGATGAATCGACGATAATAACCGGCCAAACCAAGGAAAGAACGAACTTCAGTTGGAGTTTTAGGAACACTCCAGTTCTTCACAGCTTCGATCTTTGCAGAATCAACATGAATACCGTTCATATCAATGACATGTCCCAAAAATTGAACTTCCTTAAGCCAAAATTCACATTTTGAGAACTTGGCATACAATTGTTCTTTCTTTAGGAGACCCAAGATGGAGTGAAGATGTTGCTCGTGATCGGATTTTGATTTAGAGTAAATCAAGATATCATCGATGAAGACAATCACGAATTTGTCGAGGTAGGGTCTACAAACCTGATTCATCAAATCCATAAACACTGCGGGAGCGTTGGTCAATCCAAAAGGCATGACCATGAATTCATAGTGACCATAACGCGTGCGAAAGGCTGTCTTGGGAATATCTTCATTGTGGACTCTAAGCTGATGATAACTAGATCGAAGATCAATCTTCGAGAAGTGGGTTGCTCCTTGAAGTTGATCGAAAAGATCGTCAATCCTAGGCAATGGATAACGATTCTTGATGGTAAGTTTGTTGAGTTCACGGTAGTCAATACACATTCTAAGAGAACCATCCTTCTTTTTAACAAACAAGACAGGGGCTCCCCATGGAGAAGAACTAGGGCGAATGAACCCTTTATCAGAAAGTTCCTGTAATTGACTGGCAAGTTCTTGCATCTCAGAGGGTGCAAGGCGATAAGGAGCTTTAGCGATAGGATTAGCACCAGGAACAAGATCAATTCTAAATTCCACTTGTCGAGCAGGAGGCAAACCAGGTAAATCTTCTGGGAAGACTTCATTATAGTCTCGAATAATTGGAATGTCTTGGATACTTTTGCCTTTGTCCTTCTTCTCTATCACGTTAGCTAAGAAGGCTGTATACCCCTTTCGTAAGTACTTTTGGGCAGTAGTACAAGACATGAGCTTAAGCTCGCCACAGGGCTTCTCACCATAGATCTTCAAAATCTCACCAGATTCGAGAGGGATGCGTATGACTTTCTCAAAGCACGAAATTTCGGCACGATGGTTTGACAACCAGTCCATGCCTACTATAACATCAAAACTTCCAAGATGCATGGGGATGAGATCTATAGAGAATGTATGATCGTCGAGGTTCAACACGCAGTTACGAATAATAGAGTCGATCGAAATAGACTTCCCATTAGCTACCTCTACCACTAAAGGTTCCTCTAGATTAGTTTGGGGTGAGTTAAGTAAAGGTTCAAACTTCAGTGACACAAATGACTTATCAGCTCCCGAATCAAACAATATGGATGCATAGTGGTTATTAATGAGGAACGTACCATTCACCACTTCGTTGTTGTCACGAGCCTGGTTAGCATTGAGATTGTAGGCGCGACCTCGAGCACCTTGGTTCTGGTTGCGGTTCTGGTTTTGGTTTCGGTTTTGGTTCTGGTTATGGTTTTGGTTACGATTGGGGCAATTGTTGATGTAGTGATCAGGGCTGCCACACTCGTAGCACTGACCACGAGCAGGCCGGTTGTTTTATTGGTTAGGAGCTGGGGCATTGTTGTTTTGGGCAGTAGGAGGGGCTTGGCAGATGTTCACAAGGTGACCATACCTTTGACACTTAGTACAAAAGCGACATGGCACCTGTGCTGGATGGTGGTATTTGCAAGTATTGCACAAGGGGTGAGGTCCGGTGTATGGTTTCTTGGCTGGGTTTTGTGCTGCAGGTGGGGTAGTAGCAACCATGTAGTTCCTAGCCTTACGCTTCTTGTTGCTTGAGGTCTCAGGCTTGACTTCAATCGCGGGCTGGGGAGTGTCTTTGGCAACCGTCTTCTTAGTGCCCTTGCGGAAGAGAGTACCGTTCTTCATGTGGTTATCAGTAAGAGTGGCCGCGAGGCGTTTGGTTTCTTCCAAAGTTGCAGGATTTCTTCCCCAAACGGTGTCCTGGATTTGCATGGGCAGACCACCGATGTACTTCTCGATAGCTACCGGCAGGGGAGTGACTTTGTGAGGCAACAATAAGCTAAGCTCGTGAAAGCGGGTGTTGTAGGCAAGGTTTTCCCCACTATCTTGAGCTAGGGTGTGGAACTCATCTTCAAGCTTCTTAACCTCGTTGCGAGGACAAAACTCTTCCTTCATAACCTCCTTGACTTGGTCCCATGTCATAGCAAGAGCAACTTCGGCCCCACGGGTGCGCTTCTCCTCATTCCACCAAGTGAGTGCTCGTTTGTGGAGAACACTCATGGCGTAACGAACCTTGAAGTTGTCGGGGCATTCACTGTTGATGAAGGTATTCTCAATACCCTCAAACCATTGGAGGAGTCCTGTAGCTCCTTCTTCACCACTAAACTTTGGAGGGTTACAAGAATTGAAGTGCTTAAGGGTACAGGCTGGGAGACCATTTCCATTCCCGTTGTGGTTTCCATTTCCATTACCATTGCCGTTCCCGTTCCCGTTGCCGTTCATTTGGATGACTTGTGCTAGTAAATTGGGAACCAGAGTTGCGATTTGCTGCGCCATTTGTTGAGAAATGATCGCAGCCAGTTGGGCATCGACACCATTGTTGTTGTGGTTAGGACCGTGGTTATGGTTATGGTTGTCACCACCTTCATCGTGGTTCTCACCATTGCTGTTGCGAGTGCTGCGACGTGGAGGCATGATCTGTAATAGACACAATGAAATGAATGAGATTATATAAGGAATGTAATCATTTATTCATTAATTAAAACGAATAAACGAAAACGTTGTCTTATCAAAGATTCTAAATTCTAATAACATATGAAGACATGCTTTAGCCTATAAGTGAACACTCATCCCGAGAATTCCCAGGTAGGCATCCGGGTCCCTCGTCTGATTGGGATATATGCGCAATGCCAGCCTAGACAGAAGACTCAGAATACAGGCGTTCACCCTTCCAGATTGCACATGTTCGTTATTAAAATCTAGAACTTCGACGAGATCTCAAGGGGTTCAGGTTAAACCTGAGGATTTTGTCCTATTAATCTAATGGTGGATCAGGATTGCAGCAGACGAATAAGAGTAGGTCACATGTAAGCTTAGGGTTGCATAGGATAGGGATAAGATTAAGGAAGCAGTTAGGGTTACAAGTAAGAGGAGCAAGTACTGTTTAAGTCCCTAAGGTTATAGTCTAGATTATTTTCTAATAACCTAATTCCCTATAACCAAGGCTCTGATACCAATCTGTAACACCCCAACCGATGGCGGAAACATCGGGATGTTACGTATTGATGATTGTTTCAGTAGCACATGGTATAAATCAAATTTTAAATAATTTATTCAAACATAATAAATCCAAAAGTGAAATGATTGTCTAGAAATTCAATACATAATATCAAATAACAAAACTCCAAATAGCTCCAAATAATAACTTCATGTATAATCCATATGCATACTCAAGCCTCAGCTTCATTGTTACCTGAAACATGTTAATTGTGAAAATATTTTTGGGTCAACAAAAGTTGGTGAGAATTACATAGGTTTTGATAACTGAATAAAAATGTTGTGCAATTCATGTGTCATGGCAATCTAGTCCATATGTGAAAACATACTAGAAATAAATCGAGTGCATAATCAACCCTTGTGACTTTTATAATGTGGTACATCCCATACGCTCATGGTTCACTCGAATATGTTATGCGATAACAAACACCCACGCTACCTTTGTAGGAGGCACGTATCCGGGTGGGATTGTAAGTCCAATAGATCTATCAATGTAAACCGTCGGCTGATCAGTGTTAATGATTATGCTAGAATTGTGCTTACCCTAGTCATGTTCAAGACATAATGCAACATAGAAAAACACATAGACACATTGATGATTGAATTGCATAAATGATGTTGTAACATGTTTCACCCCAAAAATGGTGATAAATAAAAAAGGGCTATGTTTGATAATTGAGAGAAATTTAGAAATCAAATAGACAATAATCTTTTTATAAAATTTAAATTTAAGATGATCACAAAAATATGTTTAAAGTATAAAAATATTTTTTACAAAATTATTTTCTTTAAAATAGAATATTAATTCTATTTATAACAAATTATCAAGATTTACTTTAATATTTAAAAATACTAAAATTAAAGAATTATTAGTTTAAATTTATATTTCAGTTTTAAATATTCAGAAATTATTTGTATAAAATTTTGATTCAAAAATATTAAAAATTGAATTTATTATGATTTAATTATGATTAAAACTAACAAAAATTGATTAAAAATATTAAATAAATGATTTTTCAGAATTAAAAATCATTTCAGAAAAGTTTATCATTATATAAACACAGAATAATTTTTGTGGAAATTTATAAAATTGTTTTGATATTTTAATGAAATTTTATAAATATAATAGAATAAAATTGATTTAATTATTATATATATTAAATAAATTAATTTTTGGAAACTAAAAATTATGAGTGAAACCTTTTTATCAGATTATCATAAAATAATTTTTTTAGAATTTATAAAAGGGTTTTAATAATTAAAAATGAATTTATAAAATTATATGTATTATATATAATTATTTGAATTTGTTTGTTTAAAAACGCAAAAGGAACAAAAGGGTATGCCACTGCCGGGACTCGAACTCGGGTGGCTCAGGATGATAGCACCAGACACAACCACTTGGTCCAGACCAGTGGTTGTGTTGATTTCAGTTTGATTAAAAATAAATATAATATGAAAAATCGTGTTTATCCCCAAAATCAACCCACGAGCCCTAATTTTTCCAATCGTTTGATTCACACATCAATAACCCTATTAACCTTAGGGCTATTGATGTGTGGATTCCGTAGAGCAAAACCTACCAAAAATATTATACTTACAATGCTGTTACGAGCACGATTGGACAGTCAATCCAAAAGTCAAAAATGCGATCGAATTATCAAGAACAGAGGATTTTATGAAGAATTGGGGGTTGAGAAAGATGTAATGGCGAGTTGTGATGGTCCAGGAATGGTTCAATTTATAGGGTAGTGGCTTGGTGTTCGAATTGGCAAGTGTTGACCTCGTCGTTAATGTTGACGCGTCGAGGATCAGTTTTGGTAACCAATTGAATGTTGATTGCTGTGTGTACGAGTCGTAATTGGCCGATAATCGCGTAATGATGCTAATTACAGATCAATCACGAGTCAATGTGATGTTTTTGGCCAGTCGTTGTATCACAGTTGACTTTCCAAGTCAACTGTGAGGGTTTTGAATCAAATGATATAATTATAATGCACCGGGTTTGAAACAGATATGAAGGCTAGACCAGATGGTTTGTGAGTGTGTGTTGATTGAACCGGCTTGGGCGCGGGTTTGATTCCCGGCCCAAGCACCTTTTTTTTAACAATTAACCTTACTATAACCATATATATATATATATATATATATATATATATATATATATATATATAAATTATATAGTATTAGGGTTTCAAAAATGCAACAAAAATAATTAAATGCACACATAAATACTGGAACTTGACGTTTTTATTAATTACGTTGTAATGTACAAGTATAATTGCGTAATGTTACATTTATGGAGAAAAGTCATCAAAGGGTTTGAAACTTATGTCTTGCACTCAAGCTCAAAAATATCCTATGCCTCGCATCGATGATCTTTTTTATCAACTTCAAGGTGCAGTATGTTTTTCAAAGATCTACCTTCGCTCGAGATATCATCAACTTCGATTCCATGAGGATGACATTCCCAAAACCGCCTTTCGAACTCGTTACGGACACTACAAGTTCATGGTGGTGCCTTTTGGTTTAACCAATGCACCCGCGGTTTTTATGGATCTTATGAATCGAGTTTGTAAACCTTTTTTGGACAAATTCGTAATTATTTTCATCGATGATATCCTCATTTACTCCAAATCCAGAACTACCCATGAACAACATCTTCGCCAAGTTTTGAGCCTTCTTCGTGATGAACAACTGTATGCCAAGTTCTCCAAATGTGAATTTTGGCTTAAGGAAGTTCAATTCCTTGGTCACGTAATAAACGACAAAGGAATACACGTAGACCCTGCTAAGATCGAAGCCATAAAAAGCTGGATTGTACCCAAAACTCCCACTGAGGTTCGTTCGTTTCTTGGCATTGCTGGTTATTACCGTCGTTTCATTGCCAATTTTTCAAAGATCGCGGTCCCACTTACCTTTTAGACTCACAAAGATAAACCTTTCATCTGGGACCCAGTCAGGAAGAAGCTTTCCAAACCTTGAAACGAAAGCTTTGCGACGCTCCTAATCTTTCTCTTCCTGATGGTATTGAAGATTTCGTGGTGTACTGTGATGCATCCAACCTAGGTCTTTTTCCGTAACGTTCATTCGAATCTAGGCATGTTACCGCTGAAATTGAATGAATCTCGGGGCGAGATTCTTTTCAACGTGGGGATGATGTGACACCCGGTAAATTTTCTTTTCGTTTCTTTCTTTTCGTGTCTTTAATTTGTGGGCCTTTGCGCAATTTTCGGGATGAAAATTCTTTCAACGTAGGGATGATGTGACACCCGGCATGTTCGGCTTAAACATTTTAGTAAAACATAAGTCTACCTTAGCAAGAAACATTTATAAACGGACTTAACTAGGTTAGTTGATTCGGGTCATGGTAGGATTGTCCATGGTTCAATGATCTGAAGGATCATTGGGAGTCATTTTGGGAATACACTAGTACCGGGTCCCGTTGTTGGTGAAATTACATGAACTGAATCAAGTAGGGCAGGTAGATTATTAACACACGTGTAACATAACATGATAATGCATGTAACAAGATGTGAACATGATGATATGTGCCTATATATGCTTAACATGTGTTATAAGTGCATGATCATACGTTAGAATGTGTTTAAATGCGTTAAAACGGCAAAACTGGAAAACATGGAAAACACAAGTCCTGGTTCGACCCATGGCGTGGGGGCGAACCTGGACATGAGCCTTGGTTCGACCCGTGGGTAAGGGGCGAACCTGGAACAACCCACAAAACACATTCATTCGACCTTGTAAAGGGGCGAAGGTGGCACCTTCGACCCCATGCAAGGGGCGAATGTGGAATTATATAAATACCACACTTTGTCATTTTTCACCATTTCACAAACCCTAGCCGTCTCTAAACACTCTCAAACGATTTTAATCACTAAGGAAGGAGTTTTTGCTCTTGTTTTTCATAATCTAATCTACAAACAACATCTAATAAAAAATCCAAGGTGTGTTCTCAGTCCTAAATCCTTTTTAAAGCATTTTGATTCGTTTTCATCTAACCCTAAATGTCCAGATCTATTCTAAGGATGTTTTCACCATTAAAAACCTTTTAAACATCTTTCTAAACCTAAACCTTATCATTAAACATAGGTTTTCATATCAATAAACATATGTTAATTATGTGTTATGTGATATTATGTGTTTTTAATGATTTGCTGCTGTACTGATGCTAGAAACATGATCTAGGGCTGCTATTGATGTTAGTTTAGGATTGTTTAAGGTTATAATTTGATGGTTGATGATATCATGTCTAATTTGGGGATTTTAATAAATCTAGGGCTTGTTGCATGCTAGTATTATCAATAGAACTATTGGGGTTTTCATATACACGATAAACTGAGCATTTTAAAATGATTATAGATTGACTTCAGAAAGTTTCCAAATTGGGTAAAGATCTCATGCATGATGTGTGTAATATCGCATGATTTCTACTCGTGCAAGTATTTTAAATTCTATACTTAACAAATTTCAAATTCGCCCTTATTCGCTTCTTGTATGTTACTCCTACCCTTTCATGACGAGTCGTCTTTATAATTTACCCTATTCGATTTAGGCACTATTACAAGAAACTAATTTAGTTAAGATCTTAATATATATTTATTTTATTATAAAACATATATACTTTTAATAATAATAATTTAAGATTAAAAAAAAGGAAAAAAAAGGAAAAAAAAACGTGAGATGTTGACTTTCATCTAAAAAAAATGCCGTTGGTTTTTTTATTATTATTTATTTATTTATTTTTCTTTTGAAGATATATCCCCACCTAATTCACTTCTAACCACCCTAATTAATTCATTAAATACCCAACCCCTTCACCCCAACTATAAATACACCACTCCTACCCATTCTAACACTTGCTCATTCCTAAGTCCTCTCTAAACCTCCCAATTGTTCAAAGAAATCTCAAGTGTGGAATTCACTTCTAAGTGAATTTTCTCATAAACTCCAACTTTATTATTCTTTCTTCACTTCTTTTCTTCTTCTAACCCCTTGGGGAAACCTCTAGGACCTTGCTCTTGTTTGCTATGGCAAATGAATACGAGTAGGACACCAAAATGAGGCCTCAAAGGTGGTTCATCTTCTATTGTTTTTATGCACTAGAATGTTAGTTGAAGTGATACCAACCAAGTTCACCAACAACTTAATGTTGGATGGACTTGTGCTATGGTTAATGGTTGACAAAGGAAAGCCAAGGCTCTTCCAAACTAAGTCACCATACACTACTTTAACCTATTAACTTGGAAGGTTTGCAGATACATCCCTACCTTACCAATACTTGACTCTCTTGACCATCCGAATCACCTTTATGGTGGTTTGTGTTTTGGTTAGCCTTAAAGGCACTACTTGACTCTCATGACTATCCGAATCACCTTTATGGTGGTTTGTGTTTTGGTTCGCCTTAAAGGCAATGCATGACTTCCTTGTACTCTTGAATCTTCCTCCGAATCTAAATTCATTTTTTTCTCTTTTCTTAACTCTAGTCTAACCGGAGCTAAAATCCTCATTTCTCAAGACTCGTTTTTGAGAACTTAACAAACGCACCCTAAGGTGAGTTCATACTTGTCCCCTTTTTACTCTTTATCACTTTTGGGGTGTAAACATGTATCATATGCAAAACACACTAATGATTTCATAAACACACATGCTCAATCTATTAAACATACTTATATGCTACTTGCCATGCTTATGATTCTTAGATACTTAGACATAAATCATTAACTATTATTAGCCCACTTAACATGTATAGCGCTATAGGACTAGCACACCGCCCCCTTTATGGGTCATTGTTAAGATTTAAACGGCCTAGCATGAATATGCTAGGTATACGCTGTGGTACTCGCGGGTTTGAGTTATGTTCTTTGTATGGTATGTATGTGCAATGCTATATTATGAGATTCGAGTAAATCATTCTAAATATTATGTATGTAAACTAAAACTAGTATGCTCACCAATACTTTGTGTGTTGACGGATATTTTATACATGTTGCAGGAAAAAGCTTGATGAGATGATACAAGAAATATCACTTAGGATTCGGCCTTAGAAACAAACGAAACAATCTTTATTTTACTTGATGTTTAAGTTAATGTATTTTTCTCATGAACAAATTGTATACTTGTTGAATCTTAGATACGATTAAAATCTATTTTAATCTATTATCACAATTTAGTGTTATGAAGTCTTTGAACAATCTATCACAAGTCTCGCCCCGATGTATTCCGCTATCGGTTGGGGTGTGACAGATTGGTATCAGAGCCATGACTATAGGGAATTAGGAAAAATTGCCATGTTTGACCTAGACTATAGTTAAGAACCTTTTTGACCATTCCTCTTATCATGCTTAATACACTTATTCTCCCTATCTTGCTTCTACTCTATTCTTTTGTACTTTAAAAAAAAATTACCTTCCTACTTGTGGATTACTCTACACTCGAAGACGTTCGTATACCACAAACGAAAGGAAATCACCAAAATAGGCGTGAAACCCTCACTTTGGTGATAACTTTCAATCCTCATAAATTCTTTGTGTTTTTGAAACTACACCAAGATAGGAGTGATATCCTCACCTCGGTGGAAATTTCATAATTTTCGTTCTAGTGGGCACTTACCAATTGAAGGTTATAATTAATTTTCTTACCACGTTGGACAAACTGTACAAACCAGACTCAAAGAAACGACCTCGCTAAGATAGGAGTGAAATCCGTAACTTAGCGATTTGTTTCAATCCTTGATTTTTTTTAATCTCGCCAAAGTCTCAACTTTACTAATGACAGGGAACATGTAGTATCTGGAATGGTGACTACCGTTAACCGAAAGTTTCGGCTAGAGTATTTCCACCTATTAGGCCAAAATATGTTTTCAAACTCAAAGGTAAATTCGAACCACCTTGGTTAGTCTTAGTTCCGTTCCGGAACACTCCAATTGCTTGTGTATGCGCGTAGGATCGTCAAATCTACAAAGATAGTGATCAAACAAGTTTGATTCAGGTGCGGAATCCCTGAATCAATCACAAAATGATAATAATATCAACAAAACACAGAAATCATCTTTAAAAGTTTCATTTCATTCATAAAAACACTTAATTACACGTTAAAATAAGGTTTACAATCAAACTATGACGTGAATTAAGTTTACACAAAACCCTAGGGAGAGACTCAAACAGGATGGAAACAAAAATGACCAAAACTTACATTCAAAATGAGCTTAACCTATTTATAGGCCTGCACATTCGCCCATATTGCTTGGTCGAATGTGCAGGTTCGCCCATTCAACATGGTCGAACCAAGCTATACATTAACATCTATTCTACCTTCGACCTCCTATCTCTCCTTCGTACCATTAAGTCTCATTCGCACCTTTAGAATCTCTCATTCGCCCATATTTCTTTCCTTCGCCCATTTATCAAAACACACTAACATATGTTAATTGTAATCCAAAGCATTAATCGCACAAAATGCATCTACAAACTCCCCCTCGACTATTGCTTGGATTGTTTACGCTCTTGGTCCATCCTCTTGTTCATAAGCTTTATGTGCAATAACGTCTTTTGTTTTTTAGTCATCACCGGTTCAAACACTTGTTTCGGCTTTTTCTTTTTGACATCAAGAGCATCTTGAATCTTCACGAACTTCCCAAGCTTCTTATCAAAATCGCATCCAACATTTATATCATAAGCAAAGCACAGAAATACCACACGCTGGTATTTACTTGCTTGTTCGGCATCTTTCACATCACTGAATATTGGATTGTAATACAACATAATTATATCCTCATGTGAACAATTCACCAACCACATAGGATCAAATATGTGTATCTTCTTGAAGTTCTTTTCTCCACCCTTCAACACAATCACAGCCTCTGCAATCTTCCAATCATAATACCATCAGATAAAATCTTTCGCAAAGTGTTGTGGAATCTGCAATAGCAGAATATGTTTCAACACTTTCGGTGGTTTGTACTTTAGAGTCACATTGGGCAAACCGGTAATAGTATCAATGTCTTTCTTGTGAACAATCCGCTTCGGATACTGAGGTTCAAAGAGATTCCATCTCGTCCTGCTTTCCCTCGTCATTTTATCAGCAAAATAGGCAATGTGATCATTTGAAGATCCAGTCAACCTATGTCGACAAATATCACGAATAGCCCAATACGGGAGAGTCTTCAGATCATGAAATCTGTCAAAATACAGTATCCCCTTCTCCCACTTAACGGCTACACACTTCAACTGCTTTATAAACTTCCAACCCAACGCCCTTCCTTTAAACATCTCGTTGTGAAGTTTATAAAAGCTCCCCTGAATCTCTACTTTCGGTCGATTGGCTTCTTTTTCTTTCAGTTTCCTCAGTAACTCTTTCAAGCTATCAGATTGTTCGATATTCGGTTTATCATGCCCCTTAAACACTTCTTCAACAAACTTATCACTCTTTTCTTTAGCAAGTTTCTCGGCTTCTTTTAATAACTCTTCTGTGAAAGCAGCAAATCCAGAGTCTTTATCTTTCTTCAAATATTCTGGATACTCTTCACTGGTTATATCTTCAATTTCAATATCCTCAAACGCAGGTACGTCACGATCATCAGAATGATTTCTAGCTTCCTTTTCAGGTAGATTAGGAATCTGGTTATCAGCCAATAGTTCTTCCAACGTTTTCCCAACCTGCTTCGCCAAACCTTCTAAAATCTCCTTTGACATTGCCGCAGAAACTTCACCATCTTCTAAATCTGGATCATTATAATCCAATTCAAGCATCCTGTCACTAGATTCAAAAATCTCAGAGAATCTACTGGTCATGTCAATCGTCCAGACTCGATCAGTAAGGATCTGGCGATACATCTGTTTATCATCTTCAGACAATGACTTCAGCTTTTCATTCCAAAATATCGTATCATCATCAACCGATCCTACATGAGCTTTAGAACTAGATTCACCTTCTTTTCCAGATCCACGTTTCTCATACTTATACTTGTCTGTATCATCATCATCATCATCATCATCATTATCATCATCATCATCAAATGCAGAGCTGCCTCCATCACCAGATTCATCATCCGAACCATCATCATCTCCATCATCCTTCTTCTTCTTCTTCTTTTGTGGAGCGTTCCTAGCATCTTCATCAAGATCCTCATCCTCCTCCTCCTCATTATCAGACGGTTCAAAATCAACCTGATCCTCATCTTGTTCTTTATCCTCTTCACCTTCTTTTAGTTGAGGAGCTCGAGAGTACAAATCTTTTATCAGATTGTCCATGTGCTTGTTACTCTCTTTTAGCTTCTTGTTGTCTTCTTTCAAAGCTATGTATCGTCTGGTGTTTCTTTGTTCGTGTTTCAACAACTTCTTGTTTTCTTTGCAAAGTCGTTTGATTTCAGCTTCAAGTGCTTCCTGATTGTCATGTGATGTCTCAACAACGTCTAACATCTTCTGATCGTTGTTCTTCAGTTTCTCAATCTCTGCTTGCCGCTGACTAATTATCTTCATCATATCAGCTAGCTTCCGGTTCACAGTGTTCATCACATCGCTATCAACTGTGACCTTTGGAGTAGAAGCTTCAGCATCAGCAGGCAGCTTTCCTTTCTTAATCTTCTTTAACACTCTTTCCAGTGCATCATTGAATTTATCAACAGGTAGATCAGTCTGTTTCTCAGTTCCTGATGATGTTTTCTGTTTCTTAGCAACTGGACTTGTAACCAGTGATTTCAAGCTAGATGCTGGTGGAAGTTTCTTTCCAGCAACTAATGATTCAATCCCTCTAGCTTGCTTCTCCATGGGCTTTAACACTTTCTCCTTCTTCTTGAATTGGGGCTTCTTTGGTTTCTCTCCTTGTACTGGCGATCCAGGAAAATCTCTTGATCCCAAACCTAATCCCTCATCATCTTCATCTAAGTGAATAGGGCTCTTAGTTCTCTGTTCCTCCACTGATCTATTCAGACTAGTAGACTCACCAGCCACAGTGGCCTTGGGCGTGGTGCTCTTTACAGTCTCTTCATCAGAATCCCATCGCTCGTCTTCTTGCGTCTCTTCAGAATCAACTGATGCTTCGTCCACAAGATGTAAACCCTTCTTTGCCATACTTTTGTGCCTTCTTGACGCACTTTTCTTCTTGGCTGGTTCAGCTTCAGCTTGAACTTCAATCCTTATCTCTTTCTCTTTACCTTTACCACTCTTTGCTCCCACATTAACTACCTGACGCTTTCGTTTTGCTTCAGGATCAACAGGTTGTAATGGATTGTCTTCGTCCGATGCACTGTCAACATGCCTCACCTTATCTTTTCCAGGATCCACATAATCAATCTTGACTAAGTGACCAAATAAACATCTCACTTGTGGTTTTTCATTTACAGACAACCCCTTGTAAGCCTTCATTCTAGCAAGAGTATTAATGTTCATATGCTCCTGAACAATAATCTGCTTTGGGTCTCTCTTCAAGTTCTTATACTTCAAATCGAAAATCATCTGAAGGAATCTAGGATATAACAGAAACTTCCTAGTCCTTGTACCTCTCACTTGTTCCAACAAGTGTTTCATAAGCATTCCTGATACATTGAACGGTTTGTTCAATATAAGTGCTACCATCAACGAGCTTATACTTTTCCTCATCAGATCATAACCACCAGCTGCTGAACCGAAGACATGTATCATAACATGTGCTAAGTACTTGAATTGAGGACAGAGCTTTCCTTTGTGTAACGAACCATCAGTAATCGGTCCGTTATACTTCATTCTAAGAAAACACTTCCTTTGTTCTGTCCAACTGAGTTCTCTAGGATCTGTCTTTTCGTCTTCAAGTTTCAACGCTTCCCGAATATCATTCTCTGACACTATAATCAGCACTCCTTGAATCTTGCTGACCAGAGATGATTCACCTTCCCAGAAGTCCATTTTCGCGTTTGTCCAGAACTCCTATAACAAATCTCTGTAAATAATAGCAGGTGTAGCAATTGCATCGATCACCCGGCTCCTCTTCAAAAACTCGATAATCCCAGTAAACTCCGTATGCTTCTTCACATCACCAAGATATGCACAGCAGTTGTGCGCATTCTCAAATGGTAGAATATTAGTCTTCGATGTCTCGGCAACCTGTGAGGATGATCCAGCAGGAACACTCGTATCTTCTTGTTCAGACATGGTTAAAACTGCAAAACAAATCAAGTAAACGCGTTAAAAACAAACAAAATAAACAAAAATTGAAAATTTGGATTTGAAATTCTACATTCGCCCGTTTAAAGGTTCGAATGAGAAAGTGGGGTGCGAATGTGAAGTTTTAAGGGTTCGAATGTGAAAAGTTTTTGAAAAATGTTTCATTCGCCCGTTTGACTTCATTCGCCCACATAAACCTTCTCCTTCGCCCGTTTTTGCACGTTCGACCGTTCGTAAAGGGTGAAGGTGTCAGTTCTTCATTTTAAATTTCAATTTTGCAATCCAGTTAGTTTTAACTTGTCATTTTGATTCATTTAACACCTAAAACCTCCGATAAATGTTTCCTAATCATCAATTTTATCAGACACACATTGATTCAGTGTTTTCTTCTAAAAACTAGGGTTCGAGCCTAGAAACTAATCAATTGATCAATCTGATGGATTAAAACCCTAAGTTTTTGGATTATCTCCCCCTAAAACACTGAAACAATGAATCGTTATCAAAAGCAAGTTCAATTAATATGTTTTAATTATTGTTTGATCAGTTAGGGCTCAAAAATGAAAAACGTCGATTAATCATTCAATCTTGGAAGAAAACCTGTAAAGATAAGGGCAAATTGATCAGCACGAGTAGACGAACACAATGATAAGGTCTAAAATCAAAAAGCAATGAGTGGACTTAAGATCAGAATTTTTGAAAAAAGGGCAAATGGTTCGAATGAGCAGATAAGGCTTTATATAGGCAGCACATTCACCCGTTCATAGTGGTCGAATGTGAAGCTTTTGTCTCCTTCGCCCCTAATTAAAGGTGCGAATGATACATAAGGGTTCGTGTAACACCCCAACCGATGGCGGAAACATCGAGGTGTCACGTAAGAATGAGTATACAGTAGCACATGGTATTCAAGTTTTAATTTGAAATTTATTTAAAGTAAAAAAAAAATATCCAAAATTGAAAATACATAACAAGTCTTGAATGGAATTCTAATACATCAAAAAGCCAAACAAAGCACAAACTTCAAATTCTCTCCTCATGCTAACTCTCTAGACTTCAATCATCATTATTTCCTGTTGAGTTGTAAAAATGGGGGGGTCAACTAGAAGTTGGTGAGAATACATAAGCCAAGTCAAGCAAATAGTTTAAGTATAAAAGTTTAGCAATTCATATGTCTATCGTAAGTTTAAGTCTGCATGAATAAACATGATATGTTGAATCGACATAATCAAACCTCCGACTAGTTTAGGTCCATCCCGTCATCCACGGTTCACCTTAATAATATGTTGGAACGATAACAATCACCCACGCAACCTATGTAGGAGGTACACGTATCCGAGTGGGATTGTCAATCCAATAGATCTATTATTGAATATCGCCGGCTTGGCCATAGCTAATGATTATGTAATGTTGAAACTCGTTGAAACTGTTGTTGTTGTCTAAATCATGAGGCATTAAAGTTTACAACTAGACATGTATGTAGAATTGCTTAAGTATAATGTTGCAAGTATAAAGAATTGCATAAACATGGTTACGTAAACTCACCTTAGCAAAGTATTAAGTCTCGAGAAATAGAATATGTGTAGCCCCAAAGTTACCAATTACAAGAGCTTATAATCAAAGCTTCAATTGTAAAAGTAATAGACTATAGAAGAAAGGTATGAGGGAAAGTTTAATCGGATTGAAACAATTGATTTAGAGGTGCAAAGTATAATGGGTCATAGGTGGGTTTTTATACTAGTTTTGGATTCAATTAGCCATTAAAAATTGGTCAACACCATAAAGTAAGGTTTTATGATGAATTGACTATTTGACTAAGACTTTGACTGTTTGACTAAGACTTTGACTATTTGACTATTTGACTCAAGGCTTTATTTAAAAAAAAAAAATAATAATCTTGTATGTGAAAAAAAAAGAATTTAGAATCATATTATTATTATTATTATTTATATACATTTATGTATGTATATAAGTTGTGAGTTAGGATAAAGACTTAGGCATATTTGTATAATATTAATGATAAAGGTGTAATAAAATATATATATATATATATATATATATATATATATATATATATATATAAGGGCTTTTTATGTATTAAAATTTTGGGGAAAATTTTGCGATGTTACAGTCTCCCCTACTTTTGGAAACTTCGTCCCGAAGTTTATTGAAAACACAGGGTTGAAGGTGATTGGTTAGAAATTAGGACAAGGGTGGTTTGGGAAGTTTCGAGTTAAGGCATGACATAAATTTATAGGTAACAGAATAAACTGTTTCGAATAATTTGGGTAAGAGTTTTGATATGTGTGAGTTTTAAGGGTTGGATTAGGTTCATCTGAAATAGCAAGGAGAATAAGAATCTTAAGTTTTAGGAGTCCTAAAAGGAATGAGTTGATGGACTATTGAAAGACTAAATGAACTACCAGATAACTAAGGTTTATAATTGGTCAACTACCGAAAACCTTGATAGAATTTCACACTACCTTAACGTACCTGTAAATTCATGATTACGTTCCGGACCGCAATCACCAATTTACCTTACATTAGGGTTTTGTGTCCTTCTATAACTCTAGACACACATGTAAAATAATATGATTAACCATGTATCCAAAAATGAGTCCAACTGTTGAGCAGGAAAAAGACTTCTACCAGTTAGTGAGTAGGAACCTCTACCGATTGTTGAGCAGGTATGATAGCCTCTACCAGTCGTTGAGCAGGTTGTAGGGCCTCTACCGACTGTTGAGCAGGCATGATGACCTCTACCAATCGTTGAGTAGGTTATTTGGTACTCAACTAACTGTTGAGCAAGTACTTCATCCTCTACCAGTTGTTTGATTAAGTGTACCAATTATTTCACACATAAATTGCAAATTGATAATATGTACATATAAACAATCAAGTATCAAGCATAGCATGCGAGTTGTAATAGTGTTGTCCTAGACAAAGTTAATGACTCTAGGTGTGTCTATAGCAAATAGTTTATATTCCATGATTTCTAGTATCAAATGTTTAAATATGGTAGATAATCGAATCCTCATGTATAACTAAGGATTAAGTTTGATGCAACACACAACCAAGTTTCAATAGTTTGGTTATCATGGGTAACTAGTTCATGTTTAAGAAGGTGAAGGATATGAATTTAGTTCTTGAGAGGATGATTAAAAATCTTGAAGCAGAATCAAGGTTCTGAGAGATAGTGAATGTGAAGATAGTTGATAAAGAGTTTATTTTATAGTAAGGAGATTATGTAGCAGTGTAAATTTTGGGGTTTGGATCAAAGGTTATAATCAAGTGTATAAGAAAACATGATTGTGGTATATGCCAAATATTGTAAAAATTTGAACAAGTTGAAAATGAGTGAGTGTCGATGGAGAATTTAGAGACTAGATATAATTCCTATGGAAAAAAAATCTTATTTTCAAAATTGGTTTTATACATAAAGCAAAAGTTGTTAAATAGTACAAGCTAAGTGAGCTTTGATTAAAATATGACATTAGGTTTTGAAGATCAAGGTTCTATTAAGTGATTTTTAATAGTTTAAAGCATTATATAGAAAATTGTTTGTTACGTCAATAAATAAACAATTGAATTTAAGTTCGAGGACATCTTTTGACAAAAATATGTACTTTGTAAAGTTACTAGGTAATGAAAATACAACAAGATTTAGAAATCTTTAGTTTGTGCTAAGGTATGAGGTTATAGTTTTTAAAAATGAGTAACATGTGGAGAAATGAAATAATATGATTTGGGTAGGGTGTTGAATATTTAAAAAGTGTCTAAGATGGTAAGGTGAAGTGTGATTGTGAAATCCATAGATGGTTATGAAATGAGATTGATTTAAGCTGTAAAATTTTGAGATCTTAGAGCTTAGTTTAAGGAAAGTGAGTGTAATCATTTATTCATTAATTAAAACAAATAAACGAAAATGTTGACTTATCAAAACTTCTAGATTCTAATAACATAGTGAAGACATGCTTTAGCCTATAAGTGAACACTCATCCCGAGAATTCCCAGGTAGGCATCCGGGTCCCTCATCTGATTGGGATTTATGCGCAATGCCAACCTTAGACAGAAAACTCAGAATACAGGCGTTCACCCTTCCAGATTGCACGTGTTTGTTATTAAAATCTAGAACTTCGACGAGATCTTCAAGGTGGTTCAGGCTAAACCTGAGGATTTGTCCTATTAGTCTAAGAGTAGATCTTGTGATGGAGAGCACTCTTCTTGTGGGGACTAAAGTAAGGATGAGAAGTAGGATAGAGAATAGAAACAAGTAAAAGGAGCAAATACTGGTTATATTCCTATTGTTATAGAGTAGATTATTTTTTTTCTAATAACCTAATTCCCTATAACCAAGGCTTTGATACCAATCTGTAACACCCCAACCGATGGTGGAAACATCGAGGTGTCACGTAAGAATGAGTATACAGTAGCACATGGTATTCAAGTTTTAATTTGAAATTTATTTAAAGTAAAAAAAAATATCCAAAATTGAAAATACATAACAAGTCTTGAATGGAATTCTAATACATCAAAAAGCCAAACAAAGCACAAACTTCAAATTGTCTCCTCATGCTAACTCTCTAGACTTCAATCATCATTATTTCCTGTTGAGTTGTAAAAATGGGGGGGGGGTCAACTAGAAGTTGGTGAGAATACATAAGCCATGTCAAGCAAATAGTTTAAGTATAAAAGTTTAGCAATTCATATGTCTATCGTAAGTTTAAGTCTACATGAATAAACATGATATGTTGAATCGACATAATCAAACCTCCGACTAGTTTAGGTCCATCCCGTCACCCACGGTTCACCTTAATAATATGTTGGAATGATACCAATCACCCACGCTACCTATGTAGGAGGTACACGTATCCGAGTGGGATTGTCAATCCAATAGATCTATTATTGAATATCACCGGCTTGGCCATAGCTAACGATTATGTAATGTTGAAACTCGTTGAAACTGTTGTTGTTGTCTAAATCATGAGGCATTAAAGTTTACAACTAGACATGTATGTAGAATTGCTTAAGTATAATGTTGCAAGTATAAAGAATTGCATAAACATGGTTACGTAAACTCACCTTAGCAATGTATTAAGTCTCGAGAAATAGAATATGTGTAGCCCCAAAGTTGCCAATTACAAGAGCTTATAATCAAAGCTTCAATTGTAGAAGTAATAGAATATAGAAGAAAGGTATGAGGGAAAGTTTAATCGGATTGAAACAATTGATTTAGAGGTGCAAAGTATAATGGGTCATAGGTGGGTTTTTATACTAGTTTTGGATTCAATTAGCCATTAAAAATTGGTCAACACCATAAAGTAAGGTTTTATGATAAATTGACTATTTGACTAAGACTTTGACTGTTTGACTAAGACTTTGACTAGGACTTTGACTATTTGACTCAAGGCTTTATTTAAAAAAATAATAATAATAATCTTGTATGTGAAAAAAAAAGAATTTAGAATCATATTATTATTATTATTATTATTTATATACATTTATGTATGTATATAAGTTGTGAGTTAGGATAAAGACTTAGGCACATTTGTATAATATTAATGATAAAGGTGTAATAAAATAT
The DNA here is from genome assembly GCA_028751855.1 of Ambrosia trifida. Taxonomy (NCBI): domain Eukaryota; kingdom Viridiplantae; phylum Streptophyta; class Magnoliopsida; order Asterales; family Asteraceae; genus Ambrosia; species Ambrosia trifida. The sequence goes on along the minus strand of CM054127.1, from coordinate 107,142,050 downwards.
ATATATATATATATATATATATATATATATATATAAGGGCTATTTATGTATTAAAATTTTGGGGAAAATTTTGCGATGTTACAGACAATGTGTGATTTGGTAACTGCTGATATTGTGATCCACATAAGCTCACATGCAGACTTTTGTGCAGTGCTTTATACTGATATTATTATTTATAGTATAAACGCAATTGTCTGTGGTTCCCACGCACACGACATACTCCTGTATCAAGAAGTAGATGCACAAAGACTCATTGTAAAGCGTGATTATGCTTTCGTCGTCTGTAATTTACAAGATATAATGCACAGAGGTATACAGGTCAGCAAATTAATGCAGCAAAGTAACATGTGCACTCTACCAGGTTGAGGACTGATATCAATCATGATTTGCATCAGTGATTAATACGATGTAATAGATAATCTTTGATTAACATAAAACATGGAAAGTTCCTCAATTCGGTAACTTTAGGATTTGGCTTAAAGCTCTTTTATAGAGACACCCTATCTGATCTAGGTCCGTAATGACTTACAGCAGAAGATCAGAGAGGCTATCCCCAGACAACTAATAACATAACGACCCAAAACCTCCAAGTTATGTACAAATACTCTATCAAACGAAATTACGGTACTAAGACCATATGCCCATGAGGAGTTCATCCACACAACAATTCGTTTGATGTGTATGTATTAGACACGCAGTAATAGGTCTACGAAGCCTATCAGCACATCACACAGACTCAGACACACGCCCTATATTGCATTACATTTCTTTAGAATGTGTCAGATCCCCACTGATGTACTATCATTTCCCCTTTTTCTCCAGGAAATCAATTTTGGTTTTTCTGATTTTTATAAATTTTTGAATTTATTGTTCCCAAGGATAAGCTGGAGCATTTCAAATATGTGACTGCCCAGATATCGTTTGTTCACAGAAATCTGACGGCATTAATCTAAGGGAAGAAGATATAGCAGTCGGCAAAGAAATTTTCTAATTTTTATGGATTTTGAAATTTTTCAATGTTTTTGGATTTTTCAAATTTTTCTGAAAACAGTAAAACTAAACTAAAAAGCGATAAACTGAGGTGGTGATCAGTCTTGTTTTTCTATAATACCGTTAGCTTTCAAAAGATATTCAAATCTAGATTTATCAAAAGCTTTGGTAAAAAGGTCTGGTAATCAGTGTGGATTTTGACCATATCGATCAACTCTTTAGCATAACAATCACGGATAAAATGGTATTTAATCCGGATATGTTTAGCCTTTGAGTGATTTACTAAGTCTTTTGTTAAAGCGATTGCGGTTTCATTATCACAGTAAATAGGGGTTTTAAGAAATTGCAAACCGTAGTCCACCATCTGTTGTTGGATCCAAAGAACCTGTGAGCAGCAGCTCGATGCTGAAACGTATTCTGCTTCACATGTGGATAGTGCAACTGCGGTCTGTTTCTTGCACTTCCAGGTCACGAGCCTGCTCCCCATAAACTGGCATCCAGCCGTTGTGGATTTGCTGTCTTTTTCACAGCCACCCCAATCTGCATCAGTAAAAGCGATTAGGTCAAAATTATCGTCATTAGGGTACCATAGTCCTCTCGACGGACAACCCTTCAGATATCTAAGGATACGTTTGACAGCTGCTAGATGACTCTATTTCGGCTTCGATTGATAACGTGTACAGAGACATGTGGCAAACATTATATCAGGTCTGGAGGCGGTGAGATACATCAGAGATCCGACGATTGCTCTGTATGTAAATGGATCAGTTAGCTCCCCCTTAGCGTCAACTCCAATCCCGTGATTAGGTTGTATTGGGGTATCCATCGGCTTTGAATCATCCATCTGGAATCGGCTCAAGACTTCAGAAACATATTTCGTCTGGTGAATAAAGATCCCCGTTGGTCTTTGTTCCACCTGCAAGCCTAGGAAAAACTGCATCTCTCCCATTGCGCTCATCTCGAACTTTTCCTGCATAACACGTTCAAATTCTCTGCACAGAAGTTCGTTAGTAGACCCAAATATAATATCGTCAACATAAATCTGGACTAGAAGCAAGTCATCGCCTGTTCGTTTAGTGAACAGTGTGCAATCTACCAAACCTCGCTTGAATCCTTTTGAAAGAAGATACGTGCCCAGCTCCTCATACCATTGTCTTGGAGCTTGGTGCAACCCGTAGAGAGATTTGTTCAAAACGTAGACCTTATCCCGGTGAATAGGATCTTCAAAGCCTGGTGGTTGACCTACGTATACTTCCTCCTTGACCACACTGTAAATGTAGATGCATTTTGTGCGACTAATGCTTTGGATTACTATTAACATATGTTTTTGTGTTCTATCGAATGGGCGAAGGAAGATATATGGCGAATGAATGATTTCAAAGGTGCGAAGGAGACTTATTGGTGCGAAGGAGAGATAGGAGGGCGAATGTAGTTTAGATTTTAATGTATAGCTTGGTTCGACCGGGTTGAATGGTCGAACTTGCACATTCGACCAAGCAATATGGGCGAATGTGCAGGCCTATATAAGGGTCGAGCTCATTTTGAATGAAGAGTTGATCATTTTTATTCCCTCCTGTTTTGTATCTCTCCCTAGTGTTTGTGTCAACTTATTTTCACATCTGATTTGATTGTAAACATTATTAAAACGTGTAATTCAAGTTGTTTATGAATGAGAAAAAGATTTTAATGATGATTTCTCTGTTTTGATTGTTTGATTATCATTTTGTGATTGATTCAGGGTTTCCGCACCTGAATCAAACTTGTTTGATCAATATCTTTGTAGATTTGACGATCCTAAGCGCATACAAAGTGGTATCAGAGACATTATGGATCAAACAACTACAAATTGATAATTTTACAGCTGATTTGGACCCTATTTTGATAAAAAACTTACTGTTTTCATTGATAAAACTGAATTTGTGATAATTTGATTGATTAGAGCTTGTTTTCATGGATAAAATGCATAATTCTCTTTGATAAACTTGTTCCAAATCAAATCCGAAGCAAAACCTGATTAGAATCATCAAATTCTTTCAACTTTTAAAAAAATTTGATCAAAATTAACTGTTTTTCAAAGAATAACTGTTTTTGAAAGTGCAGGGTCGAACCTAGAGAGAATGGGCGAACATGTGTGTTAAACGGTCGAACCAAAGAATTTTTGGTCGAAGGTGGTGTTTTAAGTGGTCGAACCAAGATTTTGTTAGTGTATTGTTGTTTATTCGACCATACTTGTCTCATTCGACCATTCAGATGGTCGAATGTGAAATCAAACGGTCGAAAGAGAGTTTAAACGGTCGAAAGTGATTTGTTTTTGACATACTTCTCATTCGTATCTTCTAAAACGGTCGAAGGAGAACATTTTCTCTCATTCGACCACTCGCTACATACGAAGGAGAAAGCTGTTTAAAACTTTTCTAATCTTTTCGTGTTTAATCATTTTCAGATCAAGATGTGGAACTTTCCTACTACACCAAGACATAACCCGACACCACAACAGCAGACAACCATGGATCCTTTGTCGGTTGCTGCCCAAAAGTCTAGTCAACCATCACAACCTATCAACTACATGGCGATGACTAGTACTATTCCTCAACACGTTGCACAACCACAACCGCAACCGATTGGCGACTATTGGGGTGTAGCAGTAGCAGCGGTTCACTCACAGACGACTAATGCCATATCAACTCTTATCCAAGACTTGTCCTCGGGGAGTGGAAACCGTCCACCTAAGCTTATGGAAATGGTCGACTACAACATGTGGAAGACCAAATTCAAGATCCATTTGGAGGGTATGGGTTTAGAGGGAACTGAGGCGTGGCAGATGATTGCGAAAGGCTATGTTGCTCCGATCTTGGAGAACATGGGAGAGCCTATTCCATTGGAAAATCTAGCAGACGATGAAAAGAAAAAGTTTGCTATTGAGAAGAAGGCGTTTTCTCAACTATCCCAGGCCATCAATACTGACTTGCTTCATCAGTTTGGGTCTTGTACAACTTCTAAACAGTTGTGGGATATGTTAAGGAACAGGCATGATGGAAATGAGAAGACTAGGAAGCTAAGGATGGAAGAGCTTCGGAAAGAGTTTGAGAATTTTAGTTACATGGGTAATGAGACATTGAAAGAGTTAGTTCCAAGGTATTGCCACTTACTCACAGAGCTTTCAAGCTATGAGATTAGCATACCTTTGTCTGAATTGGTGGACAAGTTTGCCGATGCATTTCCACCATATTGGAACCAACATATTGAGGTGTTAAAAGAGAAGGATGCATACCAGTATTGGACTATCAACGAGTTCATTTAGAAACTGGAAAACAAGGAGATGGAGGAAAAGAGGAAAGAAAAAAGGGCTCAAATTCCTCAGAATCCGGAATTGTATCTTGGTGGTACATCTTCTTCCCATTCTACTTCCAGTTCTACTTCTAATGTTGCTACACACATCGCGTGCGTATCTAACATTGTTGAACCACCCAAACAACCAATCAATTACCTTACTCAAACATCTTCAAATACCTCACCATCATATCCAACAACTACTACTTACATTCCACCATTTTCACCCATGCAACAAGCAGTATGTTATTCTGCTAGCCAACCTCAACAACAACAACCTTACAACCCTCAAATGAACCAAATGCAACTTAACCAAAGTCAAACTAACCAAATCCCGATTGTGTTGGAGACATCAAATCTAAACAATGTTACTGTTGAGATTGCCCAACAACATGTAGCATTAGTTTCAGCAATGGTAGCATCATACAATGGTTTAGTTGCTAGTCAAATTGGGAACAACAACTTAACCAATGAGGACTATGCACAGATTGACAAGGAAGAAATGGAACTGATGGACATTCAGTGGGCCTTTGCAAGTATCATGAGAAGAGCCACTGATTTTATTCAAAAGACCGGGAGAATTGATCTTTCGACTTCTCCTAACACCACTTATGGCTTCAACAAAGCCAAAGTCACTTGTTTCAATTGTGGTGAAAAAGGTCATTTCAAAAGAGAGGGCACACAGCCAGCACAACAAGGTAATAGAAATCCATTCAACTCTAACTATCAAAGCCGACAAAATCAAAACCAGGTATCATACCAAAGTCCCAACATTTCAAGCTTTCAACCTCAAAACAACTATCAAAACCGTCAAAATACCCAACAAAATAACAATGCCAAACAATCCACAACACAAAACCAAAACCAAACACAACAGAACTCAAACCGAACAATCATTCCCATTTCTACACTAAACACACAAACCCAAACCGAGAACCCAAATCAAGCTTTGGTGGTACAAAAGGATGAAGGTTTTGATTGGACCGGTATGCAGTTGGGTGTTGAAGAAATTACAGCTGGTAATGTGGCTTGTGTGGCACAGAAAATGAATTTGGATGAGCCGGTGGAGGTTGAAGAAGAGATTGTGACTAAGAAGATGAGTGAGTTGAAGATGGAAGAGTTGAATGACGAGATGAATGTTGATGTTGAAGAGAAGAAGTCTGGAATGATTCTTGATTCAGTTGCTGATATTCCAGAACAGTTTGATTCTACTTATTCTGATGAGGAGAGCGAATCTGATTCTGAATCTAGTGTTAACTCACTGGATGATGACATTGACCAGTTGCTTGCTGAAGCTGACTTCTTGATGACACGGAAATCATGCATTGTGGATGACGCTTGCACCAGAATTGATTATTCCAAGTTTTTCGCTGGGAAGGAAGCACACTTTGCACTGATGGCCATGACAGAACCTCCTAAACAGGTAAGTGCTGAATCTACTGTTAATTCTAATTCAACTTGTGTTAAACAATGCAAAGCTTGTGATAAATGGACAGATGAAAATAAGCAACTCCAGGTTCAACTTGAGAGTGCAAAAATCAACTATCAATTATATCAAAAAGAATCAAAAGAATTCAACAGAGTACTTGATGGATATAAGAAAGATGTTTCAGAACTGAAAAAGACTTTGTCTTTAAAACAAATGGCCATAAATAACTATATCAATGATTTAGAAAACACAAAATTGGAAATGGCCACCATCAAGTGCTTTGCAGAGAAAGTAAATAAAAAGCTTGAAAGTTATAAGCACAACGCTTATGTTGTTGACCACATTATAGAAGAACCTTCACAGCCTAGTAGTGCAAACTACAAAGCTGTCCCAGCTCCGGTGTTGTTTGAAAACCATAATTTGCACTCAATAGCACCGGAGAGCTCAGTTAAATCTGACTCTACATCAGATAATGAGTCAAACACATCTAGTGTGGGAGACCCGTATTCTGATGTTAGACCTGTTCTGGGAAATAATGAGGGTGTGGTTGCTGCTGATGATTCTGATGAAGAAGATGAACAGTCTGAGACGGTTGTTGAAAAGGTGAGTGATATTCCTCCAGCAATTTTAAAGAAAATTCATTCGGATATTCCTAAAGAGCCAAAGGTCAATGTCACACAATTTGTTAAACCAACAGATAAGTCAAATGGTTTTCTTGAGCCGACTTACTCAAAGGACCCCGCTCCTGAGAGTTTAAGAAGACGGTGTATGGATGATCAATATCCTATTGTTAGTTATTCTAAGTCGAACATCAAGGAAAATTATGAAGAGTACCGTGCATGTTTTAAGTGCGGGGAGAGGGGGCATTTACTTGCCAACTGCCCATACGTAAGACACAAGAGGCACGAGGTGGAGATGAAGCAAAAGTATGAATGTCCGGTTGATAATCACTGTTATCCACAGAGACGGTTTGTCCCTCAACCAGCACCTTTTTATAACCAAAGCAACTATTTCAAAAGGAGGGAAAATCGTCCGATGACATATGATAGACGCAACCGGATAGCCACTAAGAAACCGTTTAAGAAACCAATGGTGAACGCAACTGTTGACAACAAAAAGGTTCCTGTTAAACCTAATGTCAAACCAACAGTTGGACCTGTCTCTGTTAAATCAGAGAAGGTAACCAAGATGGTATCGTTCAAGGATGAAGTAAAGAAACCGGCTGAGACCCCAAAATCTCAGATCCGGATCTTGAAGAGATCTGAACAATCTTGGTCGCCAAAGGGATCTGAAGGTGCTTCAACTTCACAACAAAATGTGAAATATGAGAATGAGAAAGATTTGTGTGAAAAGAAAACGGTTGATAAAAATCAAGATGTTTGTGAAAAATCTGAAAAATCTGAATCTTTGAAACAAACTGTTCAAAGACCCAAGACCAAACAGGCTTGGGTCCCCCGAAAAATCTAACTTCTTTACTTAATATGTGCAGGGAGCTTCAGCTGGCCCTGTGAGCAGTCTTTGGATTGTTGACAGTGGAGCTTCTGGTCACATGACGGGGGATCTTTCGCTACTATTTGATATTCGAAACATCAATGGAGGTTATGTAGCGTTTGCAGGAAACAAAGGAGGTTATATTACCATGGAGGGTAGTGTGAGCAATGGAATTGTGAGTTTTGAGAGAATTTCTTATATGAAGTAGATAGATTACAATCTGCTCAGTGTCAGTCAGATATGTAACAAACAATTTTCTGTGTACTTTGACGACAAATCTTGCTATATACTCAAGCCGGGTTTTGAATTACCGAAAGAGTGGGTGATGTTAAAGGCGCCGAGAGTAAACAACTTGTACTTTCTCGATATGTCGAAAGCAATGACCACCCAAGGCCAAGTCACGTGTTTCCTCTCCAAGGCTACAGAAAAAGAATCAATTATGTGGCACAGGAGAATGGGACACATTCACCTCAGAAAGATGAATCAATTGGTGAAGAATGAACTTGTCACAGGCGTGAACGTCAAACATTTTCACTTAAATGACAAGTGTGTGAGTTGTGAAAAGGGTAAGCAGCACAAACAATCCCATAGGCCAAAGAAAGTTAATTCCGTTGAACTGCCACTTGAACGTTTGCACATGGATCTGTTCGGACCGGTCAAACGTAAGAGTCATGCTGGGGAGTTATACTGTCTTGTGGTGACTGATGATTTTTCAAGATTTTCATGGGTGATGTGCTTACACCGAAAGAGCGACACGTTTGATAATTTGAAGGTTCTGTTCACTCGTTTGGAAAATATCTATGGTCTCAAGATCAAGAGGATTAGGAGTGATAATGGGACGAAGTTTAAAAATGCACAGATGGATGATATTTGTGAAAACAAAGGCATTCATCATGAATACAGTGCTCCGTATACCCCACAACAGAACGGTGTCGCGGAATGCAAAAACAGGACTCTAATTGAAACGGCGAGGACAATGCTTGCGGACTCAAATCTTACAGTAATGTTTTGGAACGAAGCAATTTATTCAGCTTGTTATAATCTTAATCATGTTTTAACGGTGAAGAAGTTTGGCAAAACTTCTTATGAGCAATTGAATCGTCGAAAGCCGAATTTAGAGTATCTAGAACCGTTTGGAGCTCCTTGTACTATGCTTAATCAATCTGAGAAGTTCGCACCGAAGGCTGAGGAAGGATACTATGTTGGATATGCAACCCCGCTCAAACGGGTATTCAACAAAAGGACTCGTCAAGTCGAGGAGTGGGCTAACGTTGAAGTACAACGGTATACTCAGAATTTACAAGGAAGCGGTCCAGACTGGATGTTTGATTACAAAGATTTCTTTAAATCATTCAACCTAGATAGCTTGGTTGAAGAGGCTGTATTACGTTTATATTACGAGGTTGAAAACGCAGTGACATCACCGTTGGTGCGTCCGATCACCGTGAATCCTCAAACAGCTTCTAATGATACCAATGTTCCTTTCGTTGAAGAAGAGGTATTTAAAGAAGCTTCCACAACGTTGAATTCATCAGAATCAGAAGATGACGACGATGAGGTTACAAGTGAAGCTATCTTAGATCATGCTACAGTGACACCACCAGTGAACCCAACTACAAATGGTGCTTCAATATCGAATGTGGGTAATGATCTGGTTTTTGCAGAGAACTTAACTACTCAGACGGGAGTCCAAGTACCCGATTATCCGGAATCTCAGATACATCGAATTCACCCAATCGAGCAGGTTATTGGTGATCCTGGTAGCAGTGTGATGACGAGAGGTCAATTGAGGAATGCTAACTCACCGGAAAACCTTGGCAATCTTGCTTTATATGCCAAAATACAAAAATCTGGTTTTCAGAATGACTGGTCTTTTGCTTGTTATGTTTCGCAGGTGGAGCCGCGAACTTACAAGGATGCTCTTTTGGACGACGCTTGGGTGGAAGCAATGCAAGAGGAGTTGTTGCAGTTTCAGAAACTTGGCGTTTGGACACTTACAGATTTACCCCCAGGAAGAAAGAAGATTGGAACGAAATGGGTTTTTAAATGCATAAAGGATGATAGAGGAGTGATCGTAAGGAACAAAGCTCGTTTGGTTGTACAAGGATTTCATCAATTGGAGGGAATCGATTACAACGAGATTTATGCACCAGTTGCACGCTTAGAGGCAATACGAATATTTCTGGAGTTTGCATCATTCAAGAAATTTAAGGTGTATCAAATGGATGTTAAGAGCGCGTTTCTCTACGGTGTGGTCAAGGAGGAAGTATACGTAGGTCAACCACCAGGCTTTGAAGATCCTATTCACCGGGATAAGGTCTATGTTTTGAACAAAGCTCTTTACGGGTTGCACCAAGCTCCAAGGCAATGGTATGAGGAGCTGAGCACGTATCTTCTTTCAAAAGGATTCAAGCGAGGTTTGGTAGATTGCACACTGTTCACTAAACGAACAGGCGATGACTTGCTTCTAGTCCAGATTTATGTTAACGATTTTATATTTGGGTCTACTAACGAACATCTGTGCAGAGAATTTAAACGTGTTATGCAGGAAAAGTTCGAGATGAGCGCAATGGGAGAGATGTAGTTTTTCCTAGGCTTGCAGGTGGAACAAAGACCAATGGGGATCTTTATTCACCAGACGAAATACGTTTCTGAAGTCTTGAGCCGATTCCAGATGGATGATTCGAAGCCGATGGATACCCCAATACAACCTAATCACGGGATTGGAGTTGACGCTAAGGGGGAGCTAACTGATCCTTTTACATACAGAGCAATCGTCGGATCTCTGATGTATCTCACAGCCTCCAGACCTGATATAATGTTTGCCACATGTCTCTGTGCACGTTATTAATCGAATCCGAAACAGCGTCATCTTGCAGCTGTCAAACGTATCCTTAGATATCTGAAGGGTTGTCCGTCGAGAGGACTATGGTACCCTAATGATGATAATTTTGACCTAATCGCTTTTAGTGATGCAGATTGGGGCGACTGTGACAAAGACAGCAAATCCACAACGGCTGGATGCCAGTTTATGGGGAGCAGGCTCGTGACCTGGCAATGCAAGAAACAGACCGCAGTTGCATTATCCACATGTGAAGCATAATACGTTTCAGCATCGAGCTGCTGCTCACAGGTTCTTTGGATCCAACAACAGATGGTGGACTACGGTTTGCAATTTCTTAAAACCCCTATTTACTGTGATAATGAAGCCACAATCGCATTAACAAAAGACTTAGTAAATCACTCAAAGGCTAAACATATCCGGATTAAATACCATTTTATCCGTGATTGTTATGCTAAAGAGTTGATCGATATGGTCAAAATCCACACTGATTACCAACACGCAGACCTTTTTACCAAAGCTTTTGATAAATCGAGATTTGAATATCTTTTAAAAGCTAATGATATTAAAGAAAAACAAGACTGATCACCACCTCAGTTTATTGCTTTTTAGTTTAGTATTACTGGTTTTCAAAAAAAAAATCAAAAATCAAAAAACATTGAAAAATTTCAAAATCCATAAAAATTAGAAAATTTCTTTGCTGACTGCTATATCTTCTTCCCTTAGATTAATGCCGCCAGATTTCTATGAACAAACGATATCTAGGCAGTCACATATTTGAAATGCTCCAGCTTATCCTTGGGAACAGTAAATTAAAAAATTTATAAAAATCAGAAAAACCAAAAATGATTTCCTGGAGAAAAAGGGGAAATGATAGTACATCAGTGGGGATCTGACACATTCTAAAGAAATGTATTTCTATATAGGGCGTGTGTCTGAGTCTGTGTGATGTGCTGATAGGCTTCGTAGACTTAATACTGCGTGCCTGATACATACATATCAAACAAATTGGTGTGTGGATGAACTCCTCATGGGCATATGGTCTTAGTACCGTAATTTCGTTTGATAGGGTATTTGTACAAAACTCAAAGGTTTCGGGTCGTTATGTTTTTAATTGTCTAGGGATAGCCTCTCTGATCTTCTGCTGTAAGTCATTACGGACCTAGATCAGATGGGGTGTCTTTATAAAAGAGCTTTAAGCCAAATCCTAAAGTTACCGAATTGAGGAACTTTCCATGTTCTATGATAATCAAAGATTATCTATTACATCGTATTAATCACTGATGCAAATCATGATTGATATTAGTCCTCAACCTGGTAGAGTGCACATGTTACTTTGCTGCATTAATTTGCTGACCTGTATACCTCTGTGCCTCATAACTTGTAAATTACAGACGACGAAAGCATAATCACGCTTTACAATGAGTCTTTTTGCATCTACTTCTTGATACGGGAATATGTCGTGTGCGTGAGAACCACAGGCAATAATGTTTCTACTATGCATAATCGTATCAGTCTAAAGCACTGCACAAAAGTCTGCATGTGAGTTTATGTGGATCACAATATCAGCAGTTGCCAGATCACACATTGTCTTTAATGATAATAATCAAAAGATCAACGGTGTGATCAGATTTCTCAATAACTGATATGATCCCTTTACCGGAAATCCCAAAACATTTACTGCTTTATCTTTACATTTCTGCATTTTATATTTCTCGTCAAAAATTGCAAAACTCAAAAAGATTTTAGGTGTGTTTTAACATAAACTTTAGAAAATCCATATAGATTTTTCATTTCTATCTTATTTTTGATAGCTGATGGTGGTTGATTACGATTTTCTAAACCTTGATGAACCATTTGAGCTTTGTAATCTTTAAATGAGAAAATATGACTGTCGGATGCTTAAAAGTTGAAAAATATTTTGAACGGGACTCGATTTTGAGATTTGGTAAATTTTCAAAAATTCCTGATTCACTTTCGCCCCTTCGTTGGGTCGAAGGAGGAATTTCTTGTTCATTCGTACGTTTCATTTTGGGCGAATGTGAGAGTTCTTAAGACAGTTTCTCTTTCGAACCCTTATGTCTCATTCGCACCTTTAATTAGGGGCGAAGGAGACAAAAGTTTCTCATTCGACCGGGGTGAACGGGCGAATGAGCAGGCTATATATATCTTTTATCTGCTCATTCGAACCATTTTAAAATTTTTTCAAAAATTCTGCTCTAAAGTCCACTTGTTGCCCTGTGATTTTACATCATACCATTGTGTTCGCCAACTTGTGCTGATCACTTTGCCCTTATTTTTACAGGTTATCATCAATGATTGACTGTTTAATCGAAGTTTTTCATATTCGAGCCCTAACTGATCAAACAATAATTAAAACATGTTAATTGAACTTGCTTTTGTTAAGGATTCATTATATCAGTGTTTTAGGGGGAGATAATCCAAAACTAAGGATTCTAATCCATCAGATTGATCATTTGATCATCTTTTTCATTCGAACCCTAGTTTTTATTAGAAAACACTGAAATAATGTTTGTTGAATGAAATTGATTGTTTGGAAACCTTAATCGGTGGTTTTACTTGCCTACTGAATCAAAATGACACGTTTAAACTCAATAAAATTCAAAATTGAAATTTGAAAATGAAGAACAGTCACCTTCGTCCTTTTACGAACGGTCGAACGTGCTAAAATGGGCGAAGGAGATGTTTTGTTTGGGCGAAAGAAGACGAATGGTCGAATGAGATAATTTTTATAAACTTTTACATTCGAACCATTAAAATTTCTCATTCGCACCCCAAAATCTCTCATTCGTACCTCCGAATGGTCGAATGTAGAGATCAATTATCAAATTATCAAATTTTGTTTATTTTGTCGATTTCTAACGTGTTTACTGGATTTGTTTTGCAGTATAAACCATGTCTGGACAGGAAAGAACTAGTGAACAAGCTGGATCATCTGCACAAGCTGCTGAGACAAGAAAGGAAGAGATTTTGCCGTTCGAGAATGCACATAATTGTTGTGCATATCTTGGAGACGTGAAGAAGCACACCGAGTTTACAGGGATTATTGAGTTTCTAAAGAGGAGTCGGGTGATAGATGCGATTGCTACACCCGCTATCATTTACAGAGATTTATTACAAGAGTTCTGGACGAATGCGAAGTTGGACTTCTGGGATAACGAATCATCTCTGGTTAGCAAGATTCAAGGACAACTGATTATTGTGTCAGAGAATGATATTAGAGAAGCTTTGAAGCTTGAAGATGAAAAGACTGATCCTAGAGAGCTAAGCTGGACTGAATAGAGGAAATGTTTTCTAAGGATGAAATATAACGGGTCGATTACTGATGGTTCGTTACACAAGGGAAAGCTTTGTCCTCAGTTCAAGTATTTGGCACATGTCATGATCCATGTTTTTGGTTCAGCAGCAGGAGGTTATGACTTGATGAGGAAAAGCATAAGCTTTGTAGGATCAGTATTGCTCTTTTGTATGAACTTGCTAGTGAACACTTAGGTGTTTAGCAAGTTCTTAATCAGTGATAGCACAGCGGAATGATATGAGTTTAAAGCTACACTTATCAACAGGAGTTATTACTCCCCCTGGATGTTTGAGAAACTAATAAATGATAAGTATTTATTGAGAATCTAAGTATTGAATGAGAATGAAACACTTAGACAGATTCTCAATAAATATGAAATGGAAATAACAATAATATGCTATGAAGGATTTCTGTATTAAAATCAATGTCTAAAACAGAGGGATGAACCCTTCTATTTATAGACTTTACAAATACATGAACCTTGCCAAAAAGCAAGTTCAGAAACAAGTTGCAACAAGTTGCAATCTTGGAACTTGTACAAAAAGTAAAAGTAATACTAAACTAATAAACTACTGATTCAAAAGGCGGTGGAAAAGATCTTCTCATAAGTACTGATGAATGACAAACTACTGATGAGTAGTTTGTCTTCAGTAGTTCTTCAGTGGTTTGGACTTCAGAACTTCTGATGACTTTTCTTCTTCAGTACTTGTGTAATCTCTTCTTCAGCAGTTTGATCTTTGTTCTTCAGTAGTTCTATACTTAGAATATTTTGACAGAAGTGAATTAGACTAAGGTTTGCAAAAGTGGTTTCACCAATCCTCTTTGTCCTAACAATCTCCCCCTGGATTGATGAAGCCAAAACCTTCCTAATTCCTTATTGTTTTCTTCTGTCATTCACAATCTTCCATATTCCTTTGAACATGAAATTCTTCAGCTGGTTCAGTTGTTCATCAGTGAGAGATCCTTTTTGTGGTTCTAGATGCTGGATTGTAAGCAGGTCTTGAGTTGATAGCTTCTTCAGATCATTCATCGACTTATAGGCTCTGCTTGTTTGATATCTTCTTGTCACTTGTACTGAGTTGTTATCAGTAAAGGACCATCTGATGATAGGTACTTTAGACTTATCAATGTCTAAAGTGTAGGGAACCATAGTGGTACCCTGGGATGCTCTTGAGTATTGGATGTTTTCAACTTCAGTGACTCTCAGGTGGGATTCACTTCCTTGTTCTTGTTGCATCACATTAGGTAGTTGAAAAGTTGGCAAATGATGCTCAGTAACTACCTTAGTGTGCAGTTTGTCTTTGATGGTTTTCTGGATTTGATAGGCAAAGGTGGAAGGATCCCTGAATTGTGTGATCAGAGGTTTTTCTTCAATGTCAAAGTCAGAATGAACTACTGTACTTCCTTCTAGTAGTACCATTCTGAAATCAGTCTTCACATTCTCCTCTGATTTCTTCTTTTGAGTAGTTGGTCTTCTTTGAACACCAGAAGTTCTAACTACTGAAGTTGACACTTCAGCAGTTTCAAACTTCTCTGGATTTGCAGCCCTTGCATCCTTGTATTTTCTGTAAGTGTCCACTAATCTTTTTTCTTTCCATTTGGACACAGAGGCTTTTGAACCATAACCATTAGCTACTAGTTCTTCTATCATTTGGGCTCTCTTGGCTTTTGCATCTTTACTTGTTGCAAGTTTGTCTGCTATAAGTTGAGCTCTTCTTGTCAGCTATTCCATGGAGAGTCTCTTTAATGTATGGGCTTTGATCTTGCTGTTCTTAGTAATATAAGACATCAGTTGTTGACTTTTTTCTTCCTCAGCAATTCTTTCTAGGCTAGCCTGCCTTTGAAGTTCAGCTTCATAAGCCTGTAGCTTTTCATCCAGGCTTAAGTCCAAGTCATCCCTTTCTTCCAGATTTTTCCAATCTGATCTTCCTTGGCTTTCTTCTGAACTGCCACTAAACTCTTCTCAAGAAGTTCTGCTGATTGAGAGATTGGAGAAGGGTTTAGTACAGTCATAGTGGTAACTGTTGTAGTAGGCCTAGGAGGAACAGGAGTTGGTTGAGTAGGTTCAGTTGATCTGGAAGGCTCTTGTTCAGCAGTTTGAGTGTTGGAAGTGTTATCATCTGATGGGTTGACAACTACTGAAGGTTTGTCAACTACTGAAGGATTGTCTTCAGTACTTTCTGAGTCTTCATCAGAACTTTGTCCATCAGATGTTTCTTCATTATGCCCTTGGGATTCATCAGACTTTTCTTCATCAGACTTTTCACAGTCTTCAATTTCTTGGACAGAGACACCAAATTGTTGGGCCAGTTTTTCTTTTCTGGCTTGGTCTCTCTGCTCCCTTTCTTGGATAGCCACTCTTGCCTTTATCCTGGCTTCGAATGACTCCCTAGGTTCCTTAATTTTCTCCCCCTTTTTGGATTCATCAATTTTTGATGTTGAAGGTTGGGAGAAATGACCTGTAAGAGTAGCAATCTGTTTGCTGTTGAATTCAATCTTGTTGGACAGATCGTTCATCTTTGTCTGTATGACTCCAAATTGGTTCTTTATGGACAGCTCCAAGTTAGCTGTGTATGTTTGGAAGTGAGTTTGATGAGGGTGTTCATCATGTGATATAAGGGACCATCTGGGCTGCATAGCTGGTTCATGTCTATGCTGGATTGCCCAGGGAATTGGGTAGGCATTTGTAGTGAGGGGTGTGTTTTTGGTTGATCTTCTTGTTGTACAGAAGATGCCACTATAGGGGAATCAGGGATTAAGTGGACTTTAACCTGATCTGGTGTGACTAGCTTCTTGAGCATAGATACACCAGGTGCAAGACCTTCACCTGTAGCCGTCAATTCAGTAATTTTGTGTTGTGAAACATCATCCAAGTCAATGGAATCATCTGAATCCCTGATTACATCCTCAATGAGGACTGTATCAGTTACATCATGAGCTGCGCCCAACTCAGTTGTCTCATGTACCTCTTTTTCTTGGTTCAGAGGATTTCCCACCTCAGGCATTAAGCCTTCATCAGTAGTTGCCACAATTGAGGTCTTAGCTATGTTTCTTCTTTCCTCAGATCCACCACTGGGTGGTAAATGAGTAGTAGCAGCCTCAAAAGTACCAAGAGTTTCTAAGTTTGGGCTTATAGACCTTGGTTCATCCTCATCTCTTTGGTTAGGACTTTGAGTGTCCACATCCATGTCAAGTTCTGAGGCTATGTCCCCTGTTTGATGTGGTTGTTGGGGACTGACATGTTTAGATGGGACTTTCTCTTTTAGCCCAGAGAGAAGTTGGCTATTTCAAAATCAGGTTCAGAAATTTGGGGTGCTGGTTCAGTAGTTTGGTCAATGGGTTCAGCAGTTTCAAAAGAAGAGTCAATAGGAATAGTTTTCTTTAGTCTTTTTCTTTTGAAAAGTATTGTGATTGGTGCTCTTGGTGGGGTTTGAGATGGATGAGACTGAGAGGATGTTTCAGTCACATCTTTAGGTAGTGCAGATTGCACAATAGTTTCTTCAGGCATCTCAACCTCCTAAACAACTTTTCTTTTTGGTTTGGTGGGTTTTTGTTTTTGTTGCTTGGGTTTCTTGGCCTTTGGGACTGTAGGTTTGGAAGATGAGGGTTCCATGGGGACTGGTTCTAGTTCCCCTTGGTCATCTTCTGGCCAGGCAGCCTGTTTGTTATGCCTAGAGTATGCTTGTGAGGTTAAGGGTTTCAAAATTGCAGTTTTACCCACAAGCACCTCATCACCCAGTTCTTTGATTATGCATTGCATAATGAACCTTGGGTATAACAAAAACTTCTTTTTAGTGTTATTATGATGTAACACCAACTCATTAAAGAAAAGTTTTGATGCCCTGTATTTTGTTTCATTCACTATGGAATGAAAAATTTGTTGAAAGGTTAAGGGCATCTGGTCATAAGACCTTGTTTTAGGACTCAAACACATAATGATATAATGAAACAAAAGTTTGTATTTTGGTTCAAAATAATTTTTAAAGATTGTAGCTTGTGAGAGAGTACCTTGATAACCACATTCTGTCATGGTTAGGTGGATTTCAGAGTTTGCAACCTGTTCAGGGGCATTCACATCATTGAACCCCAGTCTAATTGCAAGTGTGGCCGGTGTGATAGATAATGGGTGTAAACGGAAAAAAACGCGCAGAATCCCTCTACAACTTTTTATGGAATCAACAAAAAAAATTATTGAGAAATACTTTGACAATAATGAAACAAATCAAGATCAAGAAAAGCTTTGATTGTTGAGTTGAGAGAGATAACCTCATCGTCCACCATCACTGTCTCAGCGTTAGCCCAGAACTCATTGAGAGTTTCAGGATGTATTGGTGGGTCTATTGTGAGAGCGGTGATATATTGGGATTTGACGACGAGATCAATGATCGCATCGTATTGGGACTAGCCTTCTTGTTTCTCTAAGTAGGCTCTAAGATTGTGTCCCTGTTTTAGAACTAAAGCCATGTGGTTTGTGTGTGTTTGAATCGAACAGTGTTTTTGCAGGTTCAGGGTTTGAGAGCTTATTGAGAGAGAAGGAGGGAATTTTTGCTTTTTGAATGGATAAGTGTTGGAAAAGGTATTTATCAGAAGTTTTAAACCGCCTAGGTCAAACTTCTTTATCAGAAGTTTTAAACCGCCTAGGTCAAACTTCTGATGTGGGAAAAGTCTGATTTGCCTTTTTTGACTAAACTGCTGATGAAGAATTATTTTCATCAGTAGTTCCCACTTTCTCTTCAGTAGTTTTGAACAACTGATGAGAATACTTTATAAATACTTTATTCATAACTTCTGAAGGTTGTTTTATCAGAAGTTAATCACTTTTCAGAAAAAAATTCCCATACTGATGTTTTTGTCATCAGTAGTTTCTCTCACTTTGGCTTTCAGAAGTTGTCAGACTTTTAAGTCAGTTGTAAGTGAAAAAGCAAAAATATATGCAGAAAAATAAAAAGAAACACTTACAAATTTAGCATCCCAAGCATGGATACTAACTTCTGAAATGTTGATGTGTCAAGGGGTTTAGTGAAGATGTCAGCTATTTGATTAGCTGTTGCTACATGCTTCACTTCAATCTTGCCTTTTTCATAGCAATCTCTTATGAAATGATACCTGATTTCAGTATGTTTGGTTTTTGAAAACTTAATAGGATTTTGAATGATGCTAATGGCAGATTTGCTGTCTACAAGCAATGGTGTCTTGGTTTCTTTGATTCCATAATCAAGAAGTTGATACTGGAGCCATTGTAGCTGTGATGTACAACTTGCAGCTGCAATGTATTCAGCTTCAGCAGTTGAAGTTGCAACAGATGTTAGTTTCTTTGATTGCCAGGACACTAGACAGTTTCCTAAGAATTGACAACCACCAGATGTTGATTTTCTTGACATTTTACACCCTGCATAGTCACTATCTGAAAAAGCTGATAACTTGGTATTGCTTGAAGCAGGATACCAAATTCCAAGTGCTGGAGTTCCTTTCAGATATCTGAAGATTCTTTTGACTGCAATGAGGTGTGATTCCCTAGGAGCTGATTGATATCTAGCACAGACACATGTTGAAAACATAATATCTGGTCTAAAAGCAGTTAGATATAAAAGGGAACGTATCATACATCTATACATGGTTTGATCAACCTGTTTTCCTTGATCATCTGGTTCAACTTGTGTGGTTGGTGTCATGGGAGTGGAACATGATTTACAATCTTGTAAAGAAAATTTGTTTAATAATTCTTTAACATATTTTGATTGATGTATAAAAGTTCCATTTGTTTGTTGTTTAATCTGCAGTCCCAGAAAGTACTGTAGTTCTCCCATTGTACTCATCTCAAATTTTGATTGCATGAGTTTCTTAAATTCATCACACAGTTTTGTGTTTGTTGAACCAAAAATGATATCATCAACATATATTTGAACAAGTAAGACATGATTTCCAACATGTTTTATGAAAAGAGTTTTATCAATGGAGCCTCTTGTGAAGTTATTTTTGAGTAGAAAGTTGGAAAGTGTTTCATACCAGGCTCTTGGAGCCTGTTTGAGCCCATAAAGAGCTTTGTCTAGTTTGTACACCCACTCAGGAAGAAAAGGATTCTCAAACCCAGGTGGCTGACAAACATACACTTCCTCTTTTATTTTTCCATACAAAAATGCACTCTTAACATCCATTTGATAAACTTTTATTTTGTTGGAAATGGCATAGGCCAGAAATAACCTGATGGCTTCAAGCCTTGCAACTGGAGCAAAGGTTTCATCATAGTCAATTCCTTCTTCTTGAGAGTAACCTTGTACTACCAGTCTTGCCTTGTTCTTTATAATCATACCAGCTTCATCTTGTTTGTTCCTGAAAACCCATCTTGTGCCAATTCGTTGCTTGTTTGGTGGTAAGGGACAGATTTCCCAAACCTGTTGCTTGTTGAATTGAAGCAATTCATCTTGCATTGCTTGCACCCAATTGTTGTCTTTGAGGGCATCCTGGTACTTCTTTGGTTCCAACTGTAAAATAAATGCTGAGAAGAGACAAAAGTTGGAAAGCTGGTTTCTTGTATGAACACCTGATGCAATATCACCCATGATTTGATCAATTGGATGATCTTTGTGTTCGATCAGTTGTTGTAAACCACTGACAGGTGTTGGTGGCTCATGTTCTTCAAACAAACTACTGAGGTCTATTATATCTAGTTCAGCAGTTTCAATGTCTTCAGTAGTTGCAGGTGCTGAAGCAGATGTTTGAGTTTGTTCCTCAGTATTTGTTGAATCAGAAGTTTGTGAAACTTTTGATGGTTTTGAAGTTGACTTAATGACTGTTTGAGGAGTCCATGGTGCTGGATCCTCATCATCAAACCTTTGATCACCATAATAAGTAGGTTTAGATGAAGTGACAGTCTTTTCAGGTCCAAAATGGAAGCTATCAAGGTCAAAAAGTTCAGCAGGATGTGCTGGAATGAGAGTGTGTTTTGACTCATTGAACATGACATTCAGTGTTTCTTCTACTATCATGGTTTTTGAATTAAAAACCTTGTAGGCTTTTCTAGTTGAAGAATAACCAAGAAAGTAACCTGAATCAACTTTGGCAGCAAACTTTGAAATAGATTCCTTAATGTTCAAGATGAAACATTGACACCCAAAAGCCCTGAAAAAGTAGATAAGGGGCTTCATGCCATGAAGAACTTCATAGGCAGTCTTGGAATGCCTCTTGACAACAAGGACTCTATTTTGAACATAACATGATGTGTTAACTGCTTCTGCCCAAAAGTATAATGGTAGGCCAGAATCAGCTAACATTGTTCTTGCTCCTTCAATTAAAGTTCTGTTCTTCCTTTCTACTACACCATTTTGTTCAGGAGTTCTGGGAACACTGAATTGTCTAATAATCCCTTTAGACAAATAGAATTCATCCAGAGTTTTGTTCCTGAACTCTGTCCCATTATCACTTCTAATGGTTTTGACAGGTACAGAATATTGCTTCTCTACTTGTAGAATGAAGAACTTGATGATTTCAGCAGCCTCGTCCTTGGAAAATAAGAAGAATACCCATGTAAATCTTGAGTAGTCATCAATGATGACCAAGAAGTACTTCTTCTTACCAAGGCTCATGATCTTTACAAGTCCAAATAAGTCCATATGGAGTAGTTGAAGACATGCATTTGTTTTTGATTCATCAATAGACTTATAGGAGGACTTATGCTGTTTTCCCTTTAAACAGGATACACAATGTTCTTGACACTGGTATACCTTTAAAGGTAGACCTCTGACCAAGCCCATTTTTGTGACTTTATTTATGGTTGTAAAGTTCACATGGCCAAGTCTCCTGTGCCAGAGATCAGTCTCTGAAGTTGATGCCTTTGAGAAGAAACAGGCAGTGTTGTTCAGTACTTTGTCTTTTTCAATGTCCACTGCATAGACATTGCCACATCTTTTGGCTATCAACAAAGTGTGATCTTCAATGATCTTCTATATCAACTTCTGGCCTTCTGGTGATATGATCTTGCATGCTGTCTTTGTAAAAAAAGGAAGAATATCCTTTATCACACATTTGTGTCACACTCAGCAAGTTGTACTCAAGGTTTTCAACCAGATTGACCTTGTGAAACTGTATTTTGCAAGAGGAGACATTGCCATATCCTAGCACATATCCCTATGCATTGTTCCCAAAGGATACAGATCCTTCTCATTGATTGATAAAATTGTTTATCAGGTATGTGCATCCTGTCATGTGCATTGAGCCTCCACTGTCTACATACAAAATACTATTTAAGCCTTTGGAAACTCTCTGCACAATATAGCAAATTAGTTAGTTTGGGAACCCAAGCCAGTTTGGCTTTGGGTTTGCTCTTGAGAACATTTACAGTTTGTTCTTGACCAAGTTGAGAAATCCATGTCTTTTTGGCAATGGATTTTTCATTAAGAGCAATGGTGGTATCCTTTTGAGGACCACCATCAACTTTGGTCATCAGTAGTTGTACCATGTTCATGAGATCTTTAATCTCAGCAGTTTGTGAAACTGCTGATGATTTAGGTCTAGCTACTGAAAGAGAATTTTGAGAAAAAGATCTTTGTTGAGATTTTGTCTTTTTCTGAGAAAAGGTTTTTACTGGTTGTTGTTTCCTGGGAGAAAAAGTTTCTACATAATCATTTCTGATTTGTTTTCCCACAACCAGTTGTTGAGTTTTCTTGTTGTACTGAATACCTTTTCTGTATCTACAAAATTCTGTCTCGTGGTTGAACAGACCACAGATTTCACATTCTTTTGTCTTTTCTTTTAAAGACAAGTTTCTGACTGTATTGATTGGTTTTAGGTCATCAGTAGTTTTCAGGTTCTCAACTCCTGATGTAGTTGAAACTACTGATGGCTTAATGTCAAAATTGATCAGTACTTCTGAAGAACTTTCTTTGTGAGTTTTTAGAAAGTTTTCATGAAAAGATGTGCATTCTTTCTCTTCAGAAGTTTCACCTGAAACAATTTTTCTCCCATCTTCAGTAGTTTTTGGGAAAAAATCTGTTGGTGTTTCAGTGTGATTGTACCATATGCCAAACCTAACATTTGAAGCATTTTGTTTGTTTAGCAATAGTTGGTACCCCTTACAAGATTCAACCAATTTTTCACATGTGACCTTGGTGTCAGCAAGCTCTTGTCTGACATTTCCTAGGTCATTTATCATGATTTTAATTTGTGCTTGGGTTTCAATAGCAGTGTTAGTTAATTTAGAAACTTCTTTTGTTTTTGCAGAAAGTTTTCTTTCTAAATCACATTTCATCTGAGTGAATTTTCTCTTAGAGTCATTTGCTTTCCCTTGTAAGTGCACATTAGTCTCTCTTATGAGAGCAAAAGATTCTTTGCAAGAAGTTGAACAAAGTTTTGTCAAAGATTCTTTAGATACTTGTGACAAGGCAGATTTTGAGGTGCATCCCTTAAATGCCATTAGGGCAAAGTTCTTTCTGCCATTGTCAGGCTCTCCCCAGTTGATGTCAAACATCTTGTTGTCTGCATCAGGATTACACTTAGTAGTGTCAAAAGGAAGACTGCTCCAGTCAACATACCCTGAAGTAAATAAACTTTGTTGTGAGGGTTGCTGAGTCTGTGGAGGTGATTGAGCAGCTGGAAAGGGAGGGATTGATTGTTGGCTCTGCATCTGTTGAGCAGGCATTTGTACATATTGTACTTGTCGCACATATTGGTGTTGTGGAGCTTGTGCCTGTACAAAATGTGCACTCCCTTGTGTTCCATTATTCCAGTTATAATTGGGGTTAAAATTATTTCTAGACTGAGATTGGTTAAAGCCAAAGCTTCTACACTCTCTAGCAAAGCGTCCCAACTTTTGACACTTGTGACATCTAAGTTTAGATTTGTCAAAACCAATTTTTGTTGAACTGTTGAGTCCTGGAAACTTCCTTCCTGACCTTTTGTAAAATTTATTTGTTTTTAAACTTAACATGGCCAGTTGGTGTAGAATATCCATTTCTTCTAAGTCATCACTGCTGAATTTTTTTAAATCATCCATGATAAAACAAATGTTATCAGCAGTTTGACTAAAATCATTATTGTCATAACCTGGGAATGATCTTTCAGATGAGATCCCAGCAGTTATGTCAATATGGTCAAAAGATCCAAAACTATTTGAACAAGTTGGTGAGTCTTGTCCTAATAGTGCTGTACTACCTGGTAGATAGTCATCAGCAGTTTTGCCAGAACTTTGTAACTTTTTCTTTTGATCAATTTCTCTTTCAAAATTAAGTAATCTCCCATGAAGTTTTGTAAGAGTGAGGGAGCTAAAGTCTGGTGAGGATCTTAAGACTATAGAGTATGTTTCCCATTTTTCAGGTAAAGACCTTAAAAATCTATGAAGCATAGATACAGTTGTGTAGGTCTGACCATTTAATTTTAGCTCAGATATTAATGAGGAGAATCTTTCAAATTGTTGTGTTAAAGTTTCCCCATTAATGTGAGCAAACGTTTCATATTGTTGAGCCAGGATTTCTCTGGTGTTGGCAATCACCTCTTCAGTTCCTCCAAACTGTTCTTTGAGGCAGTCCCAAAGCTCTTTGTCACTATCACAATGTAATAGGCCAGAGTACATTTCATTTGGGAGTGCCATTGCCAACATAGAGAAAGCTTTAGCATCAAGCTCAAGTTTTAGGAAATCATCATCTGTATAGTCTTTTGGGTCTTTTGGAATTTCTTCTTTAGTTTCAAGATTAATATTTACTCGTTTATGAGGACCATATGTCACAGATTTCCAGCAACCTGTGTTGGTCTGTGATAAGGTATGTGCCATTCTCCTTTGCCAGATGTTATATTCATTTCTTACTAGCATAGCAGGTTTATTGGCAGAACCAGTATTATGAGGATCCATTTTAAAGAGTATTTATTTGTCAAATATCTCTTAAAGTGATGGATGTTGATAAAAGTGAGCTTATAATCCTTTATTGAATATCAATAAGAGCCTGTGTCTGATTCTCAATGTGATAGATTGATATGTGATCAGATAAACCAGTGCTCTGATACCAATTGTAGGATCAGTATTGCTCTTTTGTATGAACTTGCTAGTGAACACTTAGGTGTTTAGCAAGTTCTTAATCAGTGATAGCACAGCGGAATGATATGAGTTTAAAGCTACACTTATCAACAAGAGTTATTACTCCCCTGGATGTTTGAGAAACTAATAAATGATAAGTATTTATTGAGAATCTAAGTATTGAATGAGAATGAAACACTTAGACAGATTCTCAATAAATATGAAATGGAAATAACAATAATATGCTATGAAGGATTTCTGTATTAAAATCAATGTCTAAAACAGAGGGATGAACCCTTCTATTTATAGACTTTACAAATACATGAACCTTGCCAAAAAGCAAGTTCAGAAACAAGTTGCAACAAGTTGCAATCTTGGAACTTGTACAAAAAGTAAAAGTAATGCTAAACTAATAAACTACTGATTCAAAAGGCGGTGGAAAAGATCTTCTCATAAGTACTAATGAATGACAAACTACTGATGAGTAGTTTGTCTTCAATAGTTCTTCAGTGGTTTGGACTTCAGAACTTCTGATGACTTTTCTTCTTCAGTACTTGTGTAATCTCTTCTTCAGCAGTTTGATCTTTGCTCTTCAGTAGTTCTATACTTAGAATATTTTGACAGAAGTGAATTAGACTAAGGTTTGCAAAAGTGGTTTCACCAATCCTCTTTGTCCTAACAATCTCGATGATGGTTGCACTGATATTGAACAAACCGTTCAACGTATCAGGGATGCTTATGGAACATCTATTGGAACCTGTTAGAGGTACAAGGACTAGGAAGTTTCTGTTATATCCTATATTCCTTCAGATGATATTTGATCACAAGTATAATCAGTTGAAGAGGGATCCGAAGCAGATCATAGTTCAAGAGCATATGACCATTAATACCTTGGCAAGAATGAAGGCTTACAACGGCGTGCCGGTGAACGAACGACCACCTGTTAGACGTTTATTTGGTCATTTGGCTAGGATTGATTATGTTGACCCTGGTAACGATTTGGTGAGGCATGCTGATAGTGCATCTGATAATGACGATCCATTATTCCTAGTGGACCCTAAGGCGAAGCGAAAACGCCAGGTTGTGAATGTGGGAGCCAAGAGTGGAAAGTCGAAAGAAAAAGAGATCAGGATTGAAGTTGTTCCTGAGACTGAGCCTGCTAAGAAGAAGAGTGTGTCGAGAAGGCATAAGAGCATGGCTAAGAAAGGTTTACACCTTGTGGATGAAGCATCAGTCGATTCTGAAGTGACGCAAGAGGATGAACGTTGGGATTCTGAAACTGAGACAGTAAAGGCCACCACACCCAAGGCCACTGTGGCTGGTGAGTCTGCTAGTCTAAACAGATCAGTGGAAGAACAAAGAAACAAGAGCCCTATTCACTTAGATGAAGATGATGAGGGATTAGGTTTGGGATCAGGAGATTTTCCTGGATCGCCAGTACAAGGGGAGAAACCAAAGAAGCCCCAATTCAAGAAGAAGGAAAAGGTGTTAAAGCCCATGGAGAAAAGAGCGAGGGAGATTGAGACTTTAGTAGCAGGAAAGAAGTTGCCACCTGCTTCAAGCTCGAAATCACCGGTTGCTGCTCCAGCTTATAAGAAGGAGAAAACCACAACCACTTCTAGTACTAAACAGGGATCTGATTTACCTGTTGATGCTTTTAACGAGGCATTGGATAATGTACTGAAGAAGTTGAGGAAAGGTAAACTGCCTGAAGTTGCTGAAGTTTCTGCTCAAAAGGTTATAGTGGATAGTGATGTGATGAACACTGTTAACCGGAAACTTACTGAGATGATGAATATTATAAATAAGCAGCAAACAGAGATTGATCAATTGATAAAGAATGACACAAAGATGTTGGAGATCGTTGTTACATCACATGAGAACAATGAAGAGCTGAAAAAGAAAATTAAACAGTTGCAGAAGGATAATAGGAAATTGTTAAAACATGAGCAAAGAAACACCAGAAGGTTTATAGCTTTGAAGGAAGAGAATAAGAAGCTAAAAGAGAGTAATAAAAGCATGGATAATCTGATTAAAGATTTATACTCTCGGGCTCCTCAATTGAAAGAAGGTGAAGAGGACAAAGAACAAGATGAGGAGCAGGTTGATTTCGAACCGTCTGATAATGAGGAGGAGGAAGATGAGGATCTTGATGAAGATGCTGGAAACGTTCCTCAAAAGAAGAAGAAGAAGAAGAAGGATGATGGAGATGATGATGGTTCGGATGGAGAATCTGGTGATGAAGGCAGCTCTGCATTTGATGATGATGATGATGATGATAAAGATACAGATAAGTATAAGTATGAGAAACGTGGATCTGGAAAAGAAGGAGAATCCAGTTCTAAAGCTCCTGGAGGATCGGTTGATGA
Source organism: Ambrosia trifida (assembly GCA_028751855.1). NCBI lineage: Eukaryota > Viridiplantae > Streptophyta > Magnoliopsida > Asterales > Asteraceae > Ambrosia > Ambrosia trifida. The sequence continues at coordinate 107,115,278 of CM054127.1, read as the reverse complement.
TGATACGATCTTTTGGAATGAGAAGCTGAAGTCATTGTCTGAAGATGATAAACAGATGTATCGCCAGATGCTAACTGATCGAGTCTGGACGATTGACATGACCAGTGGATTCTCTGAGATCTTTGAATTTAGTGACAGGATGCTTGAATTGGATTATAATGATCCAGATTAAGAAGATGGTGAAGTTTCTGCGGCAATGACAAAAGAAATTTTAGAAGGTTTGGCGAAGCAGGTTGGAAAGACTTTGGAAGAACTATTAGCTGATAACCAGATTCCTAATCTACCTGAAAAGGAAGCTGGAAATCATTCTGATGATCGTGATGTACCTGCGTTCGAGGATAGTGAAATTGAAGATACAACCAGTGAAGAGTATCCAGAATATTTCAAGAAAGATAAAGATTCTGGATTTGCTGCATTCACTGATGAGCTATTGAAAGAAGCCGAGAAACTTGCAAAAGAAAAGAGTGATACGTTTGTTGAAGAAGTGTTTAAGGGGCATGATAAACCGAATATCGAATAATCTGACAGCTTGAAAGGGTTACTGAGGCAATTGAAAGAGAAAGAAGCCAATCGTCCGAAAGTAGAGATTCAGGGAAGCTTTTATAAACTCCACAACGAGATGTTTCAAGGAAGAGCGTTGGGTTGGAAGTTTATAAAGCAGTTGAAGTGTGTTGCCGTTAAGTGGGAGAAGGGGATACTGTATTTTGACAGATTTCGTGATCTAAAGACTCTCCCGTATTGGGCTATTCGTGATATTTGTAGACATCGTTTGACTGGATCTTCAAATGATCATATTGCCTATTTTGCTGATAAAATGGCAAGGGAAAGCAGGACAAAGTGGAATCTTTTTGCACCTCAGTATCCGAAGCGGATTGTTCACAAGAAAGACATTGATATTATTACCGGTTTGCCCAAGGTGACTCTAAAGTACAAACCACCAAAAGTGTTGAAACATATTCCGCTATTGCAGATTCCACAACACTTTGCAAAAGACTTTATCTGGTGGTATTATGACTGGAAGATTGCAGAGGCTGTGATTGTATTGAAGGATGGAGAAAAGAATTTCAAGAAAATACACATATTTGATCCTATGTGGTTGGTGAATTGTTCACATGAGGATATAATTATGTTGTATTACAATCCGATATTCAGTGATGTGAAAGATGCTGAACAAGCAAGTAAATACCAGCGTGTGGTATTTCTGTGCTTTGCTCATGACATTAATGCCGGATGCGACTACGATAAGAAGCTTGGCAAGTTTGTTAAGGTTCAAGCTATTCCTGAAGTGAAGAAGAAAAAGCCAAAACAAGTGTTTGAACCGGTGATGACTCTAGAACAGAAGAAACAACTGCGCATAAAGCTTATGAACAAGATGATGGACCAAGAGCGTAAAGAATCCAAGCAATAGTCGAGGGGGAGTTTGTAGATGCATTTTGTGCGACTAATGCTTTGGATTACTATTAACATATGTTTTTGTGTTCTATCGAATGGGCGAAGGAAGATATATGGGCGAATGAAAGATTTCAAAGGTGCGAAGGAGACTTATTGGTGCGAAGGAGAGATAGGAGGGCAAATGTAGTTTAGATTTTAATGTATAGCTTGGTTCGACCGGGTTGAATGGTCGAACCTGCACATTCAACCAAGCAATATGGGCGAATGTGCAGGCCTATATAAGGGTCGAGCTCATTTTGAATGAAGAGTTGATCATTTTTATTCCCTCCTATTTTGTGTCTCTCCCTAGTGTTTGTGTCAACTTATTTTCACGTCTGATTTGATTGTAAACATTATTAAAACGTGTAATTCAAGTTGTTTATGAATGAGAAAAAGCTTTTAATGATGATTTCTCTGTTTTGATTGTTTGATTATCATTTTGTGATTGATTCAGGGTTTCCGCACTTGAATCAAACTTGTTTGATCAATATCTTTGTAGATTTGACGATCCTAAGCGCATACAGTAAAGAAACGCTCTCTTGACATCCATTTGATACACCTTAAATTTCTTGAATGATGCAAACGCCAGAAACATTCGGATAGCCTCTAAGCGTGCAACTGGTGCATAGATCTCGTTGTAATCGATTCCCTCAACTTGATGAAATCCTTGTACAACCAAACGAGCTTTGTTCCTTACGATCACTCCTCTATCATCCTTTTTGCACTTAAAAACCCACTTCGTTCCAATCTTCTTTCTTCCCGGGGGCAAATCTGTCAGTGTCCAAACGCCAAGTTTCTAAAACTGCAACAACTGCTCTTGCATTGCTTCCACCCAAGCGTCGTCCAAAAGAGCATCCTTGTAAGTTCGCGGCTCCACCTGCGAAACATAACAAGCAAAAGACCAGTCATTCTGAAAACCAGATTTTTGTATTTTGGCGTATAAAGCAAGATTGCCAAGGTTTTCCGGTGAGTTAGCATTCCTCAATTGACCTCTCGTCATCACACTGCTACCGAGATCACCAATAACCTGCTCGATCGGGTGAATTCGATATATCTGAGATTCCGGATAATCGGGTACTTGGACTCCCGTCTGAGTAGTTAAATTCTCTGCAGAAACCAGATCATTACCCACATTCGATGATGAAGCACCATTTGTAGTTGGGTTCACTGGTGGTGTCACTGTAGCATGATCTAAGATAGCTTCACTTGTAACCTCATCGTCGTCATCTTCTGACTCTGATGAATTCAACGTTGTGGAAGCTTCTTGGAATACCTCTTCTTCAACGACAGGAACATTGGTATCATTAGAAGCTACTTGAGGATTCACGGTGATCGGACGCACCAACGGTGATGTCACTGCGTTTTCGACCTCGTAATATAGACGTAATACAGCCTCTTCAACCAAGCTATCTAGGTTGAATGATTCAAAGAAATCTCTATAATCAAACATCCAGTCTGGACCGCTTCCCTGTAAATTCTGAGTATACCGTTGTACTTCAACGTTAGCCCACTCCTTGACCTGACGAGTTCTTTTGTTGAATACCCATTTGAGCGGGGTTGCATATCCAACAAAGTATCCTTCCTCAGCCTTCGTTGCGAACTTCTCAAATGGATTAAGCATAGTACAAGGAGCTCCAAACGGTTCTAGATACTCTAAATTCGGCTTTCGACGATTCAACAGCTCATAAGAAGTTTTGTCAAACTTCTTCACCCTTAAAACACGATTAAGAGTATAACAAGTTGCGTAAATTGCTTCGTTCCAGAACATTACTGAAGATTTGAGTCCGCAAGCATTGTTCTCGCCGTTTCAATTAGAGTCCTGTTTTTACGTTCCGCGACACCGTTCTTTTGTGGGGTATACGGAGCACTGTATTCATGATGAATACCTTTGTTTTCACAAAGATTGTCCATCTGTGCATTTTTAAACTCCGTCCCATTATCACTCCTAATCATTTTGATCTTGAGACCATAGATATTTTCCAGACGAGTGAACAGAACTTTCAAATTATCAAATGTGTCGCTCTTTCGGTGTAAGCACATAACCCATGAGAATCTTGAAAAATCATCAGTCACCACAAGACAGTATAACTCCCCAGCATGACTCTTACGCTTGACCGGTCCGAACAGATCCATGTGCAAACGTTCAAGTGGCAGTTCAACGGAATTAACTTTCTTTGGCCTATGGGATTGTTTGTGCTGCTTACCCTTTTTACAACTCACACACTTGTCATTTAAGTGAAAATGTTTGACGTTCACGCCTGTGACAAGTTCATTCTTCCCCAATTGATTCATCTTTCTTAGGTGAATGTGTCCCATTCTCCTGTGCCACATAATGGATTCTTTTTCTGTCGCCTTAGAGAGGAAACACGTGACTTGGCCTTGGGTGGTCATTGCTTTTGACATATCGAGAATGTACAAGTTGTTCACTCTCGGTGCCTTTAACATCACCCACTCTTTCGGTAACTCAAAACCCGGCTTGAGTATGTAGAAAGATTTGTCGTCAAAGTACACAGAAAATTGTTTGTCACATATCTGACTGACACTGAGCAGATTGTAATCTATCTGCTTCACATAGGAAATTCTCTCAAAACTCACACTTCCATTGCTCACACTACCCTCCATGGTTATATAGCCTCCCTTGTTTCCTGCAAACGCTACGTAACCTCCATTGATGATTCTAATATCAAATAGTAGCGAAAGATCCCCTGTCATGTGACCAGAAGCTCCACTGTCAACAATCCAAAGACTGCTCACAGGGCCAGCTGAAGCTCCCTGCACATATCAAGTAAAGAAGTTAGATTTTTCGGGGGACCCAAGCCTGTTTGGTCTTGGGTCTTTGAACAGATTGTTTCAAAGATTCAGATTTATCACAAACATCTTGATTTTTATCAATCTTTTTCTTATCACACAAATCTTTCTCATTCTCAGATTTCACATTTTGTTGTGAAGTTGAAGCACCTTCAGATCCCTTTGGCGACCAAGATTGTTCAGATCTTTTCAAGATCCGGATTTGAGATTTTGGGGTCTCAGCCGGTTTCTTTACTTCATCCTTGAACGATACCTTCTTGGTTACCTTCTCTGATTTAATAGAGACAGGTCCAACTGTTGGTTTGACATTAGGTTTAACAAGAACCTTTTTGTTGTCAACAGTTGCGTTCACCATTGGTTTCTTCAACGGTTTCTCAGTGGCTATCCAGTTGCGTCTATCATATGTCATCGGACGATTTTCACTCCTTTTGAAATAATTGATTTGATTACAAAAAGGTGCTGGTTGAGGGACAAACCGTCTCTGTAGATAACAGTAATTATCGACCGGACATTCATACTTTTGCTTCATCTCCACCTCGTGCCTCTTGAATCTTACATACGGGCAGTCGGCAAGTAAATGCCTCCTCTCCCCGCACTTAAAACATGCACGGTACGCTTCATAATTTTCCTTGATGTTCGACTTAGAATAACTGGCGAGAGGATATTGATCATTCATACACCTTCTTCTTAAACTCTCAAGAGCGGGGTCCTTTGAGTAAGTCGGCTCAAGAAAACCATTTGACTTATCTGTTGGTTTAACAAATTGTGTGACATTGACCTTTGGCTCTTTAGGAATATCCGAATGAATTTTCTTTAAGATAGCTGGAGGAATATCATTTGTTCGCTCATGTTTCGGGAACCAAATGGTACTTTCCTGCCAGATCTTTTCAATTTTTGAATAATTTGCAAATTGAATCGGATATTCTTCATTAGAAATGATCTTATCGGATCCTTGCATCCGATAGAAAACTTTGACAGGTTTATCACACGATTCCTTTTCTTTTTCATCTGACTTTTTAATTTTCTTTTCAATTTTCTTCTCAATTTTCTTTTCAACTTTCTTTTCAACAAGCTTCACTGATTGATTCTTCCTATGAGCGTTAGCCATGGGATGGACAATATGAGATGGTGAAACAGGTTCAGTAGTGATGATGTGATTTTCATCAGGAATATCACTCACTTTTTCAACAACCGTCTCAAACTGTTCATCCTCTTCATCAGAATCATCAGCAGCAACCACACCCTCATTATTTCCCAGAATAGGTCTAACATCAGAATAAGGATCTCCCACACTAGATGTGTTTGACTCGTTATCCGAAGTAGAGTTAGATTTAACTGAGCTCTCCGGTGCTATTGAATGTAAATTATGGTTTTCAAACAACACCGGAGCTGGGACAGCTTTGTAGTTTGCACCACTAGACTGTGAAGGCTCTTCTATTATGTGGTCAATAACATAAGCGATGTGCTTATAGCTCTCAAGCTTTTTGTTTACTTTCTCTGCAAAGCACTTGATGGTGGCCATTTCAAGTTTGGTGTTTTCTAAATCATTGATATAATTATTTATGGCCATTTGTTTTAAAGACAAAGTCTTTTTCAATTCTGAAACATCTTTCTTATAACCATCAAGTACTCTGTTAAACTCTTTTGATTATTTTTGATATGATTGACAGTTGATTTTTGCACTCTCAAGTTGAACCTTGAGTTGCTTATTTTCATCTGTCAATTTATCACAAGTTTTGAAATGTTTAACACAAGTTGAATTAGAATTAACAGTAGATTCAGTACTTACCTGTTTAGGAGGTTCTATCATGGCCATCAGTGCAAAGTGTGCTTCCTTCCCTACGAAAAACTTGGAATAATCAATTCTGGTGTAAGCGCCATCCACAATGCATGATTTCCGGGTCATCAAGAAGTCAGCTTCAGCAAGCAACTGGTCAATGTCATCATCCAGTGAGTTAACACTAGATTCAGAATCAGACTCACTCTCCTCATCAGAATAAGTAGAATCAAACTGCTCTAGAATATCAGCAACTGAATCAAGAATCATTCCAGACTTCTTATCTTCAACATCAACATTCATCTCATCATTCAACTCTTCAATCTTCAACTCACTCATCTTCTCAGTCACAATCTCTTCTTCAACCTCCACCAGTTCATCCAAGTTCATTTGCTGTGCCACACAAGCCACATTACCAGTAGTAATTTCTTCAACTCCTAACTGCATACCGGTCCAATCAAAACCCTCATCCTTTTGTATCACCAAAGCTTGATTTGGGTTCTCGGTTTGGGTTTGTGTGTTTAGTGTAGAAATGGGAATGATTGTTCGGTTTGAATTCTGTTATGTTTGGTTTTGTGGTGTAGATTGTCTGGCATTGTTATTTTGTTGGGTATTTTGACGGTTTTGATAGTTGTTTAAGGTTGAAAGCTTGAAATGTTGGGACTTTGGTATGACACTTGATTTTGATTTTGGGTTTGTCGGCTTTGGTAGTTGGAGTTGAATGGATTTCTATTACCTTGTTGTGCTGGTTGTGTGCACTCTCTTTTGAAATGACCTTTTTCACCACAGTTGAAACAAGTAACTTTGGCTTTGTTGAAGCCATAAGTGGTGTTAGGAGAAGTAGACAGATCAGTTCTCCCGGTCTTTTGAATAAAATCAGTGGCTCTTCTCATGATACTTGCAAAGGCCCACTGTATATCCATGAGTTCCATTTCTTCCTTGTTAATCTGTGCGTAGTCCTCATTGGTCAAGTTGTTGTTCCCAATTTAACTAGCAACCAAGCCATTGTACGATGCTACCATCGCTGAAACTAATGCTACATGTTGTTGGGCAATCTCAACAGTAACATTGTTTAGATTTGATGTCTCCAACACAATCGGGCTTTGGTTAGTTTGACTTTGAGTAATTTGCATCTGATTCATTTGAGGATTGTATGGTTGTTGTTGTTGAGGTTGGCTAGCAGAGTAACATGCTGCTTGTTGCATGGGTGAAAATGATGGAATATAAGTAGTAGTTGTTGGATATGATGGTGAGTATATGAAGATGTTTGAGCAAGGTAATTGATTGGTTGTTTGGGTGCTTCAACAATGTTAGATACGCACGCGATGTGTGGAGCAACATTAGAAGTAGAACTGGAAGTAGAATGGGAAGAAGATGTACCACCAAGATACAATTCCGGATTCTGAGGAATTTGAGCCCTTTTTCCTTTCCTCTTTTCCTCCATCTCCTTGTTTTCCAGTTTTTGAATGAACTCATTGATAGTCCAATACTGGTACGCATCCTTCTCTTTTAACACCTCAATATGTTGGTTCCAATATGGTGGCAATACATCGGCAAACTTGTCCACCAATTCGGACATAGGTATGCTAATCTCATAGCTTGAAAGCTCTGTGAGTAAGTGGCAATACCTTGGGACCAACTCTTTCAACGTCTCGTTACCCATGTAACTAAAATTCTCAAACTCTTTTCGAAGCTCTTCCATCCTTAGCTTCCTAGTCTTCTCATTTCCATCATGCCTGTTCCTTAACATATCCCACAACTGTTTAGAAGTTGTACAAGACCCAAACTGATGAAGCAAGTCAGTGTTGATAGCTTGGGACAATTGAGAAAACAAACTTTTTCTTTTCATCGTCTGCAAGATTTTCCAATGGAATAGGCTCTCCCGTGTTCTCCAAGATCGGAGCAACATAGCCTTTCGCAATCATCTGCCACGCCTCAGTTCCCTCTAAACCCATACCCTCCAAATGGATCTTGAATTTTGTCTTCCACTTGTTGTAGTCGACCATCTCCATAAGCTTAGGTGGACGGTTTCCACTCCCCGAGGACAAGTCTTGAATAAGAGTTGATATGGCATTAGTCGTCTATGAGTGAACCGCTGCTGCTGCTACTCCCCAATAGTCACCAATCGGTTGCGGTTGTGGTTGCGCAACGTGTTGAGGAATAGTACTAGTCATCGCCATGTAGTTAATAGGTTGTGATGGTTGACTAGACTTTTGGGCAGCAACCGACCAAGAATCCATGGTTGTCTGCTGTTGTGGTGTCGTGTTAGGTCGCGGTGTAGTAGGAAAGTTCCACATCTTGATCTGAAAATGATTAAACACGAAAAGATTAGAAAAGTTCAAAACAGATTTCTCCTTCGTATGTGTCGAGTGGTCGAATGAGAGAAACTGTTCTCCTTCGACCGTTTTAAAAGATACGAATGAGAAGTATGTCAAACACAAATCACTTTCGACCGTTTAAACTCTCTTTCGACCGTTTGATTTCACCTTCGACCGTCCGAATGGTCGAATGAGACAAATATGGTCGAATGTACACCAATACACTAACAAACTCTAGGTTCGACCGGTTAAAACACCACCTTCGACCAAAAATCCTTTGGTTCAACCAAATTAACACACACGTTCGCCCATTCTCCCTATGTTCGACCCTGCACTTTCAAAAACGGTTATTCTTTAAAAATCAGTTGATTTTGATCAAACTTTTCAAAAGTTGAAAGAATTTGATGATTCTAATCAGGTTTTGCTTCGGATTTGATTTGGAACAAGTTTATCAAAGAGAATTATGCATTTTATCCATGAAAACAAGCTCTAATCAATCAAATTATCACCAATTCAGTTTTATCAATGAAAACAGAAAGTTTTTGATCAAAATAGGGTACAAATCAGCTGTAAAATTATCAATTTGTGGTTGTTTGATCCATATTGGCTCTGATACCACTTTGTATGCGCGTAGGATCGTCAAATCTACAAAGAGAGTGATCAAACAAGTTTGATTCAGGTGCGGAATCCCTGAATCAATCACAAAATGATAATAATATCAACAAAACACAGAAATCATCTTTAAAAGTTTCATTTCATTCATAAAAGCACTCAATTACACGTTAAAATAAGGTTTACAATCAAACTATGACGTGAATTAAGTTTACACAAAACCCTAGGGAGAGACTCAAACAGGAGGGAAACAAAAATGACCAAAACTTACATTCAAAATGAGCTTAACCTATTTATAAGCATGCACATTCGCCCATATTACTTGGTCGAATGTGTAGGTTCGCCCATTCAACATGGTCAAACCAAGCTATACATTAACATCTATTCTACCTTCGACCTCCTATCTCTCCTTCGTACCATTAAGTCTCCTTCGCACCTTTAGAATCTCTCATTCGCCCATATTTCTTTCCTTCGGCCATTTATCAAAACACACTAACATATGTTAATTGTAATCCAAAGCATTAATCGCACAAAATGCATCTATAGCTTGCTTAAAACAAACCTCTCATTTTATGTTAATATTATTTTCAAGGTTGTTTTCATGCTATGTTTTCACTATGTATATTCGATTTATTTATTTTTTTAACCGCAAAGGCTCTCAAGACTCGCATCTCAAGCTACTCTCGCAATCTCCAAACAATACTAATAATCGCAACCAACATAAATCAAAACTCCTTTATGTTAACTAAGTGCATTGTACTTGCTTATACATACGTGTTATGCTATTTGAACAATGTGAAACTTGCGTCCTATACGTGTAACTAGTGCTTGCATACTAAGTCTATGAGAACAACTTAAACTTTTGTATATATATTTTTTTATATATTTTAATTTTCACCAACTTTACCGATCTAGTGAAACCTTACTCAAAAGCTTTCATTGTTAATCAAAACTCTAATAACACCTTTCCTAAATTCAAAAGTCACCTTGCTAAAAAAAACGCTTATGCAAATTTTCATATGTATGATCCCGTAGATGTCTTCCCGTCTCAACAACATCGATCTCAACCAACTGGCGAGTCTTATTGACCAAGAATTAGTCAAGATTCTCCCTAACCTAGAGACACCAACAAACCCAATTCCAAACTCCGGCGATACCATCCAGGACAACACAAACCATGTAGACACTAAACCATCCACCCATACCCCTAACAAACAAACGAAAAAGGGTAACCGAAAACGCAAGAACCTCAAACAAAACCACACTTCGACAACTCCTAAGACTCCGAATTCTAACAAAAAGCAGTACCGTTGAACCTTTCCGCTATGCGACAGTTGTAAATATCACCATCCCACTCACACACAATGCCGCATATGCGCCAACTGTGGTGCATATGGTCATTTAGCCAAAACATGTCGTCACACCACTAAACAACGACCCAACCCATGAACGCAACCAATGCCCAAGACTTGCCATTGTGTTCTACGATGCTGGAAGACCCACTCACCACACTAAAGAAGATTGAGTTTTCTTTTCCTTTATAAAAAAATGAGAATTTCCTTATGTAACATTTTCAAGAAATTATTCAGATATGAAATTTTCTTTTACGAATTATGAAATACCATCGTTATATTAGGTTACAATCATAATTTATCGGTAAAATTCAAACATCGCAAAACCCTTTTCTCCTCGCGCACAACCTTTTTCAAAATTTTGAACAAAATTCTTCCTACTATTCCTAAGAGGATGCCTATTCTTCTATAAAATCCTCACTTTCAAACCACTAACAAATGTGTGTGTCGAGTCTATATGACAAACAAGATTCTAACTGGTAAAAGTGTTAAAAAAAAATCTTTCGTAAACAGAACTTGTGAGCAAAGACACGCTAAATCAAATAATCTACTTCGTTTTCAATCCCAAAACCTTTTGAAATTGTATCATGAGTCGAAATATTCATCAACACCGAACTAAAATTCGCCAATAAACTATTTTTCCTCGCTTAATAAAATGGATTTTTCATAAATCAAACGACCATCTTCGATAAGACTTTTACACTAAATTTTCTCCACTTCAACTAAATATGTCTTTCTTTAACATCCAACGGACTAAATTCTTCTACCATCAAACTTGACCCTTAGCCTCGAAAAGCTAAAATCGCTCGCATACTCATAAACTAAATTTGTAATGAACTCGAATTTTATGTTACTCTTAGTCAAAACATTCTTTTTTTTTCACGCGTGAACGTTTTCATTAAGAATCCAATTGTCCATGCTTTTGCTTGATTTTATACAACTAAACGTAACCACATATGCACAAGTCTACACCATTATGTCATGACACCATGCATCTACGCCAAAAACGCATATGGTTAACAACATCAAAAAAAAAACTTGCTTAATGCCTTTTCATATTATGTGTTTGCATGTCACGTTGCTTGCTATGTTTACAACATCAAAACTGTCTAATGCCTTAGCCTAATGTCTTTTCCTTTGTGCTTAAGTATTTTGTGTCCAATAGCGACCCACACATAACTAAGACAAATTATGTGGACCATACGACAATTGGACTAATTACGGGTGCACATGTAATTACAAAAATTTGGCGAATGGAAAACATAACGAGTCCCAGTGTGTGTAACCTATCATGACTTGAATAACAACACGGATGAGGTATGATAACGGCATGGGGGATACGCCGCCGGTACATCCTATACATAAATGTCCTGTCATACTACCAAAAGTAGAGTTATTCGTGCCATGAGAAGTTTTGGGTGTCGAGTTAAAATTTTGACCAACATTTACATTATTTATCTTTTACGATACCATTTATGTTATAGTTTACTAATCTAATTAGGCTTGCATTATTTATCTTTTATGCATATTATAACCTTGTCTTGAACCACACTTTCTGCTGTACAACATTACGTACCCTTTGCTATGAATAACCTATACTTGTGATCTCCATCGAACTTCGTTCCTTCCTCGTGCTTTTCTTGCTTAATCAGCAATCCTTCCATTATCAAGAATCTATTTCTAAATCCCGTAAGCTCCGGCCTTAATCTGTAAAAGCATTTATGTATGTAAAACACGATTCGTCTCTCACTTTTATATATTTCCTTGACTAATTATGTACTGGATTTCAAAACCAAATAACTACTATTTATTTCGCCAAAAAGCTGTTTTCCAAATAGTCCAATTTCTCGTTTATTTAATCGTCTTTTAAAAAGTTTTTTTTAAATAAAATTTTCGACCTTGTGCAAACCAAATATCTTTTACTAAAAACTACTCATTCCCACATCTAGTCACTTATTATGCTCACATATTTACTATCCCACCTAATTACCCAGTGACATTTTTTTACAAGCCAAAATTTCTACTACTTCTTATATGTTATACAGTATATTTACTTATCTTCCCAATTTTTTTGCTACTTCATATATTTTATACCGTATATTACTTATCTACCCGAGATTTTTTACATTAACCCCATACTAAAACCTACCTATATGTACCATTTTTCTTTCACTAATCACCAAAAATGCTTTAGTTGGTTAAACTTGTGAATTTTATCTACTATCCACACACCTTATAAAAATGCTTTAGTCGGTTAAACTTTCAAATTCCTACGTACGACCTTGGGTTAAAAATTTTAAAAAAAATTACTTTTCGTACGAGCATAATTATCGCACAAGTGACTAGATACCGTATTCGATCTAAGCAAAAATAAACTAACAAGTTTTTATTTTTTATTAAACCCATATCAAGCCACTTACCTATTTTTCAAAAGGTTGACTCTTAATTAAATTTCGAGATGAAATTTCCTAAAGTAGGGGAGACTGTAACATCGCGTGATTTCTACTCGTGCAAGTTTTTTAAATTCTATACTTAACAAATTTCAAGTTCGCCCTTATTCGCTTCTTGTATGTTACTCCTACCCTTTCATGACGAGTCGTCTTTATAATTTACCCTATTCGATTTAGGCACTATTACAAGAAACTAATTTAGTTAAGATCTTAATATATATTTATTTTATTATAAAACATATATACTTTTAATAATAATAATTTAAGATTAAAAAAAAAGGAAAAAAAAACGTGAGATGTTGACTTTCATCTAAAAAAAATGCCGTTGGTTTTTTTTATATTTATTTATTTTTCTTTTGAAGATATATCCCCACCTAATTCACTCCTAATCACCCTAATTAATTCATTAAATACCTAACCCCTTCACCCCAACTATAAATACACCACTCCTACCCATTCTAACACTTGCTAATTCCTAAATCCTCTCTAAACCTCCCAATTCTTCAAAGAAACCTCAAGTGTGGAAGTCCACTTCTAAGTGAGTTTTCTCATAAACTCCAACTTTATTATTCTTTCTTCACTTCTTTTCTTCTTCTAACCCCTTGGGGAAACCTCTAGGACCTTGCTCTTGTTTGCTATGTCAAATGAATACGAGTAGGACACCAAAATGAGGCCTCAAAGGTGGTTCATCTTCTATTGTTTTTATGCACTAGAAGGTTAGTTGAAGTGATACCAACCAAGTTCACCAACAACTTAATGTTGGATGGACTTGTGCTATGGTTAATGGTTGACAAAGGAAAGCCAAGGATCTTCCAAACTAAGTCACCATACACTACTTTAACCCTATAGTTATGTTATGTAAATACTAAAATATATACTTTTAAAACTCTATTAATCTATTAACTTGGAAGGTTTGCAGATACATCCCTACCTTACCAATACTTGACTCTCTTGACCATCCGAATCACCTTTATGGTGGTTTGTGTTTTGGTTAGCCTTAAAGGCACTACTTGACTCTCATGACTATCCGAATCACCTTTATGGTGGTTTGTGTTTTGGTTCGCCTTAAAGGCAATGCATGACTTCCTTGTACTCTTGAATCTTCCTCCGAATCTAAATTCATTTTTTTTCTCTTTTCTTAACTCTAGTCTAACCGGAGCTAAAATCCTCATTTCTCAAGACTCGTTTTTGAGAACTTAACAAACGCACCCTAAGGTGAGTTCATACTTGTCCCCTTTTTACTCTTTATCACTTTTGGGGTGTAAACATGTATCATATGCAAAACACACTAATGCTTTCATAAACACACATGCTCAATCTATTAAACATACTTATATGCTACTTGCCATACTTATGATTCTTAGATACTTAGACATAAATCATTAACTATTATTAGCCCACTTAACATGTATAGCGCTATAGGACTAGCACAACGCCCCCTTTATGGGTCATTGTTAAGATTTAAACGGCCTAGCATGAATATGCTAGGTATACGTTGTGGTACTCGCGAGTTTGAGTTATGTTCTTTGCATGGTATGTATGTGCAATGCTATAGTATGAGATTCAAGTAAATCATTCTAAATATTATGTATGTAAACTAAAACTAGTATGCTCACCAATACTTTGTGTGTTGATGGATATTTTATACATGTTGCAGGAAAAAGCATGATGAGATGATACAAGAAATATCACTTAGGATTCGGCCTTAGAAACAAACGAAACAATCTTTATTTTACTTCATGTTTAAGTTAATGTATTTTTCTCATGAACAAATTGTATACTTGTTGAATCTTAGATACGAATGAAATCTATTTTAATCTATTATCACAATTTAGTGTTATGAAGTCTTTGAACAATCTATCACAAGTCTCGCCCCGATGTATTCCGCTATCGGTTGGGGTGTGACAATGTGACATTTCCATAATTTTTGCCATTTTGGGAAAGGGCTAAAACGAACAGGTTTTGGGGTAAAATTGGTGGGGTTTTGTGGGGATATGTTATTCATACTTAACTGCTGCGATTGATGATGTTTCGTGATGTTTTCGGATGTTTTTGAAGCGTTTTGGGGAAAAGCATTCAGCCAGGGTCAAACCTGGGCACCTTCGACCAGTCGTGGGGTCGAAGGTGGAATCCAGGGTCGAACCTGGACAATATTGGTTGAATCTATTTCAATGGGTCGAATGTGGATTTAAATGGGTCGAACGAATCTCAAAAGGGCCGAACGTGGTTAAAAAGGGGCGAAGGTGGAACTGAAACTCCTGGTTCGACCCTATTGAATCAAAAATGAGATTTTTGATGCAAACTAAGTGTTTTATGCTTGAACCTTGTGCGTAATCTATGTGTACTTGATTAGTTAGGGTAATGAGTCACCAACGGGATGTCGAGTCGGTCTAGTGTGTCGGTTGAACATTCAAAACACGTTTTAAAACATACTTGGCCACGATCTGGGCAATTGGGGACTAGATAACCTTATGGTTATTAGTCGGAACACTTATGTGAACATTTTGATAGATATCCGGTAGTGGGATTATCAAGGGCTTGGCTTTCCTATATTACTGAGGAACACGATCAAATGTGAGTTCACGGCCCCACTTTTACCGTTTTAACTTTTGGGGGAGAAAACATGCGCTAAACTTATTTTGGTAACATATGTCATACTATGGTTTTAACTTTGCGTTGCTATACGATCTTTGAAAGCCCTGGGGAAAACCATGAATGTGCGGGGATGCACAACGGGGGAATGTGGATAGATCTATTGGGTTTGACAGACCCCACTCGACGGCTTGGAGGACCGAGCGGGTGCATATTGTCTCGAACTGGTAACATTGGCAACATTGCTAAACACACGCGGGCCGAACATTGGTAACAGTCTAGTAATGGTTTTCCAATCGTAGTAGTAACAAAACATACGCCTAACTAGCGTACTTGGTAACATTGATATAGTATGGACTTGGTAACATTTGGGTAACATTTTGGTAACACTGTGGTAACATTTGGTAACATTTTGGTAACATATTGAACAAACCTGTGAACTCACCCGCATTATATATGTTGACGTCTCTTTTGGCATGTTTTCTCAGGTCGCTAAGGTAGCATCAGATGGACTAGGTGCACGGGTCTGCATTGGCGTCTAGGCTTAGTTGTACGTTTTGAAATAAGTGTCTTGAATATTTTGGAACACAGTTTTGTAGCTGATTAAATTCTTTAAATGCTTCCGCTTATGAATCTATGTTTTTGAGTTTACGTATTTCATATAGTGTTGTTTATTGTGACCGTTGACTTGGATCCTGGTTTGTCATGCGCCTCGCGGTAAAACTCCGCAGTGGAAATTTGAGGGTGTGACAGATTTGATATCATCCTGGAAAAGCAAATGTTGTTGCGGACGCTCTCAGTCGCAAGGAGTATACTCAACTTAACCGCATTCAAACCCATGATCTCAAACATCGAATCTATGAAGCCCAACATGTTTCGGTCACTGAAGATAACATGTACAATGAAATGTCATGTGGAGGTGAAAATCTTTTGGAGACAAAACATTTGTTTTTATATCTCTCTAATCGTCTTTGGATTCCTGATCGTGATAACCTTTGAACCTTTATCATGGATGAGGCTCATAAGTCTCGTTACTCCATTCACCCTGGTGCTGATAAGATGTATCAGGATCTGCGTCCCATGTATTGGTGGCCCGGTATGAAAAAGGATATAGCTCACTACGTGGCTAAATGCGTTACTTGTGCCAAGGTCAAAGCTGAACATCAACGTCCATCTGGTTTGCTGGTGCAACTAGAGATTCCTGTGTGGAAATGGGAGAACATTGCTATGGACTTTATTACTAAATTGCCCCGCACTGCATGAGGTCATGATAGTATTTGGGTCATCGTGGATCGTTTAACCAAATCTGCACACATTTTACCCATTCGTGAGACTTATTCGGCTGAGAAATTGGCTAATCTTTATATCGCTGAGATCATTAGTCGTCATGGAACCCCTTTGAGCATTATTTCTGATCATGATAGCAAGTTCACCTCTCGTTTCTGGCAAACTCTTCATGACGCATTGGGAACCAAACTAAATCTTAGCACAGCATACCATCCTCAGACAGATGGTCAGACGGAGCGTACTATTCAAACTCTAGAGAATATGCTTCGGGCTTGTGTCATAGATTTTGGTGGTAATTGGGATTCCCACTTGCCTTTGGTTGAGTTTTCGTATTACAATAGCTATCATACCAGTATCCGTATGGCACCTTTCGAGGCCCTTTATGGTCGCAAATGTCGTTCTCTTGTGTGCTGGAGCGAGGTCGGTGATACTATGATTACCGGTCCTGAGCTAGTCCAGGAAACAACTGACAAGATTGCAGTTATTCGTGGGTCCTTACTGGCAGCTAAGAGTAGGCAAAAGAGTTGCGCTGATCAAAGGCGTAAACCCAAAGAATTTCAAGTTGGTGACATGGTCCTTCTCAAGGTTTCACCTTGGAAAGGCGTGTTTTGATACGGGAAAAAGGGAAACTTGCGCCAGGATATGTAGGCCCATTCAAAATCTTGGAAAGGATTGGGAAAGTGGCTTATAAGTTAGATCTTCCGACCGACCTCAGCAGTATTCACCTAACTTTTCATGTGTCAAATTTGAAGAAATGCTTAGCTGATGAGAATCTTCATGTTCCGCTTGAAGACATCCATATTCATGAAACGATGCATTTCATCGAGAAACCGGTGGAAATCATGGATCGTGAAGTCAAGACCCTTAAACGTAGTCATATTCCTATAGTTAAAATTCGTTGGGAATCTAAATGTGGCCCAGAATTTACATGGGAACGTGAGGACCAAATGAAGACGAAGTATCCTGATCTTTTTCTAGAATCCTCCACTTGAAGTAATTTCGAGACGAAATTTCTTAAAGTAGGGGAGACTGTGACATTCGTAGCCTATACACTTTGTAACTTTGGCAAGTCTAGTCCTTGTAAATTTATTATGTTTCGCATGTTGGTTCTTATATTTCTTTGAAACTTGATTATTAATGAAATCACGTTTTATACTCACGCTTAAGTCCGAACACGTATATAAGTATAATTTATTAAAAAAAAAAAGGAATTCACAACTTCATACGCAAGTATTAACAGCTCATAACACCAAATTTGGCTAGCACTAACATTCTAGAATTCCACTCATCATTGGAATTGGACAACACACCATGACTCACATGGTCTCATGAAACCTTCCCTACGTGTCCATCCACCCCCATTTTATCGCCACCTACACATGCACCATCATCATCTCATCATTACATACATTGCACATGGATCCCTTTCCCCTGCTTATAACTCACGCATAGCCACCTCTTCACATGCACACTTGTCTTCTTCTTGGACCATCCACCAAACAACCACCTTTACACCCTCATCATTGTATAATCATAACATTCATTCACCTTAAGTATTATAAATACCCAATGCTTGTAAACCTTTCAGTTGCACATAGATCACTTACCTCGTAGCCATCACTCTAAATATTACCACTCTAAACATTGAACCTCTATTTCTAGTCATAGTCGAGCACTACAACTGCTAGTAAACCACCAACAAATTCTTTAAGGTATTAAATTCTTCTGTTTTCTTTTTATAATAAAAATTAATTAACTGAAAATAATACAAATTATTGATTCTTAGGATTCACTGAATATCCATTCATTATTCATAAATAACAAGGTTTACACATACTTATATATAACAAAGTATTATAATTTAAATTAATATTTTACACTGTCATAAATTTATATATATATATATATATATATATATATATATATATATATATATATATATATATGGGGAGGATAAATTGAGAACCCTCCCCAGTTAAAGAAACTTTGAAAACCCACATACCAACCCTTGATCAATACTCATCCATGGCTCAAATAAAAAGTAACCTTTTATATTAAAAAATTCAATTACCTTTACATATAAAAGTACAAAAAGGGTAGAAATGGTATTACTTAGTAACCTTTTACATTAAAAAATTCAATTACTGTCACATATCACTGAAAGTCTCTGTGTCATTTCCATCCCACCATCCCATGCCATTTTTCGGCATTTTTCTACATACTTAATGGGTTTGGTAACAATTGTTTCAAATATAACTATGGATACAAACTGCTTTCACAATGTTACATACATGTTACAGTATATAAATAAAATAATATTACAGTGTTGACTAACTTATTTACATTGTTACAGTATTGCAAATTGTTAATAAATAAAATAATATTACAATGTTAATAAATAACTAAAATAATCTTAACATGCTACAAACTTAATTACAATGTTACAAAATATTACAATGTTAATAAATAACTAAAATAATATTACTATGTTACAAACTTATTTACAATGTTAAAAATATTACAATGTTACAAATATTACAGTGTTAATAAATATAAATAATATTACAATGTTACAAACTTATTTTACAATGTTATAGTATTCCATGTGCTAATAAATAAAATAACTCCAATGTTACGAATATTACAAATGTTGATAAATAAAATAATAGTATACAATGTTAAGTAATATTACAATCTTACAAACATATCTTAGGCCAATGTATCCGCAATCTAATAGTATAGAAGTCTCATGTTCTTCTCACTCTTCATCAAAAACCCCATCTGCGCTAAAGAAAAAAAAAGAGTAGAATGTACAAAAAAAATCCATTGTAACATGATCACCTTCCTATAGAAAAGCATTCATTTTAAGTCTAGATTTATGTAACATAATTGTTTTTCTATAAAAACATGTTCATTGTAAAAAAAAGAAAAAAAAAGACAACTTTTTAACAACAAACGTGGAATTTGAAACAAATTTCAACAAACTTTTAACTCATGAAAAAAAAAAGAAATTGAAAAATGTAATTTTCATACCAATGACCCTTGGACTTTTATCTTCATCCTGGGATCTAAAAAGATGACTTCTAAATAGGCTCTGGGTGAATAGTCTCCTCGAACCTGAATAAAGAATCATATAGATCTTAAATGGACATAAACTAAAAACAATAATGATTCATACACACACCTGTTTAGTCATCTGGCCCTACAAAAAGGCCCTTGAGTAGCATTAGTAGCCATTTCCAAAACCAAAACCTGATCACAAAAACGACAATCGCACACGTCTTCGTCTCCCCAACATCGATAGGGTTTCAGATCTGGTTTGCGAGAGGGTTTCAGATCTGTTTTTTCGCCGGAAGTCTCTGCTTCGTGGTGCCCAGATTTGGAAGTACAAACCGTGACAGATCTGGTTTGTTCCTCTCCAAAACTTCAAATTATTTAAACCATATTCGTGGTGCCCGGTTCGTTCCTCTGCTTCGTGACAGATCTGGTTTGTTCCTATGTTTCGTGGTGCCTGGTTTTGGTTTTCGAGATTATTATTGACAAATCTAAATTCTTTGTTGAGAGGTTTTGGTTTATCAGATTATTATTAAGAAATTTGAATTGGTTGTTGATTGAACCATTTCTTTGAAGGGTTCTGGTATTAGATGATGAAGGTGTGTGTGAGAGAGAGAGAGAGAGATAAAAGTCTGAATGAATATGTCAGGGAGGCATGGCAATATCAAACTTAAATACCTATAATACCTTTATACATATTTATAAATATGATTACGTGGATTAATCTAAGCCATGTACTCAGTTTTCAAAGTTTCTTTTACTAGAGTGGGTTTTCTATTTATAATTTCCCTATATATATATATATATATATATAGTATAAGGTTATATTGGAAACCCTTGTTATATGGTAAACTCTGGAAACTCTAACTTCCCGACTTTTTTTATATGAAAATTTTAGGGTATGTAATATACATGATTTTAAGCATTTTGGGCCAAAAAATGGAAAAAGCGCCGAGCCATTTTTTTTAAAAAAAATAAAAAACCGTCTTCGGGTAACAAATGGTTAACACGTGTTAGTTTCGCTTAACATGTGTTAGTCAAAACTTTTTTTAAAAAAAAAAAAAAAACTACTCGACGCTTTTTTTATTTTTTTGGCTCAAAATGCTTAAAATCATGTATATTACATACCCTATTTTTTTTTTCAAAAATAAAAAAAAATTGGGAAGTCAGAGTTTCCAAATTTTACCATACTTGTTGTCTTTTGAACTGAAGAAGCTCTTCTTGCATAGCTTCTATCCAACTGTTGTCTTTGAGTGCCTCTTGGTACTTGACAGGTTGTGTGAGAGATAGGAACCCTGCAAAAAGACAGATATTGGAGGATTGACTTCTTGTTAGCACACCCTCTCTGATGTTGCCAATGATCTGGTCTGGTGGATGAGCTCTTAGGTAGATTAGATCTCCCTGATATGGTATGATGGCATTTTGAGGTGAAGGACAGAGGTTTGGTGACTTTGTTGTTGTAACATCTATTTGCACTTCTGTAGTGCCATCAGATGTTTGAAATGGAAGTGGGGGAATGGGTCCAAGTGGTGTAAAACTGGACTGACTTTTGTCAACAGATGTTTGACTTTTGTCAACAGATGATTGTACAGTGGTTGTGAGAAGTGAAGTAGTGGTTTGAGGGTAAGACTGGCCAACAGTGGTTGACTCAGCTGTGACAGAGTTTTGGCAGTTGTTTTGAACAGCTGCTTCCTCTGATGCAGAAGAGATTTTATAGTGACTGGGGATCACAACATCTATTCTGTAATCTTGTTGTATAGACTGTGGACTACCTGCATTGTTAGTTTTAACAGTGATATCTTCAAATTTGAATTTATCTAAATCAAACAGTTCAGCAGGATTTGCTGGAATTTTTAGGGATGAAAGTTCATTGAACTTTACATTCAGAGTTTCTTCTATTGTCTTGGTCTTTGTGTTAAACAATTTATAAGCCTTGACAGTAGAAGAATATCCCAGAAAATAACCACAATCTACTTTGGCTGAAAATTTTGAAATGGAATCTTTGAGATTTAAGATGAAACATGGGCAGCCAAAGATTTTGGAAAATGAAATTAATAACAAAATTTCATAAGCAGTTTTTTGATGTCTTGGGTTGATCAAAACTGTGGCACCCTAGCAAAATCCCACATCGGCCGTGGCCAGGAGAGATCCTTGGTTCATAAGTAATGTCTTGCCTCTTAAATAACCAACGCGTTTTGGGGCTTAATGATAGTGGATGAGAGGAGAACTCCACAGTTAAGCGTGCTCAGGTGGGAGAAACTCTAGGATGGGTGACCTCTTGGGAAGTCTCCACTGGGCAACCAAAAACAAATCCGTGAGCTCTGGATGGGCAACCCATCGGGGCAAAGCGGACAATATTGGTGGTGAGAGGGGCGGGGTGTTACAGATTGGTATCAGAGCCAATGGTTATAGTGAACTAGGACTACATGTAGAGTCTGGTCTATAGCCGAGTCGCACACACTAGACGGTCACATACTTTGAGTCTATTAGTGGGATACGCACTAACGTTGTCGGGATGTCCTTACACCATCATCATACTTCTCTGTTACATCATCCGCTTTTATTTGGGTTCTTACCTACTCTTGTCTTCTTCTTCTGGATTGAAGAAGGAGGGGTTGATTTGTTGGTTCTAGCACACACATGCTTTCTTACACTTGCACCTATCGTAACACGTTACTAGGCAACGATATTCAGTGACTGGGGTCTGGATTAGGGGTACATCTGGAGGACCATGTAGAGCAGTTTATCATTTTGGGTGCACACGAAATAATAAACTGGAATGCATGAAAATCCCGATGGACTTCGAATTTGGATGTATAGTCCTGGATTTGTCCCTAGGTTAACTCTTGTAAATTTCTAGTGGTTGACACTGGAAGTGCTCGCGGTGGTGGACGTCGTGGTGGCGGCGGTGGCCGTGCTGGCGGCGGCGGTCGTGCTGGAGGTGGTGGTCGTGGTAACATCAACATGACCCAATCGGAACTGAACAACTTGCTACAGCAGCTAGTGAACATGGCTATGGCTAATTTCCAGGCTGGGATTAATGCCATGGGTGGTGAGTTGATTTTTGTCGACCTTGCCTCATTCTTGAGTTTCATGTACTTTCGTTTGTGTTTTACTCGTATACCGTGTTTCAAGTATGGGTGCCAATCCACCTCCACCTCAGTGCTCTTATAAGAAGTTTCGGGACTGTCAGCCCTATAACTTCGCGGGAACCGAGGGAGTGGTGGGACTGCTCCGATGGCTGGAGAAGGTTGAGTCTGTGTTCGTCATGTGTAACTGTCCTGCTGGGGACCGGGTGAAGTATGCTACTGCGACATTTGAGGGGCCTGCATTGTCGTGGTGGAATGCTACTACTCAGAACATGGGATTGGGGGAGGCTATTGCTATACCTTGGGCGGAGTTTGTGCAGCTGTTGAGAGGTGAGTACTGTCCGAGGGAGGAGGTGCAAAAGTTGGAACATGAAGTCTGGAGCTACAAGATGGTTGGGTCGGAGATTGAAGAGTACATCGTAAGGAGGAATGAGCTGGCAGTGTTGGATCTGCAGAGGCTAGGCAAGATCCAGACACAGTTACCAGTACGTTCCTTCTTACTGATCGCTATGTTTCTGTCTTGTTTGATTCTGGTGCCGATAAGAGTTTCGTATCTATGGACATTAGTCGATTGCTAGATATAGTACCCACACCTTTAGAGGCTAAATACTTAATAGAATTGGCTGATGGTAAGAAAATCGAAGCGACACACACCCTTAGGGAATGTCGTTTGGAACTGTCGGGTTTGTCTTTCCCCATTGACCTTATGCCGGTACCCCTGGGTAGTTTTGATGTCGTTGTCGGCATGGATTGGTTATCGTTGTATCGTGCGGAGATCGTTTGTTTCGATAAGGTTATTCGGATCCCACTCCCTGATGGAGAGATTCTTTCGGTTCATGACGAGAAAAGCGGTGCTCCGCTGAGTATCATTTCTAGCATGAAAGCTCGTAAGTACCTTCGGAAGGGCTGTTCGTCCATTCTGGCACTTGTTAACATTTCTACTGACGATGAGAAGAAGATCGAAGATATTCCGGTGGTTCGTGACTTTCCAGATGTGTTTCCTGATGATTTTCCTGGTCTTCCTCCCCATCGTCAGGTTGAGTTTGGTATTGATCTTACTCCGGACGCAGCTCCTATTGCCCGAGCTCCGTATCGTCTTGCACCTCCCGAGATGCAAGAGTTGTCCAGCCAGTTGCAGGAACTCTTGGAAAAGGGTTTCATCCGACCGAGTTCTTCCCCGTGGGGAGCTCCTATTTTGTTTGTGAAGAAGAAGGACGAAAGTCTTCGCATGTGTATTGATTATCGTGAGCTGAACAAAGTGACCATCAAGAATCGTTATCCTCTTCCTCGCATTGATGATCTCATTGACCAGCTTCAGGGCTCCAGCTACTACTCGAAGATTGATTTGCGGTCCGGTTATCACCAGTTACGCGTTAGGGAAGCTGACATTCAGAAGACTGCTTTTCGCACTCGTTATGGCCATTTTGAGTTCTTGGTCATGCCTTTTGGTCTCACTAACGCACCGGCAGTGTTCATGGATTTAATGAACCGCGTTTGCAAACCTTACCTTGATAAGTTCGTCATCGTGTTCATTGACGATATTCTAATTTATTCCAAGAACAAGGCGGATCATGAGGAACATCTACGGTTGGTCCTGGAACTTTTGAGACAGGAGCAGTTGTATGCTAAGTTCTCAAAGTGTGATTTTTGGTTACGTGAAGTTCAATTCCTAGGACATGTGGTGAATGAACTGGGAATTCATGTCAATACGGCTAAGATCGAAGCTATTAAAGACTGTGAAGCACCAAACACGCCATCTGAGGTGCGGCAATTCCTAGGTCTTGCGGGTTACTATTGTCGTTTCATTGAGGGATTTTCGAAGATCGCTCAACCCCTCACTACTCATACCCAGAAGGACTGAAAGTTCGACTGGGATGAACCACAAGAATCAGCATTTCAGATGTTGAAGCTTAAACTTTGTTCTTCACCTATCTTATCCTTACCTGAGGGTACGGATGACTTCGTTGTGTACTATGACGCTTCGATTCGTGGTCTCGGTTGTGTGTTGATGCAACGCGGGAAGGTTATTGCTTATGCTTCTCGTCAACTCAAAGTTCATGAGAAGAATTACACTACTCATGACTTGGAACTGGGTGCGGTAGTCTTTGCGTTGAAAATCTGGAGACATTACTTGTACGGTACCAAATGTGAAGTATATACCGATCACAAGAGTCTTCAGCATATTTTCGACCAGAAGGTGTTGAACATGCGGCAGCGTCGCTGGGTTGAACTCCTGAACGATTATGACTGTGCTATCAAATACCATCCTTGCAAGGCGAATGTCATGGCGGACGCCTTGAGCAGGAAGGAGTCTGCGAATCCTCGCCGTGTTCGAGCCTTACAGCTCACCATTAATTCGTCGTTGCCTGACCGAATCCGTTCTACACAGTTGGAAGCCTTGAAGGCGGAAAACCTTAAGGTTGAGACTATGCACAGTGCTGACAAGCATCTTGAACTCAAGACCGATGGCTTACACTATTTTGCGGGACGTGTTTGGGTTCCATCGTTCGGGGGATTGCTCGAGCTTGTTTTGGATGAAGCTCACAAATCCCGGTATTCTGTTCACCCTGGCTCCGATAAGATGTATCAGGATTTGAATATACCTTATTGGTGGCCGAACATGAAAGCTGATATAGCTTCTTATGTCAGCAAATGCTTGACTTGTGCTAAAGTCAAGGTGGAGTATCAGAGGCCGTCCGGTCTCCTGGAACAACCAGAGGTTCCGGAATGGAAGTGGGAGCGAATCACGATGGATTTTGTCACCAAGCTGCCAAGGTCACCTAGTGGTTATGATATGATCTGGGTGATTGTTGACCGGCTGACAAAATCGGCACGTTTTATACCTATTAAGGAAACCGATGGACTCGAGCGGTTGGCTCGACTTTACCTTAAGGAGGTGGTTGCTCGGCACGGGGTGCCTGTCTCTATTATCTCTGATCGTGATTCTCGTTTTGCTTCGCGTTTCTGGAAGGCTCTGCACAAGGCTTTGGGTACTCAGTTGGATATGAGTACGGCTTATCATCCGCAAACTGATGGACAGAGTGAGCGGACGATCCAAACCTTGGAAGACATGCTTCGGGCGTGTGTTATCGATTTTGGTAAGAGTTGGGAAATTCACCTACCGTTGGTGGAGTTTTCCTACAACAACAGCTATCACTCTAGTATCAAGGCAGCTCCGTTCGAAGCTCTATACGGACGGAAATGTCGATCACAACTTTGTTGGGCCGAGGTGGGCGAGAGCCAGCTCACTGGTCCGGAACTTGTGTACGAAACATCGGAGAAAATCGTACAGATTCGTCATTATTTGGCTGCTGCACGGGATCGTCAGAAGAGTTATGCCGATCGCCGTCGAAAACCTTTGGAGTTCCAGGTTGGGGACAGGGTACTTCTGAAAGTTTTACCATGGAAGGGCGTCATACGCTTTGGAAAGCGTGGCAAGCTTAACCCTCGTTATGTTGGACCATTCGCAATCCTGGATCGGATTGGACCGGTGGCATACAGACTTGACCTACCGGCGGAGCTCGGTAGTGTGCACAACGTCTTCCATGTGTCTAACTTGAAGAAGTGCTTGGCTGATGAATCTCTCATTGTACCACTGGAGGAGATCAAGGTTGATGATCGTCTTCGCATTGTGGAGGAACCTGTCGAGATTCTCGACTACAAAATTCGTAGCCTTCGTCGGAGTAAAATCCGCATCGTCAAAGTCCGTTGGAACTCGAATCGTGGACCGGAGTTCACATGGGAATGGGAGGATCAGATGAAAGCTAAATATCCTCATCTTTTTCCGAAACGCGCGTTTGAATCGAGGCATGTTACGGCTGAAGCGGAATGAATCTCGGGTCGAGATTCCTTTCAACGTGGGGATGATGTGACATTCGGTAATTTTCTTTTCGTATTCGTTCTTTCCGTTTCTTTCACTTTGGGGCTTTGTGCAATTTTCGGGACGAAAATTCTTTCAATGTGGGGATGATGTGACACCCGGCATATTTGGCTTAAACATTTTAGTAACATCTAAGTCTACCTTAGCGAGAAACGTTTATAAACGGAATTAACTGGGTTAGTTGAGTCCGGTCAAGTTAGGATTGTCCAGGGTTCAATGATCGGAAGGATCATTGGGAGTCGTTTTGGTAATACACTAGTACCGGGTTCCGTTGTTGGTGACATTACATGAACTAATTAAGTATATGTGTAGATTATGGGTCATGTGGTGGATTACATACATAGATGTGTTTAAATGATGTGTAAATGATTATCCGTGCTTAAATATGTTAAACATAGACCTAAGGTTGCATGCTCATGTTTTAAGATGTGTTAGAATGCGTTAAACACGACAAACTGGAAAACTAGGTAAACATGAGTTCTGGTTCGACCACTTCGAGTGGTCGAAGGAGGAAATTTTGTTTGGTTCGACCATTTGTAAATGGGCGAACCTGGGATGTGGAATTGAAAGAATTCCCTTCGACCAGGACAGGGCTCATTCGACCCTGTGAAAGGGTCGAAGGAGGCCACCTTTGACCATTGATATGGGGCGAAGGAGGATTAGTATAAATACCAAACTTTGTCATTTTTCATCATTTCACAAACCCTAACCGCCTCAAAACACTCTCAAACGATTTTAATCACTAAGGAAGGAGTTTTTACTCTTCTTTTTCATAATCTACTACAACATCTAAACAAGAATCCAAGGTGTGTTCTTGATCCTAAACCTTTTTAAAGCATTCTAATTCGTTTTCATCTAACCCTAATTGTCTGGATCTGTTCTAAGGGTGTTTTCATGATTAAAAACCTTTTAAACATCTTTCTAAATCAAAACCTTATCAATTAAACATAGGTCTTCATGATGATAAACATATGTGAATTGTGTATTATGTGGTGTTATGTGTTGTTCAATGATTTGCTGCTGTATCTATGATAGAAACATGATATAGGATTGTTATTGATGCTAGGTTATTGTTGTTTAGGGTTAGGATTGGATAAATGGTGATGTTATGTGTATTTTGGGGTTTTAATGAATCTAGACTTGATAAATGATATTTATGATCAATAGAACTAATAAGGAGAAATCGAACACTCGATAAACTGAGCATTTTAAGTTGAATATGAATTGATTTCAAAAGTTTCCAAATTGGGTAAAGAATCCATGCATGATTGTGACATTTTCATAATTCTTACCATTTTGGGAAAGGGCTGAAATGGACGTATTATCGGGAGAAATCGATGGGGTTTTGTAGGGATAAGTTATTCATGCTTGACTGCTGTGTTTGATGATGTTTCGAGTTGTTTTGAATGTGTTTGAAGCGTTTTTAGGAAAATTTGCACAACAGGGGCGAACCTGGACTCCTTCGACCGATCGAAGGTGCGAAGGAGAGAATCCAGGGTCGAACCTGGGTTATGTTTGGGCGAACGTGGTAAAACGGGCGAAGGAAACATCAAACGGTCGAATGAAACACAAAATGGGCGAAGGAGACTTAATCTGACTGGTTCGACCGTTCTGATGCAGAAATGAGATTTTTGATACAAACTAAGTGTTTTATGCTTGAACCTTGTGTGTAATCTATGTGTGCTTGATTAGTTAGGGTAATGGGTCACCAACGGGATGTCGGGTCGGTCTAGTGTGCCGGTTAAACATTTAAACGCGTTTTAAAACATACTTAGTTACGATCTGGACAATCGGGGACTAGATAACCTTATGGTTATTAGTCGGAACACTTATGTGAACATTTTGATAGATCTCCGGTAGAGGGATTATCAAGGGCTTAACACTTTTACTTGTAATCGAAGAATGCTATCTAAGGTGAGTTCACTACCCCACTTTTACTGCTTAAACTTTTGGGGGAGAAAACATGCACTAAACTATTTTGGTAACATATGTCATACTATGGTTTAAACTTGTGTACTATACGATCTTTTAAAGTCCCGGGGGAAACCATGAATGTGCGGGGATGCACAACGGGGGAAATGTGGATAGATCTATTGGGCTTGACAAACCCCACTCGACGGCTTGGAGGGTCGGGCGGGTGCATATTGTCTCGAACTGGTAACACTCGTAGCGTGGCTACAACACATCGGGCTGAACACATGGTAACAGTCTAGTAATGGTTTTCCAATCGTAGTAGTAACAAAACACACGCCTAGCTAGCGTACTTGGTAACATTGACATAGTATGGACATGGTAACGTTTCGGTAACACTTGGTAACATATTGAACAAAACCTGTGAACTCACCAGCATTATATGTTGACGTCTTTTTGGCATGTTTTTCTCAGGTCGCTAAGGTAGCAACGAATGGAACTAGGCGCACGAGTCTGCATTGGCGTCTAGGCTTAGTTCACGTTTTGTAATAACACTTGGTACTTTTGGTCTATGGTCTGTAACTTGACTAATGCTTCCGCTACTGGTTTTAAGTTTATGAAAACTATTTCTTTTTGAATGTCATGAATCTTCATATAGAGTTGTTTATTGTGATCGTTGACTTGGATCCTGGTTTGTCATGCGCCTCGCGGTAAAACTCCGCAAGTGGTAATTTGAGGGTGTGACAGATGGTATCAGAGGCACTCCTGTGCCGTTCGGGATGGTGGGAACATACCTCATCAGGGACGATGAGACTCTAACAGGGGGTGAATGTGGCACCCTAGGAAAATCCCACATCGGCCGTGGCCAGGAGAGATCCTTGGTTCATAAGTAATGTCTTGCCTATTAAATAACCAACACGTTTTGGGGCTTAATGATAGTGGATGAGAGGAGAACTCCACAGTTAAGCGTGCTCAGGTGGGAGAAATTCTAGGATGGGTGACCTCTTGGGAAGTCTCCACTCGGCAACCAAAAACAAATCCGTGAGCTCTGGATGGGCAACCCATCGGGGCAAAGCGGACAATATTGGCAGTGAGAGGGGCGGGGTGTTACAAAAACTTTGTTTTGAACATAGCAAGCAGTGTTTACAGCTTCTGCCCAGAAGGACACTGGCAAACCAGAGTCTGCTAGCATGGTTCTTGCAGCTTCTATTAGAGTTCTATTTTTCCTCTCAACCACCCCATTTTGCTCTGGTGTTCTTGGGATGCTGTACTGCCTCACAATCCCTTTTGACACACAGAAGTCATCCAACTCCTTATTTTTAAACTCTGTTCCATTGTCACTCCTGAAGACTTTTACTGGCAAGTCATATTGTTTTTCAACTTTGGTGACAAAGTCCTTCAAAATACCTGCAGTCTCATCCTTAGAATGTAAAAAGTAAGTCCATGTAAACCTAGAAAAATCATCAACTATGACAAGACAAAATCTTTTTCTTCTTAGACTCATGATTTTAACAGGGCCAAACAAGTCCATGTGCAACAATTGTAGACATTGACTGGTTTTGGACTCATCAATAGATTTGTAAGAGCTTTTATGTTGTTTTCCTTTTAAACAGAAAACACAATGCTCATCACATTTGAATTCTTTTGATGGTAAGCCTCTGACAAGACTTTGTTTGGAGAGTGTGTTGATAGTATGAAGGTTGGTATGACCCAGTCTCCTATGCCACAATTCTGTCTCCTTTGTGGAGGCAGCAGAAAACAAACAGACATTTGCCATAGGATTGTCCTTTCACATATCAACAACATACACATTGCCACTTCTATGAGCAACAAGTTGTGCTTTGCTCTCAGCAATGATGGTATCAATCTTTTTCACCACTTGTGGCCAAATAATCTTACAAGTTTTCTTTGTGAAGAATGAGCCATAACCTTTGTCACTCATTTGTGAAACACTCAAGAGATTAAACTTGAGATTATCAATAAGATTGACATTTTCAAACTTGAGTTTCCCAGCTTGTACAGTCCCTGAACCCAACACCTTACCTTTTGAATCATTACCAAAGGATATATCACCCCCTCCATGAGCTAAGAAGTCTAGAAGAAGGGCTCTACATCCTGTCATGTGCCTGGAGCCTCCACTATCTACATACCAAAGACTATCTAACAAGCAGAAGCTCCCTGCACAGCAGTAATGGATTAGTTTTGGTGAGTGTCCAAAGCCAAGTTGGCTTTGGATGGGTCCTCGGACTTTTCAGACTCAAGCTTTGGAAGATGATCAGTGGTTTGAACTAATTTTTGAATCAAGTTCAACAACTGTTGCTGACCATTTGCCAGTGCTTGAATGTCAACACTTGGGGCAACAGTTGTTTGATCACTTCCAGACAGATGATAATACCCATAGGGATTTCTGTTCACTCTTGGTTTAGAGGGTCTTTTTGGCTCCTCATAAACATGTGACAGATTATGAAATAGTGGTTGTTCATATCCTCTTGGGTACTTGCTTGTGGGTGGAGCATCTGTTACTTGGACATCCCTAGGAGCAGATGTTTCAAGACTTTTAGTAACAGATGTTTGGACAGGAGTGAAGGTATGTTTGGGCTTTCCTTTTGAAGTACTCACCACCTGATTTGCAAGAGTTTTGGCTTTGTACTCTTGTATTTTTACATCAAAATTTTTGAGGTACAAGCACTCTTTGGTTTTGTGATTCTTTTTCCCACATATTGAACATGTGGCTTTGGAATCACACACACTTGTTCCTTTGTTAATATCATATGCTTTTAGAAGAAAACAGTTTTTAGTGACATGATTCTTCTTTTCACAGAAATCACAGAACAAGTGGACAGTCTTTTCTTTCTTCTTCCCTTTTTCAGCCTTCTTTTCAGCAGATGTTTGAGCATTTGCTGGAAGGTTTTTCAAGGGAATGATTTTTTCCTGAGGTGCTGTCTTTCCTTCAGGAGTTTTAAAATCAACAGGTTTAAAATTCTCAAGAGTACCACACTCATCAGACCAAGTAGGTTTAAATTCATAATTTTCAAGTTCAGTGAATGATGAAGAACCTTCTGGTTTTTGTAGAACAATTTTCTTACCATTGGGTTCAGTGATTTTAATCTCTTGACCTTTCAAATTTGTTGGTACTATCTCAACTAACTTTTGATCCCTTTTGTCAGTGTTTTAAAAAGCTGGAGCAGTGGTTTCAAAACCAAAACCAAACTTCACATGACTTTTGGTTTGTTTGTTGAGTAGCATTTCAAAACCTCTACATGATTCCACCCATTTCTGACATTCAACTTGGGTGGACTCAAGCTCACTTTTACAACTCTTATATTTTGTTATCATAGTTTGGAGCTGGTATTTGGTTATGGTTGCTTCATGTTTTAAGCTGCTTATTTCAGATTCTTTTTCAGTTAAACTTGTTTTTAATTCTTTTGAAAGTTTCTCAAATTTAACTTCATCATCTAAAATTTTCTTTCTAAGGTTTTCATTCACCTCTTTGATGTTAGCAAATGCTATCACACATCTGTCAGAACATAAATCCTTAAGAATTTGAGGAGATACCTTAGCAGCAGCCATTAATGCACAATCACACTTGCACTCACAATCATCAGATGCACCCCAGGGATTCGAGAGATTCACAACCTCTTCTTCTGGTTTTTCACCTGCAACTACTTCATCAACAACATCATCAGTCACAACTTTAGATTCAGTCACCACCTCCTCAGATTCAACTTCTTCTACCATAGCCATGAAACAAAAATTTTTTGGTTCATTTTCAGCTTTGGCAACTAGTGCAAAATTTTCATCTGTTAACTCATCTGGTAGACTACTCCAATCAACAAAGCCTTGTGTGAAGAAGCTCTGTTGACTGGTCTCTGCAGGAGCAGAGGATGGAGCAGCAGTCATTTGCACAGGTGCCTGAGCAACAGGTGTTTGCACATAGTGGATCTGAGGAACAGTGGTTTGGACATACTGGACAGGAACAGTGTTTGAGGACTGTGCAAAATGAGCAGTGTTTTGCACATTTGGTCCAGGGGTATTATAGGAATTTTGAAAAGTGTTGGTCTGAGGTCTTTGATTTGGATAGGTGATTATAGGTGTACCATGTTGACTCCTACATTCCCTAGCAAAATGACCAAGTCTATGACATTTATAATACTTTATCTTTGATTTATCCAACCCAACCTTTGATCTGCCAGTTAACCCTGGAAACCTTCTCCCAGTTTTCTTGTAAAAATTGTTAGTTCTTACACTAAGAAGGGCCAATTGGTGCATAATGTCCATTTCTTCCAAATCATCAGGGTCAAAGTATTTCAGGTCATCATACTCAAAGGATATGTTATCAGATGCCTGGATATCACCACCACTTGCTGTGAAAGCATAGTTTGGTGAATAAGAATCAGAGTTAAAACCTGAAGTTATATCAATGAAGTAATCATAACTCAGATCCTTTGTATTTCCAGGCACCTCATCATGACCCAAAAGTGTTGTATTACCAA
The DNA here is from genome assembly GCA_028751855.1 of Ambrosia trifida. Lineage (NCBI taxonomy): Eukaryota > Viridiplantae > Streptophyta > Magnoliopsida > Asterales > Asteraceae > Ambrosia > Ambrosia trifida. The sequence continues at coordinate 107,082,224 of CM054127.1, read as the reverse complement.
ATACATAATCATCAGACACTTTTCCAGAGTCATGGAGCTTCTTTTTCTGGTTAAGCTCTCTCTCATAGGTCAAGAGCTTACCATGAAGCTGGGTCAGTGATAGGTCCTTAAATCCAATAGAGTTTCTCATAACTATAGCAATAGTGTCCCATTTGTCTGGTAATGATCTTAAAAACCTATGGTTCAAAGTTGAATGAGGGTAAGTTAGACCAACCAGTTTTAGTTCACTAATGAGACAGTTAAACCTCTCAAATTGTTGAGTTAATGACTCTCCCTTAACATGACAGAATGTTTCATATTGTTGGTTAAGTATTTCACGGTTTTTTTCAATAACATCTTCAGTCCCACCAAAATTTTCTTTCAGTGCATCCCACAACTCCTTTGCACTGTTACAGTGTAACAGCCCAGCATATATATCATTGGGTAGAGCCAGGGCCACAATACTGAAGGCCTTAGCATCTAACTCAATTTTCTGAAAATCCTGGTCGGAGTAGTTTTCAAGTTTCTTTGGCTCCTGAACCTTGGGATCTTCGGTACTCGGCACCATCGGAACATGTGGTCTGAAGATAACCGACTTCCAACACCCAGTGTTCTGTTGAGCTAGAACATGGCTCATCCGACGTTTCCAGATATTGTATTCCGATCTGACAAGCATCGGTGGCTTGTTGTTCGTGCCAGTGTTATGTGGATCGTGATTGATTGAAGCCATTCTCTGATTTTTTAAAAACAAAGTCTGTTTAAAAATGGTTGAAACCAAAATAAACTATTACTCTGTTTTCAATCCGACAAACAAACGATATCAATAATTGTGAGCTGATCTGTTTATATTAAATTGATTGATTAGATCGAATTTAATTGACCAAGCTCTGATACCAATTGTTAGGATCTGAGTTTGATTGTTTTGACATATTTAGAAGAAGATGAGAATTGAATGATGTAAGTATATATGGAAAGTGCAGCGGAATGATAAACAATAATCAAAACAATAGGAATAAATGTTTTCTTAATCGAAAGCTTTCATTAATTGAAAGATTACAATCAATACAAGTACTCCCCCTCAGCCTGATCACACAGTGATTGTTTGTCTGGGAGAATGTTTGTGTGTGATGCAATAGAACAGTACAAGCACTGTTCTATTTATAGACAAACCTAAACCACTGGTGACCTGTGCTGACGTCACCTAAGATAGTGACCTCTAACAGAATAACAACATAAAACATCTGCCCTATACAAACTACTGTTGTATTACAAAACACTGTAAAGTAAACTACTGTTGAGGGAAAACTCTGATGGTCTTGCAACATCTGTTGGAGTCTAAGTGCTGTTGACTCCAACAGACCTTTAGTCTTCAGTACTTGATCAGCAGTTGTTTCTTCATCAGACCTTTGGTCAGCAGTTGTTCTCTATCAGTTGTTCTCTAGCAGTCCTTTGTATCAGCAGTTGTTTGGATGGAACAGTTGTTAGGGTCAGCAGTCTTTTGGGAAGAGTATGTTGTAAAGGCTGTTTATTTGTGTGGATCAACTGTTAGTATATTTTGGCTTTTCAATCATCTGTTCTTCTCCAGGTCAGCAGACCCAACAGGTTTCCAAATTATCCTTTCCATATATATATATGGAAATTATATTCTGAAAACCTCCATGAGTTAAGCAAACTCTTGAAACCCAACATATGGTCCACATGGTTCATCAAACTCACCCCTTTGAAAGCATTTTTGTCCATGCCACATTTTAAACCTGCACTTCCTTTTGTCCTTCCATCTAGACTTACACCCATCTACCTTCTTATTAGTTTATTTCTCTCTCTTTCTCCTGTTTCATTTTTAAACCACCCAAATTCATCAAATCCTCCCATGTTTCCAAATCTATCAAATCCTTCCAAATCCAAAACCATCCCTGCTCGCATCCTCATTTGCAACCCAAATTGCATCCCCATCTTTCTTCGTTCAGTCGTAGCGAGTCAAGATTCGCTTGTCGTTCGCCGTTCGGACCAAAGTTCGGACCAAAGCGAGTCAAGAAGGGGTTAACATACTAAAGCGAGTCAACATTCATCGACATCCGTCGTTCGTTGTACGATGGTCCGGTGGTCCAACAAAAACCCAAATTTGCAAGGTCGGTCTAATATTTTAAATGCAACAAAAATAATAGCTTTTTTCTTTTTCTTTTCACTTTGCAAAATCAAATTTCTATATATTTCATTTGTTTCGGTACAACCCCATTTTTTTATTGGTTTATTTATTTGAACTTTTTAAAGTTTTTAATAATTTTGTGGGGTTGTATTGACTTTTAGATCCAAGAGACAATAAACACTAACGTAGGAACAAGATTGAGTTTATCATAAGTTTTTGTAAAAATTTAAGTTATGTTTTTTGTTTTTATTTTTTACTTTAACAATTTTTTTTTACTTTTAACAATTTACATGTAGTTTGGAGGTGAAGTGTGAGATATGTCTCGTTCATAATATTACATATTTTAAAGAAATAAGTAATGGGTCTTTTACATATTCTGAGTAGATCTTGGGAAGTTAAATATAATTCTATGTTACAGTTTGTGCAGGTATGGTTTTTTATGAATGGTGAGAAGGACATGAGATGGTTTGTTACAATGAATATTTTTTTTTCTTGGGGCATGTTAGTATTTTTTTTTTTTATTTCTTGTTACAATGAATATTTTTTTTGCTTGGGGCATGTTAGTTATTGTATTTTTTTTATTTTCTTTGAATCCCAATGTATTTTTTTTCTTATTTCTTTGAATCCCAATAATGTTACATAAATCTAACGTTGGAAGTATAAGTTGTAATATACAAGTTGTAACATCTGAATAAGCAACACAATTGGTATCGTTACATAAATATACATTTTCTAGTTACAACCGAATAATAACATAAGTTGTTTACAGCTGAACAAATATTATGTTTTATTTATTTACAATTTTTTATATGACACGGACTAGGTAACATAAGTTGTTACAGCCAAATAAGTAACATACTTGGTACATTTACATAAGTATGTTTTTTAGTTACAATTGACTAATAACACAAGTTATTACAGCCGCATAATTAACATAATTAATACAATTACATAAACATATTTTTTTTGGTAACATGATTGTTTATAGACACATAAGTTGTTACAGCTAAATAAAAATTACTTAAATAGATAGATTTAAAGAGGATATAAAAAGGAGATATGAAGTTTAATTATAAAAGATGGTGAGAGGAGAGAGAAACGAGAGTGAAAAGAAGAAAACTATTCTTGTTGTGTCAGGTGGATTTGACAAGAGAGAGAATGGTGTTTTTTTTTTGTAAAATAATGTGAGACAATTTTGCCCTTCTCATACTTTTGTATTTATTTATGTGTGTTTATTAAATGAAAAAAACATAGAATTAATCTAGACCATAGATCTAATGAGATGGATGGTTATGATGAAGTTTTCAAAGTTTTCTTAACTCAATGAGGTTTTCAATTTATCCTCCCCCTATATATATATATATATATATATATATATATATAGGGTAGGGATCATACGAGAACCAACTTTAGGGAGAGAACCAAAGAACCAATGTGAATGGATGGCATTATTGTAAATACACAAACACTGAATCCGGGTTATAACGTTAAACGGGTTGTTATATTTGGATCCGGTTTATAAAAGGGTTATAAAAGTGAAAATTGTCATTATCTTCACAAACAAAACCCTAGACCCTCCAACAACCACCGTCCTGTCCCATTTCAACCGTCTTACAGTCCACTGTCCGACCATTTCCGTCACCGTCACCGTCACCGTACGCTGCCACCGCCGTCGTCGTCCACCAAACACTTTCCGTCGTCCATCATCTACGGTAAGTTTTGAATGATTTTGTCTCTATTTCTTTTATTGAGATAAATTAGAATTACAACTGATTGTTATGATTTATTCGAACACACGGGTCATGACGAATTGCGAGGTGAAGGTTTACACTGTACCGTAAGACTGCGAAGTAGCAGATCCGTATGATTTTCACACACAGTGTGGCTTTGTTTGTTTGTGTGGTCTGGAAGTGGTCGCTGTCATATCTCTTGGCCGACGTCGTTTAATTTAATATATTATACCTCTTCGTTTAATCAATACAACCATATTAATTTTTTCTTTAATTTTATCCGATTACAATTCTTTTCATTGTTTATATTTTGTTTCAGGCTAATTAGATATGAATATGATATATCTTTTAACTTTTTTATTATTATCTTATATATAGGGAGGGAATAATAGAATAACAAATTAGGTTTTGAAAGTTTATTAGGGATTTGGTATATAAACATATTATTTAGGAAGATAATGTGAGTTTTACATTAGATAATGAATACGTGTTTGGTTTTTATATTAGATAATGAACTTGTTTTAAGGTTGAATTTGTATAATACGACAAGGTTAATGCACAAGTGCAATAGTTTTATTATGAATGCACATGTGCAAAACGTAGATTGTGATATTAAAAAGTAATGGTAAATAGCAGACTGTTATAAGTGAGTAACAGTAATGCATAGGTGCAAATGTTTTGTTGTAATTATCAAAGTAATATTGTTGCACATGTGCATTCAGATTGAAAATATGGGTTATCTTATACGTTCCTTAATATTTGTAATTAATAGATGGAGAAAACAGGGAAAAAAGTAAGATTTGTGTTACAATCAAGGGAGAAAGGTACAAATAAATTACCAGATGCAGGTGAAGACATTGAAACAAATGTTGGTCAAAACGTTGATCCAGGTTGGCATCATTTATTTAGTGTTGATGTAATCAATATTCACTTTTTATTTGTTATGTTATTTATTTGATATATAGCATAAACTAAGTAAGTTCCGTTTTTAACGTGCAGAATCAGAAGTTGGTGATGCTATGATTGTTTATCAGAAAGATGATAAAGGTTGTAAGTAGTTTAGTTAGTTCATATATATAGAATGCACATGTGCATATATGCATTTATATTATGAAATATTAAATGTTGAATGTTTTCACACAAAATATATTATATGCAGTTAGAGGATTAAAAAGAAAAATGCAAACCAGAGCAAACAAACGGAAGCACATTGAAGCGGCAAATAGTGATGGTACGTTGTTATGCGCAATATTAAACACATGTTGTTGATTATGCACATGTGCATCATTATGGGTGACCATGATATAATGTGTTGTATGACAAATGTGTGTGCATATGCAGATGAAAAAAAGAAAATCAAGACAAAGCGTGGTAAAACGGTATCATCGAAGTCAGATCAAAGGATTGTCGTGAAAAAAACGAATTGGCGTTCGATAAGAACACGCGTCACACCACGCCAGCTTTGCTTGGGAATAAGAGCATTATCAAGCAAACAAAGAGAGGCGGTTGTAAAGATGGGTTTTGGTAGGATTTTACAACTTAATATAGATGGTTTACCGGCAAAGTTATCACACTACGTTGTAGATAACTTTAATGGTAAACAAATGGTGTGAATTGGTGTGCTTATGTGTGTGGGCTGATGAGGGAAAGCAAAAATAATTGGGATCGGCTGAATAACTCAAAGTATTTCAACGGGGCGTTGACAATATTAGTGGTATGATAGTATTTTTTTATTGTATAGTTAAAATATCATTGTGTTTGTTTGTTATGAAGCATATTTATTGGTATAATTTAAATGTGATCGTATTATTGCACATGTGTAGTTATTGTATGTTGATAGGACGGTTTGTGGTGACATAAATAGAATGCGAACGATGCACCCGATTGTGTTTTGGACGAAGGAAATGTTAAGCAAGAGAGAAAAATTTGAGATGAGAGATGGTGGGTTCGGACGAGGAGAATGAAGGGATGCATATGTCGATTTGGAAGGTGAGGATGGTTATAAAGATGATGCAATAAGAATGAAAGAGGATGGAAATTCAGAAACTGTTGAGGTATGTATTGTATTGTTAACTGTTGGATTGTTAAATGCGAAATATTTGCAAATGTGCATGACGTATGTTAGTGATATAGTTGAGAATAAATTTTAGACAATGCACATGTGCATAACATAAAGCATAATTAAATGCACATGTGCATTCTGATGTGTTTTTTGTTGTGTAATAATTGTGTATATAAAGTACTAGGTTTAAGACCCGTGGGTACCCACCAAAGTAAATTAAAAGAAATATTAAACTAAGACTTGTATAATTCAAGTTGAGTGTCCATAATGTAAAGTCTTAAGAATAATGATTAGCCTAATATTTTTTTTCTTATATATATATCATGTTTCAATGTTGCGTTGATATGATCTGGATATTAAAACTAATATATAACTATGGTTTTCATGTCAAAGTGGATAATTTAGGTAACTTATAAATAACAACAAAAAAAATGCTTTGATTGATGAAGATGAAGAGGTAACTCACAATTGGTAAAGTGCTTTTGGATGCTTTCAATGTCTGAAGAAGATTGGTAGGGTATTTATAATAAATCAAAAACTTATCAATCCATTAGATTATGTATTGGGCCCCAAATCATCTACTCTAATTCCGGAGTTGGGCCGCAAATTAAACCACAAATTTCAGATGGACTATCATAAATAAATTAGTGGGGCTATATAAATAGGGTGTATTATAAAGACAATCATAAATAAATTAGTGGGGCTATATAAATAGGGTGTATTATAAAGACAACAAACCGGTAACAATTTAGTTTGCTCGAGTACATTTTTTTCTTAATTACATATAAGTGATAAAAATAAGAATAACATTAGGGTAGATGAGTATATCAACCCAATCAGTTGTATTAAAGAATAAACATAATAGCAAATGGATGAAAATATACTTATCAATCAACCAAACGCATTTATTAAATATTACCATCGTTATGAAACATAATAAAAACAGTCAACCAAATCATGGTAGAAATAGGAAATAATAAAGTTGAAATTGTTCAAATATATTTAAAAAAAATAAAGCAATATAACTTGTAGACCATCAGCATAGCAAACTAATCCTCTTGATTTGGCTTTAGCAAGATGGAGGACTCAACGGACTTTTATCTTTCTCCCTACTACCACAACTTCCAATCTTAGTTGAAGGAGTTGGTGTGCTTTCATCATCAGAAATTGCATCAGTCGGTTTACGCTTAACCATTTGATACTTGGAACTGATAGAACATTCTTCGCCTTCAGCATAAACTTTCTTATCAACAAAGTTATCAGCAATGGAAATTGGCATTTCATTATCGCCTGTGTCTGATTTGGATTCCTAAAGATAAAATGTTTATAAACATATGTGGAGAATGTAGTAGTGATTGTGTAACAAAAAAAATGCGTAAAATTTTTAATATGAATTTAAATGTGTGTGAAAATGGTACCTTGGCAACAGAAATAACATTAGACGCCATTGCTAAGAGAGATGTGTGAAGTGATTTTGATTCAGCAGGCTGTAACAACGACGTCGAAAATCATTGTAATGTAAAAATGTCTTATGTACGTAAAAGTTGTTTTTTTTATAGAAAATAGGGTTCGCTTATGTACCTGTCCTACGTACAACTTCTTCTTAAGCTCCGAGATAATTGTTGGATTATCACTTATCTTAGTTACACCATAAACATCATATTTGTTGTTCAAATTGAAGCCGGATACAAAGATTTTGAAACAAACTCTCTTTCCAACAAAGTCTTAATTTCTTCAGGATATTCAACTTTATCACCAACCTATTTAGAAGGAATCAAGAAAGATATAAATATTAGAAAACTTTAATTAAAGAAATATTAAAAATAAAATATACTATAAATGTCAAAAAATATGAACTACCGTATTCTCATCAAGCAATTCAGAAGCACTTTTACTAATAAGTTGTGTAGCGTCACGATGAAACAACGTAAGAGACACAACACCATTTAGATCTTGTCCACGAACTTGAATTTTAAATATGGAAAAAAATAAAAAAAACAAACATAAAACAAAATGTTAATTATATTTTTGTATTCAACCGTGATTTATGTATATTAACATTTATTTTATAAACAAATTCAACCTTGGTGTAGGCACGACTTGTTTGGCACTACAATTAACATTCACACGTTGGTAAACCTTTTCTTCCTCAAATTCAAAAGTTCCTTCACCAACTTATTTGATTACATAATCAATACTACATTTTTTGGTGCATTTGGGACATCCCATGTAGTACCAGCCAAATTCGGTAAATAGGTCTTTAATAGTACCCAATAACACCAAAGCCTGCTCCTGTATGAATATTATAATTAGTTACTGAAAGTAGAAAGAATTGGTTATGCAATGGAGTTATATTAAATAAAAAGTATTTAATAATGTTAAACTTTTATATTTAATTATAAACAACGTATTTAAGTATGAACATTATACTTACCTCTTGAATCTCACAAATGTCACCAATGTTACTAAAAGGAGTGTTATGCTCAAATTCATCTTCATCAGAACAGAACATAGAGGTTCCATATGGTCGATGACACGAGGAAGGATTATCGGCTTTTTTCTTAACCAACCTGATAAAAATAATTTGATGTACACATAATATAATTATTATTACACGTTTAAGATATTGTAATTCGTATTGAAAAACATAATAGTGCCTACCTTGTTTTATACCGGTTAATATCTTCAATATCCGCATTAATGAACAGTCGACTAACTTGATCTCCAAAAGAATTAGAAACATACGGTTTTCCTATATAAAACAAATATTAGAAAAAAAAATCTAAATAATAATAATAAGAAAATATAGAAGTAAAAATATAATTTATAATACAAATATAATCTAAATATAAATCTAAATATTTAATAAGAGTAAACAACCATTATAAAACCTCAAACGGCCAAACTGCAGTATTATTATAAATTCTTTCTCCATTTGATGAGTTGCAACATATTTAGACATCTCCATGGCATAACTATCCCACAATGTTACATAGATGTTCAAACCCCTTCAAAAATTTAAAATTATTTTAGTATAAAAAACAAATTATATATCACCGTTATTTGCAGTTTGTATAGAATGCAAAAAATACAAACAATACATACTCGATATCTTGAATTTCCATTGTTAACCTCTTCTTATCAGCGACAACCTTTTTATCTTTATCATCATTGCTGAAGAACTTGTTAACATGTCCGATAACATCTAAAATCAAATATAAAAGAAACATTAATGTAACATCAAACCAAACAATATTATTATGGTTTGGTTGTAATGAAAAAAGGAGATATTGACGAAATATACCTATTGTAACATATTCATCAACCTCTCTATCCAGAATTCTTTGATAGGGCACAAAAGAGAACCCAAAATCTGGCCCTGGGAAACCAACATAATCGGAAACTTGAGTGTTCATATTCAAGCACAGTTTGTTAGGGTTTGGAGCATACTTGTACTTAGAATAATTGAGTCCAACTCTTGGATTTCTTATAATAAGAGAAGCATTTTCCAACAAAAACCTCTCAAATCTAAAAAACAACCACTTAAATGCATTCGCTTGAATCCTGTCACCCTGCTAATTATAAAAAAACAATATAACTATGTGCGTAAAGAATTGACATTTTTAATGTACGACAATAAGCAAATTTGTAGTTGAAAAATATTAAATAGTGTAAAGTAAATAATGAAATAGCCAAATAAAAGGCTTTAATAAAAACTTGTAGTTGAGATTTACATTTTCGTCACATAGGATCATTTCAATTGAGTAGACATCATTAGGATTGCGACGATCGGGTTGACGCCAAACCCGAATAATCTTTAGCTTTAAAGCCACATCGTTTCGGTTGACATGAATTTGGTTAACCATGGTAAACTCGTTTGATTCTACGGCAGCCATTGATCTTTTTGACTGTTAAAAAAAGGTTAAATTCAAATTAATACTTTTGAAACAAACTGTAGACAGCATAAGAATAATGAAAGTTATAGGAGGTAGACAACATTCGAATGTATGGCAGCATACATGTATGCGATTGATTGAACAGAATGTATGCCAAACATCTATCTCATCTATTGAAACATAACAAATAGAAAAAAATAATGGTTATGTATCTAAATATGAGAAACAGTAAATCACCTAAGAATATATGTATGCGATTAATCAAAGTGCAAGAAATGTGTGATAGCATAATCGTATGAATGGTGATTTGACGTTTTTATAGCTATTCGATCGAACATGAATGGATGAAATGGTGGAGTGAAATTAGCATTAGCATAATGTTAGGAATGGGGATTTAAAGTTATGAAATTAGATGCACTGTTACAGATTTTCAAAAATGGAGTAGAATTAGGACATCACATTCGCATGTTTATGTATGCAATTGGTAATTCATAATTATGGAGTATAATTAGGCGATCACATTCGTTACATAAAATTAGATTGACTTCCTTTTAAAATTGAAACATAAAATAAGATTACCGAATTTGATCCGAAAACTTGAACGTGCAACATAAAATTAGTAAACCTTGTATATAAACCTTCCGAAAGGAGCCAAATAATAGCCATAAACCACTTGTTTGTACATTTGATCTAATTCAAATGCTATTATAAGGAAGTCAAATTTGTTATAAGGAATTCAAATTTGTAATGTTATTGTTGTGTATGTGTTTAGATAACAAAAACATTTGATCCGAAAAATTCATATGGTATTATACCGGAATTAGATGATTTATGAAACCAATTTTTGTACATTTGATCTGAAAACTTCAATTAAACAGTAGAATTAGGACATCACATTCGAATGTTTATCTATGCGATTGGTAAAACATAATTATGGATACCATTTGATTAATATTCAATTCATATTTAATTGAATGGTTGTTTTATACAATTAATGTAATTTATAAAAAAGTTTCATTTTACACCGTGTGTAAATAATGGAAGTCAAACTCAAAATCAATAATAAATACATTTGAGATTCATATTCAACTCATATTCAATCAATGGAATTTATGTAATTAATGGAATTACACCATGTGTAATTAATGGAATGGTTGTTTTATGCAAAATTCATATTCAAACTAAAATTCGAAATTTTAAAGGAAGTCAAAGTCAAATTCTACAACTTAAATTAATGAGTAGAATTAGGACATCACATTAGAATTTTTCCTTATGCGATTGGTCAAACATAATTATGGATACCATTTGATTCATATTCAATTCAATGGTTGTTTTATGCAATTAATGGAATTTATAAGAATGTTATGAATTACACCGTCTGTAATTAATGGAAGTCAAACTGATAATGAATTAATGGAATTTATGAAATTAATGGAATGACACCTAGTGTAATTAGTGGAATGGTTGTTTTATGCGAAAATTCATATTCAATTTCAAATTCGAAAATTATAAGCAATTCAAAGTCAAATTTGAAAGTTATAACAAAGTCAACTTCAAATTAAATTTAATTAATTTACAATCAATGGTATAAGTATATATATATATATATACCATATAAATTTAGATACGGAAGTCAAATTCTTTATAAGGAAGTCAAATTCAATTATTTACAATCAATTTTATAATTATTATATTTATATTTATAAGTCAAATTCGTTATAATGAAGTCAAAGTCAAATTCGAAATATAAGGAAGTCAATTCACACATTCAATGGTATATATTTCGAATTTATTGAATAATTAACTTTATAAGGAAGTCAAATTTGTTATAAAGAAGTCAAATTCAAATTCAATTAATTCATTAATTTCGATTATGGCATTAGTCAAAGTCAAATTCAAAATATAAGGAAGTCAATTCACACAATCAATGGTATATATTTCGAATTCATTGAAGAATTAACTTTATAAGGAAGTCAAAATTGTTATAAGGAAGTCAAATTCAAATTCAATTAATTAATTAATTTTGGTTATGGCATTCATTGTCAATGGACGTATATTGTGTGATTCTACATTTAACAGTCAAATTCGTTATAAGGAAGTGTTAGTCAAATTAGGGATTCCATCGGGATAGTGGTTATTAATAAAGGAATAAGGTATAACCTGAAAGCAAAATTAGCGTAAAAAATGGACAATTAAGATATAAAAACATGTAAAATAAATTATTGAAATTAATCATGTTTACCATAGGTGTCGTCAATTCATGTTCAATCATTTTGCAGAATGACAAATCCGATTGCATAGATGGAGAATGATTGTAATGCTTCATCATGAAAGTATTTGGAGCAATAAAGTCGAAAATAACATAAAACATCGAGAAGCATAAATCATGTACAACTTTTGACCATCCATTTGTTAAACAAAAATCATCATCTATCAATTCTAACAGCACAAACCAAGATTGTCCATGGTATATGGCAATTGTAATGTTATTGTTGTGTATGTGTTTAGATAACAAAAACCTGTTCATGGCTTTCGGCAATGTCTGGATGAACACGTAAAAAACATTAAAAAAAGAAATAATAAATTTGTCTAAAAAAATTGAAGAAACCATATTTAGATGAAATTAAGATTCATACCAAAACTCTTGCGGAAGGGTCATGAATCACCTTGAAGAATTGGTCACCCTTGTGATAAGCCATAATCGAGTTTCTTTCTTCGGATGGAATCCTGTTTTCCAAATGAAAAAACGAATATGTTAAACAAACCCATAAACCCAATATAAAAATTGTACATTTGAACCGAAAACCAATTTAATCCACTTTAATCCATCAGAAACAACGAATCAAAAAAAAATTCAACCATAAAATAAACATTACATTTGAATCCTTTTTAACATTGAAACAAACCATTTAAAAATCACAGAAGTTTTCGGATTTTCCAGTCATTATCGAAAAATAGAGATATACAAATCTTTGTATATCTCATCGAAATAAATTAATTCTTCAAAATCTATCCAGTTTTTATTATAAATACCGATGTTGATTTATGAATTATAAATAAAAAAACTTCTATACCAAATTTTTTTGTATATCTTATTCGAAATCAACAAATTATTCAAAATCTATCCGGTTTGTATTATAAATACCGATTTTGATTTATGAATTATAAATACAAAAAACTTATAAACAAATTTTTTAACATTTGATCCGAAAATAATTGAAGATGAGTTGATGTAATAACATAAATCAAAGATAAAATGGAGAAGATACCTTGGAAAAAAATGGAAAAGTAAGGAAGGTAGGAGGAAGAATGCTTAAAGTATATTGGAGTTGATTGTAAATGGAGAAAACAAAAAATAAAAAACGGTTTTTATAGTCCAAGTATTAGAGCCCCATTTCTCATTTGGATCCAAGGAGACACTCTCTAAGGCCTTGATTCGACCCGAGTGTATTGAATTATTATATAGATAGATGTTGTAATGTGTTTTTAGAGGTATTTAGAAAACAATAAATGTATATTGATGTTAATTTTTCATAAAAAAAAAATCGCATGTTTCACAAGTGCATTATGTTATGTATTGTTTCGTCATATATGATTGATCAAATGTTGATATTTTTTTTTTTGTTGTTAATTAGGAGCACATTACGAAGATTGAACGGTTGATAGATTGTATTGTTGAGAAGAAAGACGTGTTGGACAAGTATATAATTGATGCGTGCTCAAAATTTCCTGATGACAACAAGGTGGCAAGCTTAGTTGAAACGTATGATTGCTTATTCGGTATAAAGATGAATGCAAGTACAAGTGGGGGAAATGATGATCAGTTTGGCGTGAATGATAATGTCGTGGTACCGGAAAGTGGTAAGGATGATACAACGGTAGATGTAATGGATAGTAAGAAATCAGATGGAGTCGGAGATGTTGAGCATTTTGATAAGGTAGAAGCGGAAAAGGTGTGTATTGGGGTTCTTAGGGGGAATAAGGTATATATTAAGGCAAAAAAAAATTGGGAACAAAGGGTGATGAAGGGAAAGTGATAAATGAGGGCAAGGTGGATGATATTATTAGGGGTGTGATTTTAGACAACAAGGTTGACGAGGTTGAAAGGAGAAGATCAAAGAGAACAAAGGTAGTTGATAATACGGCCCCAAGTTTTAAGTTGTTGTCACAAAGTTCAGTTGAATCAGATTTAGAGGAGGACGAAAGAGGTGTTCAAGAGGTCAGTTTAAACAGTCAATTGGATGATGAGGAAAAATTGATATGGCAATACTTGTTGACAACAGTTGTTGATAAAGAAAGGTAAACATACTTATTTGTCAAATATGTTATTGTATATGTGGGTAATGTTAGGTTAGTGTTGTGTATTTTTTAATGTTATGTTTTATGGTAATAACGTGCAATATTAATGATGTAGGGTTGATAGAAAGAAGGATGTTTATGATAATGAATCTATTGATATTGCGTTGGAGAAAAAAGAGGTCGAGATGTCGTTCATGTAAGTTGGTAAAGATTATTAGTGTTTTAAATTGAAGCAATGAAGTTACACCATACATAAATGTGTAAATGCACGTGTGCATAATGGGTTACATGTGAGAATGCACATGTGCATAATGGTTTACATGTAAAAATGCACATGTGCATAATGAATTGTAATATTTTTTTTATGTTTATATATATATATATATGTGATTTTCGTAAGATGTTTAATGTTGTAGGAAAAATATATTTGAAACTGAATATGGATTGACAACAATGACATATCTGATTACATCTTTGAGGGAAGGGAAAGAGGTGGAAGCAAATGCGATAGATTGTTGGGAAACGATGCTTAACTTTAATGAGAGGAAATTAAAAGTAGAAGGGAAGAGACGGTTATGTTGTTACGCAACAACAATAGTAAGTAGTGGTTGTTATTTTTTTTTTTTTGTTATAAACAAGCTGCTGAACATATATATGTGTGATTATTAATAAATGTTGGTAATATGTGTTGGATCAGTTTGCTCTTTTGTTTAAGTAAGAACTTGCTATCTTTGACACTTAAGTGTTTAGCAAGCTCTTGTATATCAGATTATAAGCACAGCGGAATGTATAAGTTAAAGCAACACTTTTTATACTTAAGAGGAGTTATTACTCCCCCTAGATGATTGAAACTAATAATGACAAGTATTTATTATGAATCTAAGCAGTAAATGAGAATTAGATACTTAGACAGATTCACAATAAATACTGAAATGGAATAGAACAGTGAAAGTGTTTGAAGGATTTTTCTATTAAAATCAATGTCTAAAATAGAAGGTTGAAGCCTCCTATTTATAGACGTTTACATACATGTATCTTGCCCAAAAAGCAAGTACAGAAACATCTAAAATAGAAGGTTGAAGCCTTCTTGTAAGCCCTGCTTGAAAGGTCTCTTCTTGTCAACAATACTGAGTTGTTATCAGTAAGTGACCATCTGATGATAGGTACCTTTGACTTATTAAAGTCAGAGGAATAGGGAACCAGACTTGTCCCTTGGGTTGATGGTCCTGAGTGTTGGATGCTTTCTGTTTCAGTTAACCTCAGGTGGGAGTCTCTTCCTTGTTGTTGTTGTTGCATATCAGGCATCTGAATAGTTGGGAGATGGTGTTCAGTCACTACCTTGGTATGCATCTTGTCTTTGATAGTCTTTTGGATTTGGTAGGCAAAAGTGGAAGGATCCCTGAATTGTGTTAACAGAGGTTTCTCCTCAATGTCAAAATCTGAATGGACTATTGAACTTCCTTCAATTAGTACCATTTTGAAATCAGTTTTGACATTGTCCTCTGCTTTCTTTCTTTGAGTAGCAGGCTTTCTTGTTGATACACCAGAAGTTCTAACTACTGATCTTGAAGGATCAGCAGTTTGAAACTTCTCTGGATTTGCAGCCTTGGCAGCCTTGTACTTTCTATAAGTATCCATCAGTCTTTCTTCTTTCCATCTGGATACTGAGGCTTTTGAACCATAGCCCTCTGCTACTAATTCATCTATCATTTGGGCTCTCTTGGCCTTTCCTTCTTTGCTTGTGGCCAGTTTGTCTGCAATGATTTGTGCTCTTCTTGTTAGCTCTTGCATAGAGAGTCCCTTGAGTGTGTAGGCTTTAGTCTTGCTGTTCTTTGTGATGTAAGACATCAGTTGTTGTCTTATGTCTTGTTCAGCAATCTCATCAAGGCTAGCCTACCTTTGTAGTTCAGCTTCATAGGCCTGAAGTTTTTCTTCATGGCTTAAGTCTAGATCATCCCTTTCTTCCAGAGTTTTCCAGATCAGATCTTCTCTGGCCTTCTTGTTGGCTGCAACTAAGCTCTTCTCTAGTAATTCAGCTGATTGAGAGATAGGAGAAGGGTTTAGTACAGTCATTGTTGTAACCGTTGTAGTAGGCCTGATAGGATCAGATGTTGGTTGAATGGGAGCAGTTGTTCTGGAAGGGTCAGCAGTTTGAGGTTTGGAAGTGTTAACCTCTGATGGGTTGACAACTGCTGATGGTTTGTCAACTACTGAAGGATTGTCTTCAGTACTTTCTGATTCTTCATCAGAACTTTTGCCATCAGAAGTTTCTTCATTATGCCTTAGGGATTCTTCAGAGGTTTGGGTCTCATCTTCTTTTTCTGTGGCTTCAATTTCTTCTACTGAGACACCAAACTGTTTGGCCAGTTTTTCTTTTCTGGCTTGATCCTTCTGATCTCTTTCAAAGATGGCCACTCTTGCCCTTATCCTGACTTGGAATGACTCCTTAGGTTCCCTGATTTTCTCCCCCTTTTTGGATTCATCAAGTTTAAGTTTAGAGGTTGAGGGTTGGGAGAATTGACCTTGAAGATGAGCAATCTGTTTGCTGTTTGTAACATTACGCATTTAATAATTATACGTTACCAATAATTTGGATTTAAACGACTAGTTTTTAGCATTTTATATATATATATATATATATATATATATATATATATATAAACAAAGATTTATAATAATAATAATAATAATAATAATAATAATAATAATTTTAACATATACTAGATAAATTGAGTGGTGATTGTTTACCCAAGCCATCCCAGCCCAAACCATTATAAACCTGAGCCCAAACCCCATACAGAAGCCCACAACCAAGCCCAACCTCCCTTACACGTTGAATTAAAAAAAAAAAAAAAAAATTTGCCCCAGCCGGGTATCGAACCCGCGCCAAGGCCGGGCTAACCAAACACACACACACAACCAACTGGGCTGGACCATCCACTTGTTATAATCACAGACACATATTTAATTTAAACGCGTTTTAAAACCCACCAGTTTGACTTGGAAAGTCAACTGTGGGTTAACGAATGGATCAATCATGTGTTTTAACTCGTGATTGATCTAAAATTGGGTAAATTTATGTGATTACCGGCCTTATACAACACGATTACACGCCAATTACACGTCAATCGTTGACCAATTGATTCAATTATACGCGTATGAATTTAATCGAAGGTCAACTTTCCAATTAACCTTAACCAACGATCCTCAGTATAAATAGATGATCTCCGAACCTTGTATACTCGCTCACAACTCTCTCTCAACCTTCAATTCTCTCTAAATCACTCTGATTATTGTTATTGTGTTCGTCGTTTGACTTTTGCCTTGACCCGGCTATTATCATCAAATCATCACTGTGAGTTCGATTTTTTGTGTGGGTTATACTCATCGGCCATCACACATCAATAGCCCTATGGTTAATCAGGCTATTGATGTGTGATTTGCCCAATTGCAAATTCTAGGGTTCATACGTGATATTTGGGGATAAACTTGATTTCGCGTTGTGTATTTAATTAATTTTAAACAAGAAACATCACAACCACCGGCCTAGGCCAAGTGGTTGTGACACTGGTTCACCACAGAGGTTACCCGGGTTCGAGTCCCGGCTCTGACCGTTTTTGTTCTTTTCTTTTCTTTTCTTTTTTTTAAACAAACAATTATATATATATATATAAATATTAAACCTTTAAACCTTTTTAAATTCATTTTAAAATATCACAACTATTTTATAAATTCTAAAAAAATTATATTTGTTTAATCTGAGATAAAAGTTTTATTTACAATTTTTATTTTTCAGAAATTCATTTATTTAATATTTATAATAATTAAATCATTTTTATACTATTATATTTATAAAAATCCATTTATATATCAAAACAATTTTATTAAATTCTCCAAAAATTATCCTGACTTTTTATAAAGATAAACTTTACTGAAATAATTTTTAATTCAGTAAAATCATTTATTTTATATTTTTAATCAATTTTTGTTAGATTTAATCATAATTAAATCATAATAAATCCAATTTTCATCATTTTTGCACCAAAATTTTATACAAATTATTTTTAATTATTTAGAACAGAAATATGATTTTTAAAATAGGAATTCTTTAATTTTAGTATTTTTGAATATTAAAGTTAAATATTGGCTATTTATAAATAAATAGATTTAAAAATCTATTTTAAATGAAATAATTTTATAAAAATTATTTTTATGCTTCAAACACTTTTATGTGTACATTCAAAATTCAAATTTTATAAAAAGACTTTCTTTCATTAATTATCAAATTTTCTTTATTTAATTAACATTTTAATTTAAATTCAACAATTGATTACCCCCAAATCGAAACCCTAGGATACACATATAAGTTAATTAGACTTAGACGTATTATATATTACCTCATTATAGGGTGATATTTGGAATTATTTTGGGCAACACAATTATTACATCTTTTCAACAAGTTTAACATTTGCTAAGGTGAGTTTACATAGCCCCTTTTCTCTTTTACATTTTTGGGGTGAAAACATGTTTAAACATTTTATACTATCATTTACTCATATTTACTTGTGATTCAATTACATCATCATTCTATCATTTGACTGTAACAAAAAGACACAGTACAATCATTAACAATGATCAAGCCGCCTGTTTAGATTATAGCGCTATAGGTCTGACAAACCCATCCCCCGCATAGACTCAGGGATGATCGATAACAGTAATAACATTTAACTAACTTGCGAGTTAGTCATCAGTCGACACAAGGTTTGGTTGTACAAAGACGCACTGTTGCATGTCGGTATCATACTCTATCATCATACAACCCTGAGTGTTGTACAAGCTATTGTTATCAACTATTTCTTAAAAACCTATGTAATTCTCACCAACAATTGTTGACCCAAAATATTTTCAACTTAACATGTTTCAGGTTCTACTTGCTTGAAGATTTGCTTGAAGATATGTGCATAGTCTTATTCAATTTGATGTACGAATTCTTGTAGAATCATTGTATGTATAATTATTTAAATCATTTAGTGGAATCTATTATTCACCATGAGCTACTGAACAATCATCATTACGTGACATCCCGATGTTTCCGCCATCGGTTGGGGTGTTACAGATTGGTATCAGAGCCATGGTTATAGGGAATTAGGTTATTAGAGAAATAATCTAGTCTATAACCATAGGATTTAACCAGTACTTGCTTCTTTTGTTTGCTATTCTCTATCCCCCTCCTACTTCATATCCCTACTTTCATCCCTACAAGAAGGTTGCTCTCCATCAGTGGATCTACTCATAGACTAATAGGACAAAATCCCCAGGTTTAACCTGAACCACCTTGAGATCTCGTCGAAGTTCTAGATTTTAATAACGAACACGTGCAATCTGGAAGGGTGAACGCCTGTATTCTGAGTCTTCTGTCTAGGCTGGCATTGCGCATATATCCCAATCAGACGAGGGACCCGGATGCCTACCTGGGAATTCTCGGGATGAGTGTTCACTTATAGGCTAAAGCATGTCTTCATATGTTATTAGAATTTAGAATCTTTGATAAGTAAACGTTTTCGTTTATTCGTTTTAATTAATGAATAAATGATTACATTCCTTATATAAACTCTCATTCATTTCATTGTGTCTATTACAGATCATGCCTCCTCGTCGCAGCACTCGCAACAACAATGGTGAGAACCACGAAGAAGGTGGTGATAACCATAACCACAACCATGACCAAGTTCCTAACCACAACAACAATGGGGTCGATGCTCAACTGGCTGCGATCATTTCACAACAAATGGCGCAGCAAATCGCAACTCTGGTTCCCAATTTACTTGCTCAGGTCGTCCAATTGAACGGCAACGGGAATGGTCACAACAATGGGAACGGAAATGGCAATGGCAATGGTAATGGACCCCAAGCTTGCACCCTTAAACATTTCAACTCTTGTAACCCTCCAAAGTTCAGCGGTGAAGAAGGAGCTACTGGACTTCTCCAATGGTTTGAGGGTATTGAGAATACCTTCATCAACAGTGAGTGCCCCAACAATTTCAAGGTTCGTTACGCCATGAGTGTTCTCCATAAACGAGCACTCACTTGGTGGAATGAAGAAAAGCGTACTCGTGGGGCCGAGGTTGCTCTTGCTATGACATGGGACCAAGTCAAAGAGATCATGAAAGAGGAGTTCTGTCCTCGCAATGAAGTTAAAAAGCTTGAGGATGAGTTCCACACCTTAGCTCAAGATAGTGGGGAAAACCTTGCCTACAACACCCGCTTTCATGAGCTTAGCTTATTGCTGCCCCACAAAGTCACTCCCCTGTCGGTAGCCATCGAGAAGTACATCGGTGGTCTGCCCATGCAAATCCAGGATACGGTATGGGGAAGGAATCCTGCCACCTTGGAGGAAGCCAAACGTTTAGCAGCTACCTTAACTGATAATCACGTAAAGAACGGGACTTTAGTTCGGAAAGGCAATAAAACAAGTATTGTAGCCGCGGTAACCACTGAGAACCAGAAACGTAAGACCAGGGATCCTGCTGCAAACCTCACTCCACAAGCCTCTAACAAGAAACCTTATACAGGAAACCATCCATTGTGTAACACATGCAACCGACATCATCCCACTACTTCAGCGTGTCGCTTGTGCACCAATTGTGGTAGGTATGGCCATCTAATTAATACATGTCGCGAGACCCCAAATCCTAATGCCAACCAACCCACCAACCCTGCTCAAGCTGCTAACCTTAATCAATACAACTATGGTCAATGCTATGAATGTGGAGACCCAAATCACTACCGTAACCGATGCCCTAAACTAAACCGAGATCAAGACCCTCCAGCTACCTAACCGCAAGACTCACCATTTGACTATTGGTTGCTTTTATTCTATGTATTGATGTTATTCGATTCAAGTAATAAAATTCAAGTATTATCATAACATTTGTGTGCATGCTTGTTGGAATGTGAACTAATTGCTATATCTATACTTGCTTACTTGTACATCAATTAGTTAACTACCAAACAACCAGCTTAACGATTGGTAGAGGTCATCATGTCATTCCAACAGTCGGGAGAGGCCCTACCACCTGAACGACTGGCGGAGACTATCAGACCTGCTTAACAATCGGTAAAGTCATAAAAGGACGCAAAACCCTAATGTAAGGTAAATTGGTAATTACGGTCCGGAACGTAATCATGAATTTACAGGTACGTTAAGGTAGTGTGAAATTTTATCAAGGTTTTCGGTAGTTGGCCAATTGTAACCCTGGTTTTCTCTTAACTTCGGGACGAAGTTCCTAAAAGTAGGGGAGACTGTAACATTACGCATTTAATAATTATACGTTACCAATAATTTGGATTTAAACGACTAGTTTTTAGCATTATATATATATATATATATATATATATATATATATATATATATATATATTTATTTATATAAACAAAGATTTATAATAATAATAATAATAATAATAATAATAATAATTTTAACATATACTAGATAAATTGAGTGGTGATTGTTTACCCAAGCCATCCCAGCCCAAACCATTATAAACCTGAGCCCAAACCCCATACAGAAGCCCACAACCAAGCCCAACCTCCCTTACACGTTGAATTAAAAAAAAAAAAAAAATTTGCCCCAGCCGGGTATCGAACCCGCGCCAAGGCCGGGCTAACCAAACACACACACACAACCAACTGGGCTGGACCATCCACTTGTTATAATCACAGACACATATTTAATTTAAACGCGTTTTAAAACCCACCAGTTTGACTTGGAAAGTCAACTGTGGGTTAACGAATGGATCAATCATGTGTTTTAACTCGTGATTGATCTAAAATTTGGTAAATTTATGTGATTACCGGCCTTATACAACACGATTACACGCCAATTACATGTCAATCGTTGACCAATTGATTCAATTATACGCGTATGAATTTAATCGAAGGTCAACTTTCCAATTAACCTTAACCAACGATCCTCAGTATAAATAGATGATCTCCGAACCTTGTATACTCGCTCACAACTCTCTCTCAACCTTCAATTCTCTCTAAATCACTCTGATTATTGTTATTGTGTTCGTCGTTTGACTTTTGCCTTGACCCGGCTATTATCATCAAATCATCACTGTGAGTTCGATTTTTTGTGTGGGTTATACTCATCGGCCATCACACATCAATAGCCCTATGGTTAATCAGGCTATTGATGTGTGATTTGCCCAATTGCAAATTCTAGGGTTCATACGTGATATTTGGGGATAAACTTGATTTCGCGTTGTGTATTTAATTAATTTTAAACAAGAAACATCACAACCACCGGCCTAGGCCAAGTGGTTGTGACACTGGTTCACCACAGAGGTTACCCGGGTTCGAGTCCCGGCTCTGACCGTTTTTGTTCTTTTCTTTTCTTTTCTTTTTTTTAAACAAACAATTATATATATATATATATATAAATATTAAACCTTTAAACCTTTTTAAATTCATTTTAGAATATCACAACTATTTTATAAATTCTAAAAAAATTATATTTGTTTAATCTGAGATAAAAGTTTTATTTACAATTTTTATTTTTCAGAAATTCATTTATTTAATATTTATAATAATTAAATCATTTTTATACTATTATATTTATAAAAATCCATTTATATATCAAAACAATTTTATTAAATTCTCCAAAAATTATCCTGACTTTTTATAAAGATAAACTTTACTGAAATAATTTTTAATTCAGTAAAATCATTTATTTTATATTTTTAATCAATTTTTGTTAGATTTAATCATAATTAAATCATAATAAATCCAATTTTCATCATTTTTGCACCAAAATTTTATACAAATTATTTTTAATTATTTAGAACAGAAATATGATTTTTAAAATAGGAATTCTTTAATTTTAGTATTTTTGAATATTAAAGTTAAATATTGGCTATTTATAAATAAATAGATTTAAAAATCTATTTTAAATGAAATAATTTTATAAAAATTATTTTTATGCTTCAAACACTTTTATGTGTACATTCAAAATTCAAATTTTATAAAAAGACTTTCTTTCATTAATTATCAAATTTTCTTTATTTAATTAACATTTTAATTTAAATTCAACAATTGATTACCCCCAAATCGAAACCCTAGGATACACATATAAGTTAATTAGACTTAGACTTATTATATATTACCTCATTATAGGGTGATATTTGGAATTATTTTGGGCAACACAATTATTACATCTTTTCAACAAGTTTAACATTTGCTAAGGTGAGTTTACATAGCCCCTTTTCTCTTTTACATTTTTGGGGTGAAACATGTTTAAACATTTTATACTATCATTTACTCATATTTACTTGTGATTCAATTACATCATCATTCTATCATTTGACTGTAACAAAAAGACACAGTACAATCATTAACAATGATCAAGCCGCCTGTTTAGATTATAGCGCTATAGGTCTGACAAACCCATCCCCCGCATAGACTCAGGGATGATCGATAACAGTAATAACATTTAACTAACTTGCGAGTTAGTCATCAGTCGACACAAGGTTTGGTTGTACAAAGACGCACTGTTGCATGTCGGTATCATACTCTATCATCATACAACCCTGAGTGTTGTACAAGCTATTGTTATCAACTATTTCTTAAAAACCTATGTAATTCTCACCAACAATTGTTGACCCAAAATATTTTCAACTTAACATGTTTCAGGTTCTACTTGCTTGAAGATTTGCTTGAAGATATGTGCATAGTCTTATTCAATTTGATGTACGAATTCTTGTAGAATCATTGTATGTATAATTATTTAAATCATTTAGTGGAATCTATTATTCACCATGAGCTACTGAACAATCATCATTACGTGACATCCCGATGTTTCCGCCATCGGTTGGGGTGTTACACTCGTATTGGGACCAGCCTTCTTGTTTTTCAAAAAAGGCCCTTTGATTGTGTCCCTGTTTTAGAACGAGAGCCATGTGGTTTGGGTTTTGATCGAACAGTTGATTTGCAGGTTTAGGTTATTGAGAGAGTTTTTGAGAGAGAAAGAGGGATATTTTTTAATTTGAAAGGATAAGTGTTGAAAAAGGTATTTATCAGAAGTTTTAACCGCTTGAATCTTCTTTATTAGAAGTTTTTAAACCGCCTAGGTTAAAAATCTTTTTATCAGAAGTTTTAAACCGACTAGGTCAAAACCTCTGATGATGGGAAAAGTCAGATTTGCCCTTTTTGACTAAACTGCTGATGAAGAATTATTTCATCAGTAATTCCCATTTCCTCTTCAGTAGTTTTTAAAAGCTGATGAGAAATGTTTTTATAAATACTTTTATTCATAACTTCTGAAGGTTATTTTATCAGAAGTTATACACTTTTCAGAAATTATCCCCATACTGATGTTTTGCTCATCAGTAGTTTCTCTCTTTTCAGAAGTTTTGTTTCAGACTTTTTGTCCTTTTGTAAGTGAAAAACTGAAAATATGTGCAGAAAAATAAAATAAACACTTACAAATTTATCATCCCAAGCATGGATACTAACTTCTGAAATGTTGATGTGTTAAGGGGTTTTGTGAAGATGTCAGCTATTTGATTAGCTGTTGCTACATGCTTCACCTCAATCTTGCCTTTTTCATAGCAATCTCTTATGAAATGGTACCTGATCTCAATATGTTTGGTTTTTAAGAACTGTACCGGATTTTGAATGATGCTAATGGCAGATTTGCTGTCTACAAACAAAGGTGTCTTGGTTTCTTTGATTCCATAATCAAGAAGTTGATATTGGAGCCATTGTATCTGTGATGTACAACTTGCAGCTGCAATGTATTCAGCTTCAGCAGTTGAAGTTGCAACAGATGTTTGCTTCTTTGATTGCCATGACACTAGACAGTTACCCAAGAATTGACAACCACCAGATGTTGACTTTCTTGTCATCTTGCACCCTACATAGTCACTATCTGAAAAAGCTGATAACTTGGTATTGCTTGAAGCAGGATACCAAATTCCAAGTGTTGGAGTTCCTTTCAGATATCTGAAAATTCTTTTGACTGCTATAAGGTGTGATTCCCTTGGTGCTGATTGATATCTAGCACAGACACATGTTGAAAACATAATATCTGGTCTAGAAGCAGTTAGATATAAGAGGGAACCTATCATGCATCTGTACATGGTTTGATCAACCTGTTTTCCTTGATCATCAGGTTCAACTTGTGTGATTGGTGTCATGGGAGTGGAACATGATTTACAGTCTTTTAAAGAAAATTTGTTTAATAATTCTTTAACATATTTTGATTGATGTATAAAAGTTCCATTTGTTTGTTGCTTGATCTGCAGTCCCAGAAAGTACTGCAGTTCTCCCATGGTACTCATCTCAAATTTTGATTGCATGAGTTTCTTAAAATCATCACACAGTTTTGTGTTTGTTGAACCAAAAATGATATCATCAACATAAATTTGAACAAGTAAGACATGATTTCCAACATGTTTAATGAAAAGAGTTTTATCAATGGCACCTCTTGTAAAGTTATTTTTGAGTAAAAAGGTGGAGAGTGTATCATACCAGGCTCTTGGAGCCTGTTTGAGCCCATAAAGAGCTTTGTCAAGTCTGTATACCCACTCAGGATGAGAAGGATCCTCAAACCCAGGTGGCTGACAGACATACACCTCCTCTTTTATTTTTCCATACAAAAATGCACTCTTTACATCCATTTGATAAACTTTAATTTTGTTGGAAATGGCATAGGCCAGAAATAACCTGATGGCCTCAAGCCTTGCAACTGGAGCAAAGGTTTCATCATAGTCGATTCCCTCTTCTTGAGAGTACCCTTGAACTACCAGTCTTGCCTTGTTCTTGATTATCATACCAGCTTCATCTTGTTTATTCCTGAAAACCCATCTTGTGCCAATTGGTTGCTTGTTTGGAGGTAAGGGACAGATTTCCCAGACCTGTTGCTTGTTGAACTGAAGCAGTTCATCTTGCATAGCTTGCACCCAATTATTGTCTTTGAGGACTTCCTGGTACTTCTTTGGTTCCAACTGTGAGATAAAGGCTGAAAATAGGCAAAAGTTGGAGAGCTGGTTTCTGGTAAGAACACCTGAAGCTATATCACCCATGATTTGATCAAGTGGATGATCTCTGTGTTCAATCAGTTGTTGTAAACCACTGACAGGTGTAGGTGGCTCATGTTCTTCAAACAAACTACTGAGGTCTATAATATCTGGTTCAGATGTTTCCTGATCTTCAGTAGTTGGATCTACTGAATCAGAAGTTTGAGTTTGTTCCTCAGTACTTGTTTGATCAGAAGTTTAGGGAACTTCTGATGATCTTGAAGTTGACTTGATAACTGTTTGAGGAGTCCATGGTGTGGGATCCTCATCATCAAACCTTTTGTCACCATAATAAGTAGGTTTTGATGAAGTAACAGCCTTCTCAGGTCCAAAGTGGAAGTTGTCAAGGTAAAAAAGTTCAGCAGGATGTGCTGGAATAAGAGTGTGTTTTGACTCATTGAACTTGACATTCAATGTTTCTTCTACTATCCTGGTGTGAGAATTAAAAACCTTGTAGGCTTTTCTAGTTGAAGAGTAACCAAGAAAGTAACCTGAGTCAACTTTGGCAGCAAACTTTGAAATAAATTCCTTGATGTTCAAGATGAAACATTGACACGCAAAAGCCCTGAAAAAGGAGATAAGGGGCTTCATGCCATGAAGAACTTCATAGGCAGTCTTGGAATGTCTCTTGACCACAAGAACTCTATTCTGAACATAACATGATGTGTTAACTGCTTCTGCCCAAAGCACAAGGGCAGTCCAGAATCAGCTAACATTGTTCTTGCTCCTTCTATTAAGGTTCTGTTCTTCCTTTCTACTACACCATTTTGTTCAGGAGTTCTGGGAACACTGTATTGTCTAATAATCCCTTTAGACAAACAGAATTCATCCAGAGTTTTGTTCCTGAACTCTGTCCCATTATCACTTCTAATGGTTTTGACAGGTAGAGAATATTGTTTCTCCACTTGTAGAATGAAGAACTTGATGATTTCAGCAGCCTCATCCTTGGAAAATAAGAAGAATACCCATGTGAATCTTGAGTAGTCATCAATGATGACTAAGCAGTACTTCTTCTTACCAAGGCTCATAATCTTGACAGGTCCAAATAAGTCCATATGGAGTAGTTGAAGACATGCAGTTGTTTTTTATTCTTCAATAGACTTATAGGAGGACTTATGTTGTTTTCCCTTTAGACAGGATACACAGTGTTCTTGACACTGGTATACTTTCAAAGGTAGACCTCTGACCAAGCCCATTTTTGTGACTTTATTTATGGTTTTAAAGTTCACATGGCCAAGTCTCCTGTGCCAGAGATCTGTTTCTGAAGTTGATGCCCTTGAGAAGAAACAGGCAGTGTTGTTCAATACTTTGTCTTTCTCAATGTCCACTGCATTGACATTGCCACATCTTTTGGCAATCAGCAAAGTATGATCTTCAATGATCTTCTCTATCAACTTCTGGCCTTCTGGTGAGATGATCTTGCATGCTGTCTTTGTGAAAAAGGAAGAATATCCTTTATCACACATTTGTGACACACTCAGCAAGTTGTATTCAAGGTTTTCCACCAGATTGACCTTGTCAAACTGTATTTTGCCAGAGGAGACATTGCCATGTCCTAGCACATATCCCTTAGCATTGTTCCCAAAGGATACAGATCCTTCTCTTTGGCTGATAAAGTTGTTTATCAGGTATCTGCATCCAGTCATGTGCATAGAGCCTCCACTATCAACATACCATATGCTGTTTAAGCCCCTGGAAACTCTCTGCACATAATAACAAATTAGTTAGATTTAGGAACCCAAGCCTGTTTGGCTTTGGGTTTGCTCTTGAGAACAGTTACAGTTTGTTCTTGACCAGGTTGAGAAATCCATGTCTTTTTGGCAATGGATTTTTCATTGAGAACCATGGTGGTATCCTTTTCAGGACCACCATCAACCTTGGTCATCAGTAGTTGTACCAAGTTCATTAGTTTTTGAATCTCAGCAGTTTATGAAACTGCTGATGAATCAGGTCTAACTACTGATAAAGAGTTTTGAGAAAAAGATTTTAGTTGAGATTTTATCTTTTTCTGAGAAAAGGTGTTTTCAGGTTGTTGTTTCTTGGGATTAAAGGTTCTTTCATAATCATTTCTGATTTGATTTCCCACAACCTGTTGCTTAATTTTATGATTGAACTGAATTCCTTTTCTGTATCTACAAAACTCTGTTTTGTGGTTGAACAGACCACAAATTTCACACTCTTTTGCCTTTTGTTTTTGATCTAAAGGCAAATTTCTGACATTAGTGTAAAGATTTTGCTCATCAGTAGTTTTCAGGGTCTCAACTCCTGATGTAGATGAAACTACTGATGGCTTGTTGTCAGATTTTGTTAATACTTCTGAAGTACTTTCTTTGAAAATACCAGGATTTCTGTTTAGAAAGTTTTCATGGAAAGATGTGCAGTCTTTCCCTTCAGAAGTTTCATTTGAAACAATTTTTCTCCCATCTTCAGTAGTTTTGGGAGAGAAATCTGTTGGTGTTTCAACATGATGGTACCCTATGCCAAACTTAACATTTGAAGCACTCTGTTTGTTTAGCAATAGCTGGTACCCCTTACAAGAATCCACCCATTTTTCACAACTGATCTTGGTGTCAGCAAGCTCATTTCTGACATTTCCAAGATCTTCTATCATCATTTTAATTTGTGCTTGGGTTTCAATAGCTGAGTTAGTTAATTTAGAGGCTTCTTTTGTTTTAGCAGTAAGTTTTCTCTCTAAATCACACTTCATCTGAGTGTATTTTCTTTCTAAATCATTGGCTTTTCCTTGTAAGTGCACATTTGTCTCTCTTATGAGAGCAAAAGTTTCTTTGCAAGAATTTGAGCAAAGTTTTGTCAAAGATTCTTTTGATACATGTGACAATGCGGATTTTGAAGTACAGCCTTCAAATGCCATTAAGGCAAAGTTCTTTCTGCCATTGTCAGGTTCTCCCCAGTTGATGTCAAACACCTTGTTGTCTGCATCAGGATTGCACTCTGTGGTGTCAAAAGGGAGACTGCTCCAGTCAACATACCCTGAGGTGAAAAGACTTTGTTGAGAGGGTTGTTGAGGCTGTGGAGGATGTTGAGCAGCTGGAAAGGGAGGGATTGATTGTTGGCTCTGCATCTGTTGAGCAGGCATTTGAACATATTGTACTTGTGGCATGTATTGTTGTTGAGGAGCTTGTGCCTGTACAAAATGAGCACTCCCTTGAGTTCCATTATTCCTATTATAGTTGGGGTTAAAGTTATTTCCAGATTGTGATTGGTTAAAGCTAGAGTTTCTACACTCTCTAGCAAAGTGTCCCAACTTCTGACACTTGTGACATCTTAGTTTAGATTTGTCAAAACCAATTTTTGTATTACTAGTCAATCCTGGAAATTTCCTTCCTGACCTTTTATAAAACTTGTTAGTTTTAATGCTTAGCATGGCCAGTTGGTGTAAAATGTCCATTTCTTCTAAGTCATCACTGCTAAAGTTTTTCAAATCATCCATGATAAAACATAGATTATCAGCAGTTTGACTTTGGTCATCATTGTCATAACCTGGGAAAGATCTTTCTGATGAGATCCCAGTTGTTATGTCAATGTTGTCATAAGATCCATAGGAACAAGTTAGTGAGTCTTGTCCCAAAAGTGTTGTACTACCTGGTAGGTAGTCGTCAGCAGTTTTACCAGATGATTGTAATTTCTTCTTTTGATCAATTTCTCTCTCAAAAGTAAGTAATCTCCCATGGAGTTTTGTAAGAGTGAGGGAGCTAAAATCTGGTGAGGATCTTAAAACAATGGAGTATGTTTCCCATTTGTCTGGTAAAGACCTTAAAAATCTATGTAGCATAGATACTGTTGTATAGGTCTGACCATTTAACTTTAGCTCAGATATTAATGAGGAGAATCTTTCAAATTGTTGAGTTAAAGTTTCCCCATTAATGTGAGCAAAGGTCTCATATTGTTGAGCTAAAATCTCTCTGGTGTTGGCAATCACCTCTTCAGTTCCTCCAAACTGTTCTTTAAGACAATCCTAGAGTTCTTTGGCACTTTCACAATGTAAAAGGCCAGAGTATATCTCATTTGGGAGAGCCATTGCCAACATAGAGAATGCTTTTGCATCTAGCTCAAGTTTTAGGAAATCATCATCTGTATAGTCTTTTGGTTCTTTAGGAACCTCAACTTTAGTTTCAAGATTTATGTTTACTGGTTTGTGAGGACCATATATCACAGATCTCCAACAACCTGTGTTGGTTTGTGACAAGGTATGTGCCATTCTCTTTTGCCATATGTTGTATTCATTTCTTACAAGCATGGCAGGTTTAGTGGCAGAACCAGTATTATGTGGATCCATTTTAAAGAGTATTGATTTGTCAGATGACTCTTTTAAGTGATGGATGTTGATAAAAAGTGAACTTTTGATCTTTTATTGAGTATCAATAAGAGCTTTGTGTCTGATTCTCAATTTGTTAGATTGATATGTGATCAGATAAACCAATGCTCTGGTACCAATTGTTGGATCAGTTTGCTCTTTTGTTTAAGTAAGAACTTGCTATCTTTGACACTTAAGTGTTTAGCAAGCTCTTGTATATCAGATTATAAGCACAGCGGAATGTATAAGTTAAAGCAACACTTTTTATACTTAAGAGGAGTTATTACTCCCCCTAGATGATTGAAACTAATAATGATAAGTATTTATTATGAATCTAAGCAGTAAATGAGAATTAGATACTTAGACAGATTCACAATAAATACTGAAATGGAATAGAACAGTGAAAGTGTTTGAAGGATTTTTCTATTAAAATCAATGTCTAAAATAGAAGGTTGAAGCCTCCTATTTATAGACGTTTACATACATGTATCTTGCCCAAAAAGCAAGTACAGAAACATCAGAAACAAGTTGCACAAGTTGCAACATTGAAACTAACAAATACAGCTAAAAGTAATAATAAACAATAAACTACTGATACAAAAGGCGGTGGAAAATATCTGATGCTAAGTGCTGATGAATGACAAACTACTGATGAGTAGTTTGTCTTCAGTACTTCTGAAGTGAACTTGTCTGGTTTGGACTTCAGAACTTCTGATGAAGTTTCTTCTTCAGCACTTCTCATATCTTCTCTTCAGCAGTTTCTTGTCTTCTCTTCAGTACTTCTATACTTAGCCAAAATGACAGAAGTGAATTAGACTAAGGTTTCCAAAAGTGGTTTCACCAATCCTCTTTGTCCTAACAATATGTCTATGTGAAATAACAGCCGAGATTTATGTTGGATAAGCGTCAAACAAAGGAAAAGGCTTTCGGAACAATGAAGTCACGTTTGAGGGAAGTGTTGGAATGTGATGACAAACTGATGGATTTGAAGGCATTCAACATTATAATAATCCCAATGTTGGAGAACAGACAATATTATCTTATATGTTTTGATTTGGAAAATGAAAAGGTGGAGGTGATTGATAACATGGTGTCAAACAAAGGGTTGTACACCATGAGAGCGGGAACAAAGTTTAGTGATATTAGGTCTCCATGTAAAGTGGTATGTTTATAATTTAAATTAATCAAGTAGTAAAAATAGATATTATTATTTATAATTATGTATAATAGTGTGTATGTTTATGTAACTGCAGAAGAATTATTTAGTTGACTATTTGAGGACGGTTAATCATCCTAAGGAGGAAGGCATGGCCAAAGCGAAGTTGACAAGAATGAAGTTGGAGTGGGCGACGTCTGATAATGTCACTGATTGTGGGATATTTGCTATGAGACATATGGAGATGTATAGAGGGAGTAATGAGAAGTTTGAGTGCGGATTCAGTTTGGATAAAGAAATACAAACATGTCAATTCTGAATATGAGGATGAAGATCGCATCAACATTGTTGCTATCAAAAGTAAATGTGTATAAGGAGTCTGTGGAAAATACGGCAAAAGAAACAATGTTTATGTTGAAGGACGAAGCTACAAGGAAGATGATAGATGATGAAATGAAGAGGTATTGTGAGTGTTGCTTGAAGTTAAAGAAGTGGGAGGAAGATGAACAAAAAGAACGTAAGGATTAGCATGTGGTAGGCCGTAAAAAGGTTGGTGGTTAGGATGGTGTAATGGTTGTATGACGGATAACATAAATAATTTGTTTTTAAGTTTTGATATAAAAAACACATTATATGGATGTCGAAAGTTGATGTGTTGTAAAATTTTACATTATGCACATGTGCATAACAGTACATGTTGTGTGTATTGTATTACAAATGTATAAGTTATGATTTTTATATGTTGGAAATTGATGTGTTGTAAAAATGTTGTATTATGCACATGTGCATAAACAATATGTTGTTTGAGCAGTGCGAATGTGCATTAACATATGTAATATGTTTGGATTAATAATTGCATACATTTAATAAATGTATTGTATGTAAATAATGTAAGCATAATGTCGAAACATATTGAGATAAAAAAACAAAAACAAAATATCAATATAGTTAAAACAATATAATTTGGAAAAAGTAAAAAACGTACAGGTGCATTATGAGGCCTAGACGAACGTCTAAGCGGCTGTTCATGAGTAGCAACACCTGAAGATCCTTCATCAACATCATTGTCACTAGTATCATCATCATAATTGTCATCGAAATCGCCGTCTTCATCAGTGTCGGTGGGAACATAAAGGCCTTTAGCTGATGCGGCAGCATGCTTTTCTGATTGTTGAGCAAGTTTTGCAGCCCGTACTTTTTCACAGTTGCGTGAATCATGGTCGTAAACATATTTGTTACATTTATTGCAATGACAGGCAGCTTTTTTTCTTTTGTCTTTAACCTTTTGTCCTGGGCCGATCCGTTGTTTCTTCGTACCACACCCTTTGTTTGTTATACCTTGTGGAGGATGAACATTGACATCGGAAGTAGCAGGTAGGTTAAGTATGTCACTGATGTTGGCTGTTTTTTGGTTGCATTGGGGTTCATCAGGGAATGATTTGAATATACGATTTCTGATTTGTTTGAATTCTGTCGATAAGGCACGTAGATTTTCAGGATTGCGTCTAAGTCGGGTTATGCATTGTGAAACAATTTCTGATATTTCATTCCTTAAAACAGCAACCTCATTGGTGTCAGATGAGTACATGTTGGATATGCTGTGAACTACTGCTGGAAGGGCATCCCGTCTCCATCTTGGCTGAATGTAACGTGCTGGAATACGGTCGATTTGATTGTATCGAAATGCGCAGAATGCATGACGACATAGGTAACCAAGACGGATGAAACCCATGCATGTACAGCTTACGGTTTTATCAGAAACATTAAGGGCAACCTGCATGTATGTGAGTGTTATAATATGAAATACATGATTATTGAAAGTATGCACATGTGCATATTGATGTGTTTGGAGGGAATGGCACAAAGTTAATGATACAAACATGTAGTAATACATATATGTGTTGCATATAAATGTTTAAGGTGGTTGATGAATGTTGGTAAAATGATGAGTATGGATGTTGCACATGTGCAATAATGGTATTTTGGCAGTTTTTTTTATATTAACAAATAAAGTAGTAATATTGAAGAAGGTACCTCAAATTCATTCACATAGTCCATGTTTGTTTTGCAATGCCGGATAGTATAGTGTTTGATGTTCGAAGATCCATCGGTTGGCCTTTCAATAGGCAGACAGTGCATCATGCCCATATATATTTCTTTTCTGACCTCAGTGAACATAGACCACGTGTATATTTCGGCGGCGTGTGATTCTATACGGAGGTCTGTACTTAGTCGGGGAGTTGCAGTATCACTTTCAAATTCCATTTTGCGTTGGGTGTGGCGTTGATCATCAATGGATGTGTCAAAACACATAAGGAATTGTACCAATGTGTTTGTGGACTTGGAGTTAACCTTGAAACGCGCATTTGAGCTCTCACACCTTGAGGTGGTTTTCATTAAGCACGACATGGAGATTTCTCTGAAATACAATAGGACCCAATCATGTCGAATGTCAAACATTTCACACAACCAAGGGTGACTAGTCATTTGGTACTCATCCATTAATAGATGCCATCTTGATTCAAACGTGTCAGGAGTAATGAATAAGTTCCATACTAATTTATGAATGGAAGAGCGAAGAGTTGTGTTGTCTAAGATGTCTTTTGAAATCTAAACATAATATAAGCATTGGTCAGTTTAGTCATAGAGTATTATTAATATGTTTAAAGGTAATGTTGTATTGTTAATATGAAATAATACATGATGTACCTTGGACGGAAGTTTCCGCATAATGTGCCACATACACAAACGATGGATAGATTTGGTGAATACAGTTGATACGGCTTGCTTCATGGCGGCATCTTGATCGGTGAGTATGAATGTTGGTTGCCGATATTTGTGAGCAGTCAAGAAGGTGTTGAGTAGCCACGTGTATGATTCAATCGTCTCATCATACAACATGCCAGCACCAAATGTAACACATTTTTTGTGATGATCAACACCAGTGAACGGTACAAAGATCATTTTGTACCTGGAATTTATAGTGATTGCACATGTGCATCAGGTTAGTATGTTGTAATTGTAAGTTATGAATAAAAAATGATGCATAATATGAACAGTAAAGTATATTTAAAGTGAATATTAAATACTCACTTGGTGTCATAAGTGGCATCAAATGCACAAACATCACCGAAGGATTCATAATTGCGCAAAGACACGAAATCAACCCAAAAGAATGATCGTAGTTCATTGTTAACTACAACATAATCGAAATAAAACTCTTTCAGATTTCTAGTTCTGGCATTCATGGTGTCCAATATGAGTTGCGCATCACGTTCACCAATAAACAAACGTATGTCGCGAGTGCAATTTTTAAAGTCATCTTTGGTGCCACGAACATTATGAGGTCCGCCTTTCAAAGACACTTGGATGTTATGTGCAACACACGGGCCAATCTTGTTGAGACTAACTCTGTGTATGAATTGTTGTTCTTCAAATCCAAGTGGTCTGTTCTGTTTCATTAGGTCAGAATTGTCACTACCAACCATACAATGGTTGTGTACTGGATTGAAACCATATATTTCAAACATATTTGTATCATTGTCATATCGTACTGTTAGTCGTGCACGACATTCGGAAACGGTAAAACGGCTTCGACGGTGTTTTTTTTGGAAGGGTCAGAAGGATTAAAATCTTTGAATTTTGGTTTGCCTGCTTTGGAACAAAGTATGTATCGATGTGTGAGTTGTTTGTTGGAAGGATCGTTTTTGTTTTTTTTTCGCTTTGTTGCTCCGAGACGGGTAGAAAACCCGGATTTTGTCGCATAGGTGTTGTACATAATCACAATGTCCTCCTAATGTTCGAATGTACTATGTAAAACAGGTGTGTATGCATCATCAACATTGGGTATCCAGTACGAGGTGCCATCAGGCGTTGCATACACAGAAGTCATTATTGTTCCTGTATAAACAATTTATATTGGGTGGTATGAAATTGATGTAAAATATAACAAACATTGCGTGATGCACATGTGCATGTATAATGTGTTTGTAAAATGAATGTTATTTTTGTATTCATATTATAATATTATAACAATAACAGAACATTAATTAATTTGTATTGTTAAAAATATATTGATTGTGTGAAATTGATAAGTAGGACATCATTAAAAAAATGAACTTTATACATGGATCAATCACAAATATGTACAAAACAAATATTAATCATATATATCTAAATAACCAGGTGTACATACATATCAAGTATTCCGCAAAGTTTATACGGTTATCAGTCAAACCAAAACAATTAAAATGACTTAATATTAAGTAGGTGGTTATAAGTCAAACTCATGTATAATAGTAGAATAGATGTAAAAACAGTAGTTTATGCACATGTGCATTTATGAAGTATATGTAAAATAAATGTTATGTTGTAATCGATATGTAATCAGATGTCATATACGCACATGTATGGATACGATATAATGGAAAAGGATAGTATTATACCTTTAGTTTCAGATCGTACGAATTGCAACCCTTTATCAGTAGGTATGGACGTTGGTGCGTTAGACGGTGAGCTTTCATCGTATGTAACAGATCTGTAGAAATACCAACAATGGATGTTGTAGACATGGAAGCTGTAGACATAGATTCGAAGACATGAACAATGTGTTGATTTCCAGATGAAGTAGACATAGGGTTTTTACCAGACGTTTGATTTGCATTATCATTGATAGATGGATTAGGAGCAACACGTGAAGAATCAGACGATGCCATTGATGTAACTCGAAGTTGGTTTAGTGGTGAAACGAGTTGATATTATGGTTAATTGATGGTGTGACACTGATATGGTGGTGTTGAGGTGGTTGTTTGGTGATGTTAAGGTGGTATCATGGGTAGGATTGAATGATGGTGGTTATGGAGTAAACTAGGGTTTTGGAAGAGATTTGGAGAAGATGAAGATGGGTCACGTAAAAGCAAGCTGGTGTTTTTTTTTTTAAAGGTATACATCATATTTACAAAAATGCCACCTTACAACATATTTACAAAAATGCCACATGTTCACACTTGGTTCTTTGGTTCTCTCCCTAAATGGTGGTTCTCAAATGATCCAAATCCTATATATATATATATATATATATATATATATATGATAATTATTGAAAGTTAAATAAAAGAGAGTCTTGTTAATGGAATTTTATCGTTTGCATAAAAACGTTTTCTAAACTAATATTACTACTATTTAATATTTATTTTGGTTGGTTCACTACAAAAAGCCAACGTAAAGTTTCTAAGAGCATTTACATTCCCTCCATCAAACCTCCCCCCATCTCCAAAATTTAAAAAAACTTACTAAAAACACCCTACATCCCATCCACCATTTTATACCCCATCTTTATATTTTGAAAAATCAACCTTCTAGCTTTTCATATATGAAAAGCTACTATTTGCCCTATATCAAATTATTGTGAGTGTATTTTAACGATAAATATAATAAAATAAGTGTTTGTGAGTAAGATAAAGGTAAATATGGTGGAGGGGATGTGGAAGGTTTTTTAAAATGAGAGATAAATTTTGAAAAGTATGATTTTTTGTTATATTATAGGGTAAAAAATGGTGGATGGGATGTGAATGCTCTAAGTTCACATTCCAATTCATATAATTAATCGATTATTTAAATCGTGTTTATTATTTTTAGTAATCGGATGTTTATCATGTTTTGATAATAATTAGTTTACTTAGTCATTTTATGAAACTTAAAACATAATATACCTTCGTGATACATATTATCGCTAAATACATATTTTCATAAAAATATTACTTCCCCAAATAATTTAGCGAACCCTAACACCTTAGACTTTTAAGACATATCCTTTATTAGTATTCATATACGTATAGGTTGAGTTCTTCAGAATTCCTAGTCTTAACTCGTGACAAGTTTATTTGGATTGATCGTGCTTAGCAAAACTGTGAGTATATCTTTCCCCTTTTTCCTGTTTTACACTTTTGGGGCTATTCATGTACACTATTATCAAATGTTATTCTTATTCTTAATGAAGTTCTCATGTGCGTTTGCTTTATGTTAATTTGTGTGTCTATGACTTTTCAAAATCATTAACCTTTGAGGGCCTAGCATTTCAATGAATAGTATTATGGTATATACCTCTTATGACTCTGTTGAGAGACCTTGGTCATTGTCTTGTGATTCATTATACTCAAAAATGATTATATTCTTGATTCTTGATTCCTAGGGTTGATCTTGAACGGATATTACTTAAATTACATAATTGCAAACGGTATACAACACATGAATTGCGAAACGTTTTTGTACTATGTGTATCAATTGGATGTACTCACCAATACATTATCTGTGTTGACAAATTATTTTGTACATGTTTTAGGTGAAGTTTGATCTTGCTTGCTTTTCACGCTTAGGCTGGACCTAGTGCTTAAATAAAAGATTGAACATTTATTATCTATGTTTGAGATTTCTATTAAGACTTTTGTATTTCAATTTGAATAATGAAAGTTGTCTGCTATTAATATTTACAATTTAGTCCATGTGCTATTGAACAATCGTCACTACGTGACACCTCAATGTTTCCGCAATCGGTTGGGGTGTTACACCCGGCGACAAAAAGAAGTGAAAACCCGCACAAAACAACACAAAAACACGAAGATTTGAAGACTTTGAAGATCTTCCAGACATGGCACGACCGTGCTCACAGTTGTGCAGCCTTCCCGGGTCAACAAGTCAACATTTCTAAGTCAAAGGAAGTCAGTTTCAGAGTTCCAGGAAGTGCACGGGCATGCACAATGATGAAGCACGGTCGTGCTTTACTCCAGCGTGTTCTCCAAGGCAAAAACCGACCAAGACTGACAAGACGGTTAGCCTCCAGGACCAGCACGGGCGTGCCACATGTGGTGGCACGAGCGTGCTCAGTAACTAACCAACATCTTCTGCCCAGGTATGCCCTTTCGGCATTAGGAAAAGTAGCTTGTTTTTATTTTTATTTTTATTTTTATTTTTATTCTCATACTAATAAACTATTGAAGTTCATGCCAAGTGGTTTCTCTCGAGATAGCAGACAAGGCAGCTGCGGGGATCGACTGCACGCAGACCGTTGGAAGATAAAAAGGGGAGATTCTTGTTCCTTTTGACTTGCCCACTTTTCTTTGCACATACATATATTACTATTATTAATTTAAAATTGTGTAAAAGAATTAAGTGTGAGGTATTTAAATTTTTTTATAAAAATTCAAAATACCTCAAAGCAGTCTTGCAAACCGTTACTAAAAAGGCAATAAAAAAGAAAAAGAACTTTTTGGTAGCAAAAACGTTTTGAAACCGTTTGAGTCGGCCCAACGATTTTGCGGGAGATTAGGGAGGTCTTTGGTAGACGAAAAGAACATCTCAAGGTGTTCCCCAATTCCTTAAAACCCCTACCCTTTTCCATGTCAGCATTATTGAGCCTTATCGAGCACACCATTTCACATATATACACTACATATGCTCGTTCAGTTGTTTTGAGAGATAATCCCCTATTGGTATGACCCGATTAGAACTTGTGTGACTTATGAGCTGCGAGACCGCATCAGAGGAGAGTGTGTGAAAGTGATTTAGGCACCTAGGACTTACCCATTCCATTACCATTAGCCTTTCATATATTTTCCCCACCCCTAGCCACCCATTTTTGAGCCTTAGCCTTTTCATTTCCTTACGTTCATTTAGCCCTTGCCATGACGAAATTAGGGAGGTGTTTAGGTGTTGAGGAAGCTCTTTGGCAATTTTGGGACTTTGAGGCAAAAGCCGCACATCAAGAATCAAGAAGAATCAAGAATCAAGAAGAATCAAGAATCAAGATCGTGAAGAGGCTACAAAAGAAAGCCATTAAAAGAGCAACCATGTGTTAGCCATCACGCAATAAGAACTAGGAGAAATTTTTGTGTTAAAAAAAATGTGTGTGTGAATAAAGAGAATCAAGGGAACTTCAAAAAGAAGAGTTTTGCAATGTTGTCTGAAGAGACCAAGTGATCGACCCAACCTAGTGGAGGCTATTAGGCGGCCCTCGCGCCAAACGATTCACGAGAGAAGGCCAAAGTCGAGCTACAAAGTCCAAGGAGAAAATTAGCAAAGCCAACTTAAGAAGATCACCGAGATTCCAACAAACACCTTAAGCACCGAACCCGAAATCAGTCATAGTGGTAGACTCCATTCCTACCCTGTTTTTCACCATCCCACTAAATAACCCCTGAAAAGTCCTATTGATTTACACACTTCACCTCAATAAAAAGAGGTGGAGTTGCGATTTGCACCCAAGCCTATGATTCGAGTCGTCCATCGGGTAGAATTTGAGTGATCACCCCAAAAATGAAACCCGAGTGAATGAGAGAAGTGAGGAAAAAGTAAAAAGTGGTCACCTTAGGAATTGTTGTAATAAAGTCTTAACGAAAGCCTTGGAATTTCAAGTTGGTGACATGGTCCTTATCAAGGTTTCACCTTGGAAAGGCGTTTTTTGATTCGGGAAAAAGGGGAAACTTGCGCCAAGATATGTAGGCCCATTCAAAATCTTGGAAAGGATCGGGAAAGTGGCTTATAAGTTAGATCTTCTGACCGAACTCAACAGTATTCACCCAACTTTTCATGTGTCAAATTTGAAGAAATGCTTAGCTGATGAGAATCTTCATGTTTCGCTTGAAGACATCCATATTGATGAAACAATGCATTTCATCGAGAAACCGGTGGAAATCATGGATCGTGAAGTCAAGACCCTTAAACGTAGTCGTATTCCTATAGTTAAAATTCGTTGGGAATCTAAACGTGACCTAGAATTTACATGGGAACGTGAGGAACAAATGAAGACGAAGTATCCTTATCTTTTTCTAGAATCCTCCACTTGAAGTAATTTCGAGACGAAATTTCTAAAAGTATGGGAGACTGTGACATTCGTAGCCCTTACACTTTGAAACTTTGGCAAGTTTAGTCCTTGTAAATTTATTATGTTTCGCATGTTGGTTCTTATATTTCTTTGAAACTTGATTATTAATGAAATCACGTTTTATACTCACGCTGAAGTCTAAACACGTATATAAGTATAATTTATTAAAAAAAAGGGAATTCACAACTTCATACGCAAATATTAACAGCTCATAACACCAAATTTGGCTAGCACTAACATTCTAGAATTCCACTCATTATTGGAATTGGACAACACACCATGACTCACATGGTCTCATGAAACCTTCCCTACATGTCCATCCACCCCTATTTTATCACCACCTACACATGCACCATCATCATCTCATCATTACATACATTGCACATGGATCTCTTTCCCCTGCTTATAACTCACGCATAGCCACCTCTTCACATGCACACTTATCTTCTTCTTGGACCATCCACCAAACAACCACCTTTACACCCTCATCATTGTATAATCATAACATTCATTCACCTTAAGTATTATAAATACCCAATGCTTGTAAACCTTTCAGTAGCACATAGATCACTTACCTCATAGCCATCATTCTAAATTTTACCACTCTAAACATTGAACCTCTATTTCTAGTCATAGTCGAGCACTACAACTGCTAGTAAACCACCAACAAATTCTTTAAGGTATAAAATTCTTCTGTTTGCTTTTTATAATAAAAATTAATTAACTGAAAATAATACAAATTATTGATTCTTAGGATTCACTGAATATTCATTCATTATTTATAAATAACAAGTTTTACACATACTTATATATAACAAAGTGTTATAATTTTAAATTAATATTTTACACTGTCATAAACTTTTATATATATATGTATAGGATAATTATTTAAAGTTATATAAAAGAGAGGCTTATTAATGGAATTTTATCGTTTGCATAAAAACGTTTTCTAAACTAATATTACTATTTAATATTTATTTTGTTTGGTTCACTACAAAAAGCCAACGTAAAGTTTCTAAGTTCACATTCCAATTCAT
This sequence comes from Ambrosia trifida, assembly GCA_028751855.1. Taxonomy (NCBI): domain Eukaryota; kingdom Viridiplantae; phylum Streptophyta; class Magnoliopsida; order Asterales; family Asteraceae; genus Ambrosia; species Ambrosia trifida. The sequence continues at coordinate 107,040,646 of CM054127.1, read as the reverse complement.
ATAATTAATCGATTATTTAATTCGTTTTCATTAGTTTTAGTAATCTGATATTTATCATGTTTTGATAATAATTAGTTTACTTATTCATTTTATGAAACTTAAAACCTAATATACCTTTGTGATACATATTATCGTTAAATACATATTTTCATAAAAATATTACTTCCCCAAATAATTTAGCGAACCCTAACACCTTAGACTTTTAAGACATATCCTTTATTAGTATTCATATACGTATAGGTTGAGTTCTTCAGAATTCCTAGACTTAACTCGTGACAAGTTTATTTGGATTGATCGTGCTTAGCAAAACTGTGAGTATATCTTTCCCCTTTTTCATGTTTTACACTTTTGGGGCTATTCATGTACACTATTATCAAATGTTATTCTTATTCTTAATGAAATTCTCATGTGTTTTTGCTTTATGTTAATTTGTGTGTCTATGACTTGTCAAAATCATTAACCTTTGAGGGCCTAGCATTTCAATGAATAGTATTATGGTATACACCCCTTGTGACTCTATTGAGAGACCTTGGTCCTTGTCTTGTGATTCATTATACTCAAAACTGGTTTTATTCTTGATTCTTGATTCCTAGGGTTGATCTTAAACGGATATTACTTAAATTACATAATTGCAAACGGTATACAACACATGAATTCCGAAACGTTTTAGTACTATGTGTATCAAATGGATGTATTCACCAATACATTATATGTGTTAACAAATTATTTTTTACATGTTTCAGGTGAAGTTTGATCTTGCTTGCTTTTCACGCTTAGGTTGGACCTAGTGCTTAAATAAAAGATTGAACATTTATTATCTATGTTTGAGATTTCTATTAAGACTTTTGTATTTCAATTTGAATAATGAAAGTTGTTTGCTATTAATATTTACAATTTAGTCCATGTGCTATTGAATAATCGTCACTACTTGACACCTCGATGTTTCCGCCATCGGTTGGGGTGTTACACCCGGTGACGAAAAGAAGTGAAAACCCGCACAAAACCACACAAAAAGACGAAGATTTGAAGACTTTGAAGATCTGCCAGACATGGCACGGCCGTGCTCACGGTTGTGTAGCCTTCCCAGGTCAACAAGTCAACATTTCCAAGTCAAAGGAAGTCAATTTCAGAGTTCCAGGAAGTGCACGGGCGTGCACAATGATGAAGCATGGCCGTGCTTTACTCCAGCGTGTTCTCCAAGGCAAAACCGACCAAGACTGACAAGACGGTTAGCCTCCAGGACAAGCACGGGCGTGCCACATGTGGTGGCACGGGCGTGCTCAGTAACTAACCAACATCTTCTGCATAAAGGACTCTGCAACAGTACCCGTTGTCAAGCATGGGCATGCCAGAACGTTGTCAAGGGCGTGCAAGAGCTGAAATGCCTATTAATAGAGGCCTCCACCCCACATTTTGAAGCATCTCTTTCCACTCACAATCTAACACTTTTCCACGAAGTTTCTGCCCCCTGAGAGATTTAGATGTGTCCCTTGGAGCCTGGGATCACTCCACAAACACCTTGAGAGAGAGAGAGAGAGAGAGAGAGAGAGAGAGAGAGAAACACCCCAAAATCATCCAAACCCTTAGAAATCTCTATATCACCCTCCAACATGTCTTGTACACAAACCCAACCTTGGGAGCTTGTTGTGACAACCATGCTAGGCTAGATTTCTGTTGGTGTTGTTAGGGTGAGGATGGATACTTGGTATGAATTAATATAGTTTATCATTTATTTTAAAGTGGTGTTTTGTGTTCTTAATAATTATTACTATTCTAACCTTGTTTAATGGTCTAATTAACAAATCACTTAGTCTTTGGTCTTGTGAGTGTCTTGATAAGCAATGGGAAGGATTTATGAGTGTACCCATGGTGTGTAAAAACCCATGCACTTGTGAACTTAAAACCCAAAAGTAGGAAGGACTCATGAGTGTACCCATGCACTTGTGAGCTTAAAACCCATGAGTTTATCAAGATCTCATTTAGGGTCGGTACGGTATATATACTTGGTCCTAAAGATAATTTAATACTTAATCTTACATCTTGGTTCCATGGTCTATGTGAAGTCATGATGTGGGTTATGGATTAATGAACTCGTGTTGGAATAAAACGGTCTCTATTTTGTTCCATCATTATACTACCGCACAGTTAATGATAGACCAGTCACTTTTTGATAAGTTAATTAAACCAAGTAGGGGATGCACGTGTACGGGAAAAGTCACGACTCCTCTATGATATTAAGTGGTAACTTGTTCGGTCATGCTCTGGCCACCGACAAGTTATTCATAAAAGTCTAGAGTAGTTTGATGTCTATATCGCAACACCGGGAGGCGGGTAATTCAGGGTTGAGTCGACACAGTCTCGAGTCACTTTTTTTTCAGTGGTGAGAGGTGAGCTCACCAGACCACGGAGACCCTCATAATAACATTAAGAAAACAGTTGTTTGTACAGCTTTGCGATAAAAGTCACCTCTAGAAAATGCAGTTGCAATTCTAAGTTAAGCATAAGTGCGTGCTCAAACACACCACTATAAAATAAAGATAGCTATTTCATACCTAGGTTCCATCCAACCCCGAAGCAACACCATTGTTTTGATATTGATTTTCCTTAAAAGTTTTCATCTCTCATTTTACTTTTCTTCTTATTTTAAGTAAAAATATTTTTAAGTAATTTTAGGAAGCCGAGTAGTAAAAATCGTGTCCACGGATTCGATACTCGGTACTTGCACATTTCTATACTATATATATGATAGGTACGCTTTCCTATTGTGTCGTGTTTAGAACATTGAGAAACTATCGTTTTAAATTATAAATTTAAAACTTGTAAGTGTGTCTTTTGTTTTTCTAACTTACTCGTCTTTTCATCAAAAACTTTTGGCATCTCCCCCGCGACTTTGCCCTTTTTGAAAAGAAGTCTAGTTTTCTTAAACAATCACATGACACCATGTCCCATGGATGACTAATCTTATTAGTCACGGGTCGGGTTCAGGTTCGTATCGCGTTTTGGTTCGGTCTCATAACATGCATTCTATAATATTTTATATATATGACGGTTCGGTTTTTAATTTCGCGCATAATCGTCTCGCTCATTTAGTTTACTTTTATTACATGAAAATAATAATAAAACGTGAAAAAATTTGGGGTCCACCCCAGGTTGTTACAGAACATAAATGGAAAACCCACAACACCCTTGCTAGATTTTCAATGTTCTCATTCGACCACTCCCACACTATCAATGCATCATCAGCATGGAATAAGTGGGAAATGGTCTTTGAATTATTATCAAACCAAATCCCCTTTATCTCACCCAAATCCACCGCTTTCTCAAGAAGGCTATGGAGAACTTCCATCACACCCAAGAAAAGAAATGGAGATAGAGGGTCTACTTGTCGAACCCCTTTTTGACATTGGAATTCAAATGTGGGAGACCCATTTACAATATCGCGGATCGAGCCAATTCTAATATCCCTTTAACCCAAGTACACCAGCACCCAGGAAAGCCCATTTGGTCTAAAGTATATAATAAAAAGCCCCCAGTTCACATAGTCGTAGGCTTTCTCAAAGTCTAGCTTTAAAATGAACGCATGTTTACCCTTTTTCTTGATCCAACCAATCGTCTCATTAATCATTAAAGTTCCATCCAAAATGAACCTACCTCAAAGGAAAGCCGACTAAGTATCAGAAATAATCGTGTCTAAAACCTTTTTAATACGTTAGGCCAAAACCTTGGAAATAACTTTACTAATGATCCTTACTAAATTAATGGGTTTATAATCTTTTAAACCCACCGGCATTTTAGACTTCGGGAGTAAAGTAATGAACAAAGAGCTACAACATCTACTGATAACACCATACTTATGAGAACGATTAAGGAGGTTAACAAAATCATCCTCCAAAAAAACTCCAAAAGAGTTTAACAAACCTGAATTAAAGCCATCCGGGCCCGGCGCTCTATCCGAACCACAATCAAAAACCGCCTCCTTGATCTCTTCTCTCGAGAAATCAGCTATCAATTCTTCACCACTATTCCTTTGGAGAGTTTTCAGATTATCACAGTGAAGTCCTGGTCTTGTCCTTAATTCATCAGTAAAGTGTCGTCTAAAATGTCTCAAAACCTCTTTTTTTACCAAGGAAGGTTTCGAGACCCAAGATCCATCAACCATTAAACCCGGAATGGCATTCGCGGCCTTTCTCCCATTGACAATCCCATGAAAGAAGGTTACGTTTGCATCCCTATCCACGGCCCATCTAACTCTAGATTTTTGTTTTAGGTCCCGGTTATGACACAAGTTCAAATGATCAATCCCTTTTCTACATTCCTCCCAAACCCACACCTCCTCTTCCTCCAGGTCCTTATATTCCATGGCTGCCTCCAACTTCTCCATATCATTTTTCATTACCTACATCTCCTCCCCTTCCTTTTTCAAGACTTCCTTCCACCACTGTTTGAGAGTATTCCTAAGAAATCTTTGCATTAATAATCTCATCAGGATGTCCTTAAAAATCACAGTCTTCGAAAGCCATTATCAGCACCTGTTCACACTCGTCCCTGTTTAACCATGAGTTGAACCATCTAAAAGGCTTAAGCCCAAAGTTGGAATCAACCAGAGTCAGTAATAAAGGGCAATGGTCCGAAAATTCCCTATGAAGACCCCTCATACAAGCCGCTAGCCACCTGTTAAAAAATGACTGACACACCAAAACCCGATCAATCTTACTCATTTTATATTCTTTTCCATTTCCTGCCAAGAAAGTAAACTTATACCCTCTCATACAATATTCTTGATGGCCCATCTCATCAATAAAACTATTAAAATCTGAAGCAATTCCTTGGTTAAATTTTGAGTTCCTTCGTTCTTCTAGAAACCGAACTGCATTAAAGTCGCCCAATAATACAACCATCCCTTGACAACCCCTAATAACCTCTGCCAATTCTTCCTATAATCTTCTTTTAGCCCCTGCCCGTTGCGGAGCATACACATTAAATATGTTCAAAAAAGACCCATCAAACACTAAGTAACCTGAAGTGAGCAAAAAAAATTTACACTGAACAGACGAGTGTGTATGAAAAACCTTAGAATTCCACATGTTAATTCCACATGTTAACCATCCCTCCAGATCTACCACTAGCATCAACAGTATCAAATTCCAAACCCCCACTCCCCAAGAAGGAGACCTCACTGAAAGACACATCCGAAACATGAGTTTCCTGTAAACTAATAAAATCAACTCCATACCGTTTCCGCTTACCACTCAACCAAGCCGCCTTCCCCCAACCCTCATACCAATCTGAATCATGTTTTATCTTAATAAATTTACAAAATTTTTAACTTAGGTGTCAATTTCTTTAAAAATAAAAAAAAGCTTAATACATTTTGGGAAGTCACCTTCCAAAGTACCATTGTTCCAGCTAAAAATAGCTAACTTTCCCAAAATAATATTCTAATAATGTCAATTAAAAATTAAAAGTATCATGGCTTAGTAATAGTAACATAGTTTACTTATATGCCTGTCAAACTAACCTAAGGCACTGTTTGGTTTGTAAAATTCTCTGAAAATTGAATTAGATTTAGTTTCACTCAAAAATGTATTTGGTTGGCTATAGATTGAATCGGAATTCATTTCTTCATCCATTGGGGTTCACCAACAAAAGTTTCACTGTGTTTTGTCATTCTTAAGATGTTCAAAACTTCATTCAACTGTGCCATCGTGTTTGATCTTGAGATAGATGAATCATTTTTTGCATTAACCGTTAGAAATTTACAATAGAGTGGCAGGTAAACAGGCATAAGCTGGGTCGCAGAACCCCTTTTTAATAGCAAAACCAATTATTCTGAAAACAAAGCTATGGTTCTTCACCATCTTGAAATTGATATGCACAAGAGGTAAGGAACCCGAATGTATCAAAGGCAAAAGGAATGAAGGCGTGTTGATTCTTAGCACAAGTTTTCTCATGTTTAACAACTTCATAGGATTCCGCCTTTAACGCAGGCAGACCAACCACGAATCAAGTGTCCCTAAGCGCAACAAGGGGGTATATTCCAGTAAGGTCCACACCCCACCCGACATGGCCGGCCCTTAAGGGCTGCAGGGAGGACTCCCGGCCCAGGCCCAATTTCTCGGAGGCACATTGACCCTCCAACAATCCAAGTTTTATTAACAGTGATGTCCTTAATTCGATGAATTTTTGTATGTTTGAGCCCCAAAAATGTTAATCAAGTATTAATCAAAGTGAAGGGTAGTTTATATAAAATAGAAAGTAAAGAAATGTTAAGAGATGTTAATAATTAAAGAAGAAAATGAAATGGTTTGAGACAAAAAATTGCAAGTTCAAAAATGAGTGTAAGATAAGAGACAATGAAGAAGATGAAATGGGGAGGGCTCACACTTAGTTGTTTTTGCTTTTTACCAGTTGGTTTTTTCTTCTTTTTTATCTTTTATTTTGTTATGAAACAATTTTTTTTAATTGTCAGACTTTCACCCATTTATATTTTCACCTTTTGTGGGATTCGAACTCCCAACCTCCCCCAAGAAGATTTGTTCATTCTACCGTTAGACTACAACCTAAGTAGGAAATAAAATCTGATCCATCAATTTGACATTAATTTAATCGTAGCTTAAAAAATAGTTTACATTATTTATTTTCTTAAGACCTAAAGCTAAGGCTAAGGGGCACAATTTTTGCAGTTCGGCCCGTGACCCTGAATTTTCAGGGCCCGCCCTACCACCCGCCCATCCAAACACGAACACATATGTTGGCCAAAGGGGAAATTCATAGTAGGTTATAACTAATTTCTCTAATTCTAAACTAAAAAAATAAAAAATAAAAAATATTGTTGCTACAAGCATAGCATGCTCCAATTGCCCATTTGTTCAAATCAATTAACAGTCAAAAAGTTCCATCATATTTGAACTTTTCAAACTACTCACTAATGACTAAACTTCGAATTATTCACAATTCACAATAATTTATTCTCAATTGACAACTGTTTACAAGTTACTCAACATTTTAATAACATAAAAAGCCATTAGTCAAACATCAACTTCATAAATGTATGAAAGAGAAAGAATAAACTTGCAGTTGCTGAGTAGACTGATGTTGATTTTGAAAACTATGGTGCTTGTAAGGAAGTTTAGTGGAAATCACATAGAGACGTGTAATACTTACTTCCCACTTTTACAAATAATATTAAATCAATTAAACGGTAAATGATTCTAATATATATCTGAACGTTGATTTTGTTGTGAGTAGTCGTCGAATAACTTGTGTTTTGTGGTAAAAGATACCCTAATTGACGACAAAATCAAAGATTTTTGTGTTAAAAAGTTGGATTGTCGTTAGACAGTGGAAGAAATCACTTTCATTGGAATCATAATATGAGAAAACCTATGGGTCAAAGATTTCAAGAGATTTCTAATAATTTGGCTTGTTGAGTGGACTTGGGTTCATAGCGTTGACATGCTGCTTTCAAGTTATGTTTTATATGTTTTGTGGTAGACCATAGACTTGTTTCTTTTTTAGGTAATAAATGATTAAATTTTACACATAATTTTGTACTTGAAAATTCGCATAAGATATCAATAGCTTCCGTTATAGGTTTTTTTTTAGCGGAGGAGATATTTTTATTCCAGACGAAAACTAAAACGTTAGCGAGTACAAAAGTTTCCTAATGAGAGGTTAGAAAGCCGGGATTAAAGGAAAAGACACACATATATGACACTCGCCTATCGAATACAAAAAACTACAATCTCCCAACCAAAAACTATGAAAACCAAACAACCGGAATCGCTTGAACTAAGTCTATTAGAGATAAGCCCTTTATTATCTTCGACTATAATGTTAGGCACATTTTATGCTTCTAGATCTCCACATTTCCACGAATTAACTTAATCATACCTAAGTTTTTGGACGATTACGGTACTTCTTTCAAGCTATACTTTGCCATCCAAAGCATCTTCACAAAAACCACCCTTAATGCTTGCAAAATTCTGCACAGCCGAATCATCGTATACCCAGAACTTGAAGATTAAAACCAAGAAAACTGGCTGATTAAGTGCAGCAAAAAAACAGATCCGAAATGGTTTTTATTCCACCATATGCGATTGTCAAAATCCCACCCATACTGCAGCGTTTTGCGCATCAGAAAGCAGGGCAGAAACATGTTGTTACTCCACCGATTATGTGCAGCCAAACAGGTCCAAAGTTCTTGTTAATCCACCTATGCGATTGCCAAAAGCCCCCACATTATGCAGTGTTTTTTGCTACAGAAAAAGGTCCGAGATGTTGTTGATCCGCCATATTAACTTGCCAATCTGAAACTTGCATGGCCTGAATAGATTAATCTCTGTGTGAAAAGACATAAGCTAATTCCTGTTAATAATATATAAGCATTAACCCAAACACAATCATACCTAGTGTAATTCGTTTATCTAAATTTGTTAAACGGATTGATGGGTTGTATATGGATTGTGATAAAATTTTGAACAGGACATAAATGTATTTATAATAAGTGGATCAAGTAAGACTAAATTGGTGACGCATTAGGCTTATAAAATATTTTTTTATTTATTATTTTTTGTAAACAGACTAGCATACAAGGAAGACCTTATCCTTCTCAAGTTCTAATGGTGGAGTGAATCTTTCTTGAAAGTTGTTCCTAGCCCTAATGAAGTCATTGTAGTTGCTAGTCAACACTTTCTATATCCACGCATTGATCTTATATTTCTCAGTCCAATTGTCATGGATAAGTTCAACTCCGATTCTGAACCACCGGGTTTTCCGAGATGGGGTTGGCTTTATTTTACTTCTAATCATCCAGTTCGGAGGAATCACCTTCATTTTTGGGTCATAGATCATATTATCTAACCTCTTTTTATCTTCCAGCAGGTTCTTCACAAACCAATTGTTGAAACTGTTAAATGTCTTGACTTTGTAGCAAACATTCCTTTTCAACCAGTCTATACATTTTTCTTTAGACATCAGTTGTGGATTTAAGAGTGGATCAACTAGTGAAAGTTGTTGTGACTCGTCAAACATTCTTTTCTCATAAACCCTAATTATCTGCTTTATCCTCCTATCACATATGTACTAGACTTGTTTATGAGACATCTTCTTTAGATTCTCTGCTAGCTCTACAATTTCCTCAAGCTTTATTCTTTCCAAAATTTTCAAGATAGTTCTTAGTAGGATATATTTCTAAGAGTGGCAGCTGGCTGAGGGATAAAAGGAATGTAGGAGACACTGGGATTTCTTTATCTTCTTCATCATCAGATGGATCTCCAACCCGTGTTGGTTATGCATCAATTGGTTTCTTTGATGACTACGTTAGAGAATCCTCTGGATCTTCAAATGAGATCAACTTCCTCATCCTTATGTAATTAAGCAGCTTTGATTAGAGGAGGATTTGGTCTTTCGGGAACTAGTGGATTTACAATAGTTGGTTTTGTACCAAACTGAACATTGGTAGTTTTGGTTTTAGCTAACTTCTCCATGTGCCTTTTGTGATAGAGTGGACACTTCTAAAGAAGCAGCTAGTTTATTTTGGGGTAAAGGTTGAGATTTAGTGGTGGAACATTTGGTTTTGGGTGTTTATGGTTGTTTGTGGTTGTGGTATTGTAGTAGGTTTGGTTTTAAGTGGTTGTAATGGAGGCTGGAGTGTGGAAGTGTTGGTTTTAGGTTTTGATGGTGGTGAAAGTGTGGAAGTGTTAGTTTTAGGTTTTGATGGTGGTAGAAGGGTGGGAGTGTTAGTTTTAGATTGAGGTGGTGGTGGTGGAAGTGTGGTGGATTTGGTTTGGGTTGGATGAGATGGTTACAAATGTGACATGGTAGATAGGCTATCAATTTTTGATGATCCATTAGTTTTAGCAGAAACAAGTGGTTGGGTTTTACCATTTTTTTGCTTTAAGCTCCTGCTTTTTTAAGCTCAGCTGCCTTCTTTGCAACTAAAGGAGGTCTCATATCTGTTTTTACATTTTCAAGAGACTTAAGATCATTCCTTAGTGCCTTTTCTTCTGCCCTATGAGCTTCAATTCTTTCCTTCACCAATGTAGCACTTTGAGCTTTTTCATTCTTCTTGGTTTTAGTCTTCATCACAATCTCAGGGTCTTCTACAAATTCATTCATTAAGGCTCAAACATTTCCTTAACCCTTGCTTCCACAACCCTCTTCTTGGCATTTATAGCCCATTGGTTAAGAAATTTAGGCTATTGTTCTTTAGGTTGGGGAAGCCTAGCCAATGCCTCATCCAGTTGTTTCTTGGTCTCTATTGACTCATGCTTTAGGAGAGCATATCCGAGATCAATTTTGACTTCAAGAGCAGTAGAGACCTTGGAGATCATTGGTTCAAGGATTCGCTGGAAAAGGTTTTTGAGCTATCCTACCAGAAATGATGAGGTGGTTGTACTTTCACCAACAATTGAGCATTATGTGGTTGGTGGCTGTTTTTGTTGAGTGACTATGTGTTTGAGTGAAACAAACTCCTTTTGTAAGGGGGCCCATGATTGGGCATTTTTAAGGGGGAACTAGAATTGAGCTTGAGACATTTTGGTGACAGAGTCCTTGAGTTTATCGACCAATGTAGCTACCAACAGTTGTGAATTTGCTAGATAGTTAGTATACAAAACAGCTCAGACTCTAATAACTACTAAACCAAACAGCGGGTGTGAACCAGTAGTTTGTCAACTAGCTTCACAAAACTAGTTGTTTGACTTATGTTGACCAGCAAGTCTTCATTCTAGCAGTTTGGGTCTTCATGGTCAGCTTTTACACTTATCGAGTAATTAATCAATCAAACCAGCTCTTCAGTCTAGCTTTAAGGTCTTGAATGCATGAGTTGAGAAAACCAACAATTCTGAACTTGTTGTTGTAAAAGCTTTCAAGGGGGAAGAACATATATCAATTTGACTTTAACTATTCATTCTTCAAGTTGATGGATAAATGGAATATGTGGGTTTTGGCTTTCATCATCATTAGTTCTTATATAACCTAACAAGTAATCTGATTAGCCTTAATCTACCATAATTTCTCTCAATAATGCCTAATTTCATGTTTTTTTTTGCAAGACTAGTAGCCTTAAATGTGATTAATGGCCTAAATACTTACAAATCACCTAAATTGCAAAAAACCAGGAATCCGAAAGCCCTAATTGTGACACCCGGCATATTTGGCTTAAAAATTTTTAGTAACACCTAAGTCTATCTTAGCGGGAAACATTTATAAACGGACTTAACTAGGTTAGTTGAGTCGGGTCAAGATAGGATTGTCCAGGGTTCAATGATCTGGAAGATCATTGGGAGTCGTTTTGGGAATACACTAGTACCGGGTTCAATGATCTGGAAGATTGATATTTACTGGTTTATGAGGACCATATATCACAGATTTCCAGCAACCTGTGTTGGTCTGTGATAATGTATGTGTCATTCTCCTTTGCCAGATATTATATTCATTTCTTACTAGCATAGCAGGTTTATTGGCAGAACCAGTATTATGAGGATCCATTTTAAAGAGTATTGATTTGTCAAATATCTCTTAAAGTGATGGATGTTGATAAAAGTGAACTTTTAATCCTTTATTGAATATCAATAAGAGCCTGTGTCTGATTCTCAATGTGTTAGATTGATATGTGATCAGATAAACCAATGCTCTGATACCAATTGTTGGATCAGTATTGCTCTTTGTATGAACTTGCTAGTGAACACTTAAGTGTCTAGCCAGTTCTTTATCAGTAATAGCACAGCGGAATGATATAAGTTAAAGCTACACTTATCAACAGGAGTTATTACTCCCCCTGGATGTTTGATAAAACTAAAGACAAGTATTTAATGAGAATCTAAGCATTGAATGAGAATGAATACTTAAACAGATTCTCAGTAAATGAAATGGAAAATAACAATGATAAGCTTTGAAGGATTTCTGTATTAAAAATCGATGTATAAAACAGAGGGATGAACCCATCTATTTATAGACTTTACAAATACATGAACCTTGCCAAAAAGCAAGTTCAGAGACAAGTTGCAACAAGTTGCAATCTTGGAACTTGTACAAAAAGTTAAAAGTAATACTAAACTAATAAACTACTGAAACATAAGGCGGTGGAAAGATTCTTGAACAAGTACTGATGAATGACAAACTACTGATGAGTAGTTTGTCTTCAGTAGTTCTTCAGTGAACTGTCTGGTTTGGACTTTAGAACTTCTAATGCATTCCTTCTTCAGTACTTGTAGAATCCTTCTTCAGTACTTTAGTCTTCTTTCTTCAGTAGTTCTTTACTTAGAATATTTCAGACAGAAGTGAATTAGACTTAGGTTTCCAAAAGTGGTTTCACCAATCCTCTTTGTCCTAACAATCTCCCCCTGGATTGATGTAGCCAAAACCTTTCTAATTCCTTATTGTTTCTTCTGTCATTCACAATCTTCCATATCCCTTTGAACATGGAATTCTTTAATTGATTAACCTGCTCATCTGTAAGAGATCCCCTTTGAGGTTCCAGATGTTGAATTGTAAGCAAGTCCTGAGTTGATAATTTCTTCAGTTCATTTAAGGACTTGTAGGTCTTGCTTGTAAGATCTCTCCTTGTCACTAATACTGAGTTGTCATCAGTAAAGGACCATCTGATGATCAGCACTTTAGACTTGTCAAAGTCTAAAGTATAGGGAACCATGCTGGTCCCTTGGGAAGTTCCTGAGTGTTGAATATTTTCAATTTCAGTGACTCTCGGGTGGGATTCACTTCTTTCTTCTTGTTGCACCACATCAGGTAGTTTGAAAGTTGGCAAGTGATGTTCAGTAACTACCTTAGTGTGCAGTTTGTCTTTGATGGTCTTCTGGATTTGGTAGGCAAATGTAGAAGGATCCCTGAACTGTGTTATCAGAGGTTTTTCTTCAATATCAAAGTCTGAATGGAATACTGTGTTTCCTTCTAGTAATACCATTTAGAAGTCAGTCTTTGTATTGTCCTCTGTCTTCTTCTTCTTGGTAGCAGGTCTTGTAACACCAGAAGTTCTAACTACTGAAGTTGATACTTCAGAAGTTTTGAACTTCTCTAGATTAGCAGCCTTTGCAGCCTTGTACTTCTTGTATGTGTCTAGTAGTCTTTCTTCTTTCCATCTTGACACAGAAGCTTTTGAACCATAGCTGTTTGCCACCAGTTCTTCAATCATCTCAGCTCTCTTAGCTTTTCCATCTTTATTTGTTGCAAGTTTGTCTGCAACAATTTGAGCTCTTCTTGTTAGCTCATCCATGGAGAGTCCTTTTAATGAAGAGGCTTTAGTCTTGTTGTTCTTTGTAATGTAAGACATCAGTTGTTGTCTTTTATCTTCTTCAGCAACTTCTTCAAGGTTAGCCTGCCTTTGTAACTCAGCTCCATAAGCTTGTAATTTTTCATTGTAGCTCAAGTCATCCCTTGCTTCCAAAGCATTCCAGATCTCATCTTCCTTAGCCTTTCTTTCGGCTGCAATCAAACTCTTCTCAAGTAGTTCTTTGGACATTGATAGAGGAGAAGGGTTCAGCACAGTCATTGTTGTAGTTGTAGTAGGCTTTGGAATAGGAGTTGGTTATTGTTCAGTTGGTTTGGAAGGCTGTTATGTTGGTTGTATATTGGAAGTGTTAACTTCGGATGTGTTGACAACTGCTGAAGGTTTGTCAACTACTGAAGGATTGTCTTCAATACTTTCTGAATCATCATCAGAACTTTCAGCAACAGAAGTTTCTTCATTGTGGCCTTGGGATGTTTCAGCTTCTTCTATTTCTTTCTCAAAGACACCAAATTGTTGAGCCAGTTTTTGTCTTCTGGCTTTGTCTTTGAGTTCTCTTTCTTGGAGAGCCACTCTTGCTTTTACTCTAGCTTTGAATGACTCTTTTGGTTCCCTAATTTTCTCCCCCTTTTTGGATTCATCAAGTTTGGAAGGTTTGGAGAAAGTACCAGTTAGAATGTTGATCTGTTTTGAGTTGTGGTCAATTTTGTTTGACAGATCATTTACTTTTGTTTGATCACTTCAAGTTGGTTCTTGACAGACAGCTCCAAAGCAGCTGTGTAGGTTCTGAAGTGATTGGTGATGAGTGTGTTCATCATATGGTATAAGGGACCATCTGGGCTGCATAGTTGGTTCAAGTCTATGCTTGTTGACCCAGGGAATTGGGTAGGCATTTGTAGTGAGGGGTGTGTTTTGGGTTGATCTTCTTGTTGTACAGAAGATGCCACTTTAGGGGAATCAGGGATCCAGTGGACTTTAACCTGATCTGGTGTGACCAGCTCTTTGAGCTTAGATACACCAGGTGCAGGACCTTCACTAGCAGCCGTCAATTCAATGTTTGTTTGTGAAACATCATCCAAATCAATGGAATCATCTGAATCCCTGATTACATCCTCAATGAGGACAGTATCAGTTACATCATGAGCTGAGCCCAACTCAGTTGTCTCATGTACCTCTTTTTCTTGGTTCAGAGGATTTCCTACCTTAGGCATTAAGCCTTCATCAGTAGTTGCCACAAATGAGGTCTTAGCAATGTTACTTCTTTCCTCAGATCCACCACTGGGTGGTATATGAGTAGTAGCAGCCTCAAATGTACCAAGAGTATCTAAGTTTAGGCTTAGAGACCCTGGTTCATCCTCATCTCTTTGGTTAGGGCTTTGAGTGTCCACATCCATGTCAAGTTCTGAGGTTATGTCCCCTATTTGATGTGGTTGTTGGGGACTGACATGTTCGGATGGGATTCTCTCTTTTAGCCCAGAGAGAAGCTTGGCAATTTCAGTTTCTGGTTCAGAAGTTTGGGGTGCTGGTTCAGTAGTTTGGTCTATGGGTTCAGCAGTTTCAAAAGAAGGGTCTATTGGGATTGTTTTCTTGAATTTCTTTCTTTTGAAAAGGATTGTTATTGGTGCTCTTGGTGGGGTTTGAGATGGATGAGACTGAGAGGATGTTTTAGTCACATCTTTATCAAGTGCAGATTGCACATTAGCTAGTTCAGGCATCTCAACCTCCTGAACTGCCTTTCTTTTTGGGTTGGTGGGTTTTTGTTTTTGTTGCTTGGGTTTCTTGGCCTTTGGGGGTGTAGGTTTGGAAGATGAGGGTTCCATAGGGACTGTTTCTTGTTCCCCTTGGTCATCTTCTGGCCAGGAAGCCGGTTTGTTGTGCCTTGAATATGCTTATGAGGACAAAGGGTTTAAAATTGTAGTTTTACCCACAAGCACCTCTTCTCCAACTTCTTTTATTATGCACTGCATAAGAAATCTTGGGTACAACAAAAACTTCTTTTTAGTATTGAGATGATGTAACACCAACTCATTAAAGAGAAGTGATGATGCCCTGAATTTTGTTTCATTCACTATGGAATGAAAAATAGATTGAAAAGTTGAGGGCATCTGATCATAAGATCCAGTTTTTGGACTCAAACACATAATAATATAATGAAACAGTAGTTTATACTTTGGTTCAAAATATTTCTTAAAAATTGTAGCATGTGAGAGAGTACCTTGGTAACCACACTCTGTCATGGTTAAGTGAATCTGAGAGTTTGGAAATTGGTTTGGGGCATTTACATCATCCAAACCCAGCCTAATTGCCAAAATAGCCGGTGTGATTGCCATTCTTCTCCCTTGGATGGTTGAATTGAGGGAGATCACTTTGTTGTTCACCGTCACCGTCTCTGCGTTTGCCCAAAACTCATTTAGAGTTTCAGTGTGGATTGGAGGATCGATGGTGAGGGCGGTGAAGTATTGGGATTTGACAACCAAATCAATGATTTCGTCGTATTGGGACCAGGCTTCTTATTTTTTGAAGTAGCCTCTTTGATTGTGTCCCTGTTTCAGTACTAGAGCCATGTGGTTTGTGTGTGTGTGGATCGAATAGTGTTTTTGCAGGTTTAGGTCTTGAGAGTGTTTTGAGAGAGAAGGAGGGAATTTATGTTTTTGGAAGGATAAGTGTTGGAAAAGGTATTTATCAGAAATTTATAACCGCCTACAAACTTTTGATGTGGGAAAAGGTATTTATCAGAAGTTTTTAACCGCCTAGGTCAAACTTCTGATGTGAGAAAAGTTTGATTTACCCTTTTTGACCAAACTGCTGATGAAGAACAAATAACATCAGTAGTTCCCACTTTCTCTTCAGTAGTTGTTAACAACTGATGAGAATGTTTTATAAATACTTTATTCATAACTTCTGAAGGTTATTTTATCAGAAGTTAATCATTTTTCAGAAAATATTCCCATACTGATGTTTTGTTCATCAGTAGTTTCTCTCTTGTTTGTTTTTCAGAAGTTTTCCGACTTAAAAACAGATGTAAGTGAAAAATGAAAATATGTGCAGAAAAATAAAAAAAAGACTTACAAATTTAGCATCCCAAGCATGGATACTAACTTCTGAAATGTTGATGTGTCAAGGGGTTTAGTGAATATGTCAACTATTTAATTAGCTGTTGCTACATGTTTCACTTCAATCTTGCCTTTTTCATAGCAATCTCTTATGAAATGATACCTGATTTCAATATGTTTGGTTTTTGAAAACTGAACAGGATTTTGAATGATGCTAATGGCAGATTTGTTGTCTACAAGCAATGGTGTCTTGGTCTCTTTGATTCCATAATCAAGAAGTTGATACTGGAGTCATTGTATCTGTGATGTACAACTTGCAGTTGCAATGTATTCAGCTTCAGCAGTTGAAGTTGCAACAGATGTTTGTTTCTTTGATTGCCAGGACACTAGACAGTTTCCCAAGAATTGACAACCACCAGATGTTGATTTTCTTGACATTTTACACCCTACATAGTCACTATCTGAAAAAGCTGATAACTTGGTATTGCTTGAAGCAGGATACCAAATTCCAAGTGTTGGAGTTCCTTTCAGATATCTGAAGATTCTTTTGACTGCAATGAGGTGTGATTCCCTAGGAGCTGATTGATATCTAGCACAGACACATGTTGAAAACATAATATCTGGTCTAGAAGCAGTTAGATATAAAAGGGAACCTATCATACATATATACATGGTTTGATCAACCTGTTTTCCTTGATCATCTGGTTCAACTTGTGTGGTTGGTGTCATGGGAGTGGAACATGATTTACAGTCTTGTAAAGAAAATTTGTTTAATAATTCTTTAACATATTTTGATTGATGTATAAAAGTTCCATTTGTTTGTTGTTTAATCTGCGGTCCCAGAAAGTACTGCAGTTCTCCCATTGTACTCATCTCAAATTTTGATTACATGAGTTTCTTAAATTCATCACACAGTTTTGTGTTTGTTGAACCAAATATGATATCATCAACATATATTTGAACAAGTAAGACATGATTTCCAACATGTTTTATGAAAAGAGTTTTATCAATGGAGCCTCTTGTGAAGTTATTTTTGAGTAGAAAGTTAGAAAGTGTTTCATACCAGGCTCTTGGAGCCTGTTTGAGCCCATAAAGAGCTTTGTCTAGTTTGTACACCCACTCAGGATGAGAAGGATCCTCAAACCCAGGTGGCTGACAGACATACACTTCCTCTTTTATTTTTCCATACAAAAATGCACTTTTAACATCCATTTGAAAAACTTTGATTTTGTTGGAAATGGCATAGGCCAGAAATCACCTGATGGCTTCAAGCCTTGCAACTGGAGCAAAGGTTTCATCATAATCAATTCCTTCTTCTTGAGAGTAACCTTGTACTACCAGTCTTGCCTTGTTCTTTATAATCATACCAGCCTCATCTTGTTTGTTCCTAAAAACCCATCTTGTGCCAATTGGTTGCTTGTTTGGTGGTAAGGGACAGATTTCCCAAACCTGTTGCTTTTTGAATTGAAGCAACTCATCTTGCATGGCTTGCACCCAATTGTTGTCTTTGAGGGCTTCTTGGTACTTTTTAGGTTCCAACTGAGAAATGAATGCTGAGAAGAAGCAAAAGTTGGAAAGCTGGTTTCTTGTAAGAACACCTTATGCAATATCACCCATGATTTGTTCAAGTGGATGATCTTTGTGTTCAATCAGTTGTTGTAAACCACTGATAGGTATAAGTGGCTCTTGTACTTCATCAAACAAACCACTAAGGTTTATAATGTCTGGTTCAACAGTTTCAGTGTCTTCAGTAGTTGTAGGTGCTGAAGCAGATGTTTGAGTTTGTACATCAGCAGTTGTTGAATCAGAAGTTTGTGAAACTTCTGATGGTTTGGAAGTTGACTTAATGACTGAATTAGGAGTCCATGGTG
Organism: Ambrosia trifida; assembly: GCA_028751855.1. Classification (NCBI taxonomy): domain Eukaryota; kingdom Viridiplantae; phylum Streptophyta; class Magnoliopsida; order Asterales; family Asteraceae; genus Ambrosia; species Ambrosia trifida. The sequence goes on along the minus strand of CM054127.1, from coordinate 107,022,476 downwards.
CTGGATCCTCATCATCAAACCCCTGATCACCATAATAAGTAGGTTTAGATGAAGTAACAGTCTTTTCAGGTCCAAAATGGAAGCTGTCAAGGTCAAAAAGTTCAGCAGGATGTGCTGGAATAAGAGTGTATTTTGACTCATTGAACTTGACATTCAGTGTTTCTTCTACTATCCTGGTTGTTGAGTTAAAAATCTTGTAGGCTTTTCTAGTGGAAGAGTAACCAAGAAAGAAACCTGAATCAACTTTGGCAGCAAACTTTGAAATAGAGTCTTTAATGTTTAGAATGAAACATTGACATCCAAAAGCCCTAAAAAAGGAGATAAGGGGCTTTATGCCATGAAGAACTTCGTAGGCAGTCTTGGAGTGTCTCTTGTTGACAAGGACTCTATTTTGAACATAATAAGCAGTGTTAACTGCTTCTACCCAAAAATATAATGGTAGGCCAGAATCAGCTAACATTGTTCTTGCTCTTTCAATTAAGGTTCTGTTCTTCCTTTCTACTACACCATTTTGTTTAGGAGTTCTGGGAACAATGAATTGTCTAATAATCCCTTTAGACAAACAGAATTCATCCAGAGTTTTGTTCCTGAACTCTATCCCATTGTCACTTCTAATGGCTTTGACAGACAGAGAATATTGTTTCTCTACTTGTAGAATGAAGAACTTGATGATTTCAGCAGCCTCATCCTTGGAAAATAAGAAGAATACCCATGTAAATCTTGAATAGTCATCAATGATGACCAAGCAGTACTTCTTCTTACCAAGGCTCATGATTTTTACAGGCCCAAATAAGTCCATATGGAGTAGTTGAAGACATGTAGTTGTTTTTTATTCTTCAATAGACTTATAGGAGGACTTATGCTGTTTTCCCTTCAAACAGGATACACAGTGTTCTTGACACTGGTATACTTTCAAAGGTAGACCTCTGACCAAGCCCATTTTTGTGACTTTGTTTATGGTTTTAAAATTCACATGGCCAAGTCTCCTGTGCCAGAGATCAGTCTCTGAAGTTGATGCCCTTGAGAAGAAACAGGCAGTGTTGTTCAGTACTTTGTCCTTTTCAATGTCCACTGCGTAGACATTGCCACATCTTTTGGCTATCAACAAAGTATGATCTTCAATGATCTTTTCTATCAACTTCTGGCCTTCTGGTGATATGATCTTGCATGCAGTCTTTGTGAAAAAAGGAAGAGTATCCTTTATCACACATTTGAGACACACTTAGCAAGTTGTACTCAAGGTTTTCAACCAGATTGACCTTGTTAAACTGTATTTTGCCAGAGGAGACATTGCCATGTCCTAGCACATATCCCTTAGCATTGTTCCCAAAGGATACAGATCCTTCTCTTTGACTGATAAAATTGTTTATCAAGTATCTGCATCTAGTCATGTGCATTGAGCCTCCACTGTCAACATACCAAATGTAACATTTCGCATTGAATTCCTTGTACGTTATGATTATTATTAATAAAACGTCGAATTTCATCATTTATCGTCCTTTTAAAAAAATGTTTCATGACACATTTGGACCCCTAATACTATGCTATAAGTATATTATATATATATATATATATATATATATATATATATAGGATTTGGATCATTTGAGAACCACTATTTAGGGAGAGAACCAAAGAACCAAGTGTGAACACAAAAACCCCTCCACCAAAAAATAAAAAAAAATAATAAAAAAAATTATATAACCTAAAAAAATAAAAAAATAAAAAAAGTAAAAACACCAAAATGTTTTTTTAGTGTTAATCTTTCTGAAAAAAAAATAAAAAAAATACAAAAAAAATAAAAAAAACAAAAAAATGGCCTTTTTTACGTCATATACCGTATGCACATGTGCATTTCACTATTAGAGCACACTTTTGAATAAATTATCAATTGCCATAATGAAATGATCATTTAAATGGACGTGATATGATATATAAGGTGGAAAAAAATTTATTTAATGATCTTTAAATAAACGCGAAGTGCATTTCACTATTATAGTTAGGTTTTTTTTTTTCATGGGTGTAGCTTTAGGGTTTAGTTTTTAGGTATGATGGGAATGGGGTTAGGTTTTTTGGGGTTGTTGGTGAATAAACTTAAAAAAACCCCTATATAAAACTATAAAATAAGATAATTGTACTACATGCACATGTGCATTTCACTATTATAGTTAAGTTTTTTAATGGGTTTAACTTTAGGGTTTAGTTTTTTGGTATGGTGGAAGAGGGGGTATCTTTTTGGGGGGATGGGATGGAGCGTTTTGGTTTTTGGGGGGTGTGGGGTTAGCTGCACATGTGCATTTCACAATTGGGGGGGGGGGGGTGGGGCGGTGTGGGGGATGGGGGGTTTAGGTTTTTAGGGAGTGAGGTGGGTGGGTTTAGGTTTTAGGGGGTGAAGGTGGGGTTTTTAGGTTTTTTTTGTTTGTGTTGACAATGGTTCTCGGGTTCTCTCCCTAAAGTTGGTTCTCGTATGATCCCTACCCTATATATATATATATATATGTGGTAAATATTCTCAAAAAAATAAAGGCATGGGCCGGGGTTCGAACCCGAGCCCATGGCCGGTTCATACTTACACACACAAACAGCCACCAGTACACCACAGGATTGTTATTTCTTCAACGCGTCTTATTTATATAACGTCTTAGAGTCTTAATAGTTGACTTGGAAAGTCAACTGTGAAGACAATCAACCATAATTAACGAATCAATCCGTGTAATTAAGCTCTATATGGTAAACTACGATGATGTTTGACTAAAACGCGTGTGAAACACGCTGAATCATCTTCAAAACCTTCCAAATTATGTCCAATTAACGCGTCAATGATTGAACACGAGTCAACCCTTACCCAATTTAAACCCACGAACATTTCACTATAAATTGAACCCTCAACCACAAGCTAAACTCGCCGATCTCTTCTTCCTCACCTACAATTTCTAATAAAAACACCTCTACAAGCCCCAATTGATTCGCGTTTGACTTTTTGGTTGACCGCTCAATAATCACGAAATCGTTTTTGTAAGTTTTCTTTTTTTTGTTAGGTTTTGATCTTCGGCAACCTACAAACAATAGCCCCATCATATCAGGGGCTATTGGTTATTAAATCTGATTATTGTTAAAACTAGGGTTCGTTCGAATTGAATTGGGGAAGAAACCTTCTGCAGACATGTGTATATATTTATTTCAGGAACTAAATCATCACCAACTGATCTGTAGATCAGTTGGTGTGACCCTTACACTTAAAACACAAACCGTCCGAATGGCCAGGGTTCGAGTCCCACATTAAACGGCTTTTTAGCTTTTCATTAAAAGGATTATAAATCAGTTTCAAGTTTATATATATATATATATATATATATATTAAACCAAGATTAATTGTTCTCAGGTTCCAGACCAGATGGTCTGGACTTGTGATATTAAACACGAACCGGTCCCAGACCCGGGTTCGATTCCCAACTTGAACAAAACATTTTTTTTACCTTTTAGCTTTATATATTTTCACTAATATTTTTAAAATTGGTTTTAAAATACTAAAATTGCTTTATAAATTCTACAAAAATTATTTTATGTTATTCTAGTAGAAAAGTTTAACATACAATTTTTAGTTTTCCAAAAATTATTTATTTAATATATATAATAAATATTTCAATTTTATTCCTAATTTTTATTATAAAATTCTATAAAAATATCAAAACGATTATATAAATTCCCACAAAAATTATTCTGAGTTTATATAACATTAAACATTTCTGAAATGATTTTTATTTCTGAAAAATCATTTATTTAATATTTCTAATCAATTTTTGTTATTTTTAATCATAAATAAATCATAATAAATTCATTTTTCAATATTTTTGCATCAAAATTTTATATAAATTATTTCTGTCCATTTAGAACAGAAATACAAATTTTAATTTAAAAATTCTTTAATTTTAATATTTTTAGATATTAAAGTTATATTTTGACAAATTGAAATAAATAGATTAAATATCCTATTTTTAAGAAAATAATTTTATAAAAATTATTTTCATACTTAAAACTTTATAATGTGACCATCTTTAATCTAAAATTTACAAAAAGACTTTTTGTTTATTTATTTATCGAATTTTTCTTATTTATTAAACATTTTATTTATTAATCAAACGAATACTTATCCCCAAATTCGAAACCCTAGAAAATACTTGTAGACTAGAAAGACTTAGACTTATTTGTTACCTTATACATAGGGTAATACTTGGCAACTTTGGGGCTACACATATTCTATTTCTCGAGACTTAATACTTTGCTAAGGTGAGTTTACGTAACCATGTTTATGCAATTCTTTATACTTGCAACATTATACTTAAGCAATTCTACATACATGTCTAGTTGTAAACTTTAATGCCTCATGACTTAGACAACTACAGTTAGACTTAAACTTCAACATACATAATCATTAGTTGTGGCCAAGCCGGCGATACTCAATAATAGATCTATTGGATTGACAATTCCACCTAGATTCGTTGACCATCTTTTATGGGGAGCGCGAGTGATTGTTATCGTTCCAACGTGATATTAAGGTGAACCGTGGATGACGGGATGGACCTAAACTAGTCGGAGGTTTGATTATGTGCATACTACACTTCATGTTTATTCATGTAGACTTAAACTTACGATAGACATATGAATTGCTAAACTTTTATTCTTAAACTTAATTGCTTGACATGGCTTATGTATTCTCACCAACTTCTAGTTGACCCCCCCCCCCCCCATTTTTACAACTCAACAGGAAATAATGATGCTTGAAATCTAGAGCTAGCATGAGGAGACAATTTGAAGTTTATGCTTTGTTTGACTTTTTGATGTATTAGAATTTCATTCAAGACTTGTTATGTATTTTTTTCAATTTTGGATATTTGCACTTTAAATAAATTTCAATTAAAACTTGAATACCATGTGCTACTGTATACTCATTCTTACGTGACACCTCGATGTTTCCGCCATCGGTTGGGGTGTTACAGATTAGTATCAGAGCCTTGGTTATAGGGAATTAGGTTATTAGAAAATAATCTAGACTATAACCTTAGGGATTTAAAACAGTACTTGCTTCTCTTACTTGTAACCCTAATTGCTTCCTTAATCTCATCCCTATCCTATACCTTATACAACCCTAAGCCTTTACAAGTTGACTGCTCTTATTCGTCTGCTGCAATCCTGATCCACCATTAGATTAATAGGAAAAAATCCTTAGGTTTAGCCTGAACCACCTTGAGATCTCGTCGAAGTTCTAGATTTTAATAACGAACACGTGCAATCTGGAAGGGTGAACGCCTGTATTCTGAGTCTTCTGTCTAGGCTGGCATTGCGCACATATCCCAATCAGACGAGGGACCCGGATGCCTACCTGGGAATTCTCGGGATGAGTGTTCACTTATAGGCTAAAGCATGTCTTCACTATGTTATTAGAATCTAGAATCTTTGATAAGTCAACGTTTTCATTTATTTGTTTTAATTAATGAATAAATGATTACATTCCTTATATAACCTCATTCATTTCATTGTGTCTCTTACAGATCATGCCTCCACGTCGCAGCACTCGCAATAGCAATGGTGAGAACCATGAGGAAGGTGGCGACAACCATAACCATAACCACGACGCTAACCACAACAACAACAATAACAACAACAACAACAACAACAATGGTGTTGATGCCCAACTGGCTGCGATCATTTCTCAACAAATGGCGCAACAGATCGCGACTCTGGTTCCTAACTTACTGGCTCAAGTCATCCAGATAAACGGAAACGGCAACGGAAACGGCAATGGAAACCACAATGGAAACGGGAATGGAAACGGGAATGGTCTCCCAGCTTGCACTCTTAAGCACTTTAATACATGTAATCCCCATAAGTTCAGTGGAGAAGAAGGAGCTACGGGTCTTCTACAATGGTTCGAGGGTATTGAGAATACCTTCATTAACAGTGAGTGCCCCGATAACTTTAAGGTCCGTTATGCCATGAGTGTTCTTCACAAACGAGCACTCACTTGGTGGAATGAGGAAAAGCGCACCCGCGGAGCTGAAGTTGCACTTGCTATGTCCTGGGATCAAGTCAAGGAGATTATGACAGATGAGTTCTGTCCCCGTAACGAGATTAAGAAACTGGAAGACGAGTTCCACACCCTTGCTCAAGATAGTGGGGAAAACCTTGCTTATAATACCCGCTTTCACGAGCTCAGTTTGTTGTTGCCCCATAAAGTTACTCCCCTACCTATAGCCATCGAGAAGTATATCGGTGGCCTACCTATGCAAATCCAGGACACGGTATGGGGAAGGAATTTTGCCACCTTGGAAGAAGCCAAACGCCTGGCGGCTACTCTCACCGATAATCATGTGAAGAACGGTACTCTCTTTCGCAAGAACACCAAGAAGACTGCTGCAAAAGACACTCCTCAGCCCGCTATTGAGGTTAAGCCTGAGACCTCAACCAACAGGAAGCGCAACTCTAGGAACTACATGGTTGCTACCACCCCGCCTGCAGTGCAAAACCCAGCCAAGGAACCGTATGTCGGGAACCACCCTCTTTGTAACACTTGTCAATACCACCATCTTGCTGACAGACCATGCCGCCAATGTAATAACTGCAAGCGGTATGGACACTATACCAATGCTTGCCAAGCCCCTGCCACTCAAAACAATCCTGCCAGAAATAATCCAACTCCTAATGCTCAAAATGGTAGGCATGTTCGTGGCCAGTGCTATGAATGTGGAAGCACGGAACATTATAGGGATGCTTGCCCTAGACTTGGAAACCAGAACCAGTACCAGAACCGCAACCAAAACCAGAACCGCAACCAAAACCAGAACCGCAACCAGAACCAAGGTGCTCGAGGTCGCGCTTACAACCTCAATGCTAATCAGGCCCGTGACAACAACGAGGTGGTTAATGGTACGTTTCTCGTTAATAACCACTATGCATCCATATTATTTGATTCGGGTGCTGATAAGTCATTTGTATCACTAAAGTTTGAACCCTTACTTAACTTACCCCAAACTAACCTAGAGGAACCCTTAGTGGTAGAGGTAGCTAATGGGAAGTCTATCTCGATCGATTCTATTATTCGTAACTGTGTGTTGAACCTCGATGAACATACTTTCTCTATCGATCTCATTCCTATGCATCTTGGAAGCTTTGATATCATAGTAGGCATGGATTGGTTGTCAACCCATCGTGCTAAAATTCTATGCTTTGAGAAAGTCATTCGCATTCCTCTCGAATCTGGTGATATTTTGAAGATCTATGGTGAAAAGCCTTGTGGTGAGCTTAAGCTCATGTCTTGTACTACTGCTCAAAATACTTACGAAAGGGGTATACGGCTTTCTTAGCTAACGTGATAGAAAAGAAAGACAAGGGAAAAAGTATCCAAGACATCCCAATCATTCGGCACTATCCTGAAGTTTTTCCAGAGGATTTACCTGGTTTGCCTCCTGCTCGACAAGTGGAATTTAGGATCGATCTTGTTCCTGGTGCAAATCCTGTCGCCAAAGCTCCTTATCGTCTTGCACCCTCTGAGATGCAAGAACTTGCCAGTCAACTACAGGAACTTTCTGATAAAGGTTTCATTCGCCCCAGTTCTTCTCCATGGGGAGCCCCTGTTTTGTTCATCAAGAAGAAAGATGGATCTCTCAGGATGTGTATCGACTATCGTGAACTCAACAAACTCACCATCAAAAATCGTTATCCCTTGCCTAGGATTGACGATCTTTTCGATCAACTTCAAGGAGAAACCCACTTCTCGAAAATTGATCTTCGTTCTGGTTATCATCAGCTTAGAGTCCACGATGAAGATATTCCCAAGACAGCCTTTCGTACACGTTATGGTCAGTATGAATTCATGGTCATGCTGTTTGGATTGACCAACGCTCCCGCAGTGTTTATGGATCTAATGAATCGGGTTTGTAGACCCTACCTTGACAAATTCGTGATCGTCTTCATCGACGACATTTTGATTTACTCAAAATCAAAGTCCGGTCACGAACAACATCTTCACTCAATTTTGGGTCTCCTAAAGAAGGAACAACTGTATGCCAAGTTCTCGAAATGTGAATTTTGGCTTAAGGAAGTTCAATTTTTGGGACACGTCATTGATATGAACGGAATTCATGTTGATCCCGCAAAGATCGAAGCTGTCAAAGATTGGAGTGTTCCTAAAACCCCAACAGAAGTTCGTTCTTTCCTTGGTTTGGCTGGTTATTATCGCCGATTCATTGCCAACTTCTCCAAGATCGCTGTTCTTCTCACTGCCTTAACTCACAAGGGTAAACCTTATGAGTGGGGACCAAAACAAGAGGAAGCATTTGAGACTCTTAAGCTGAAACTCTGCGAAGCTCCTATCCTGTCTCTACCTGATGGTAATGATGACTTCATGGTCTATTGTGATGCATCAAACCAAGGTTTTGGTTGTGTTCTCATGCAACGAGGCAAGGTTATTGCTTATGCGTCTAGACAGATCAAGACCCACGAAAAGAATTATACCACCCATGATCTTGAATTGGGCGCTGTCGTCTTTGCTCTTAAGATTTGGAGACACTACCTTTATGGAACCAAATGTGTGGTTTTCACGGACCACAAAAGTCTCCAACATGTCTTCGACCAGAAAATTCTTAACATGAGGCAACGGCGTTGGGTTGAGTTACTTAACAACTATGATTGTGAAATTTGCAACCATCCTGGCAAAGCGAATGTTGTAGCTGACGCACTCAGTCGTAAAGAGCGTATCAAACTTCATTGTGCGAGAGTTCGTACTGATCTTCAGGATCGTGCCCTCCAGGCTCAACATACTTCAGTCACCCAAGGTAACATGTACGACGAAATGTCTTGTGGTGCTGAGACTCAACTTGAAACCAAACCTGATGGTCTACTTTATTTTCTCAATCGACTTTGGATTCCTGACCGTGATGATCTTCGTACCTTTCTTATGAATGAGGCTCATAAGTCTCGTTATTCTATTCATCCTGGAGCTGACAAGATGTACCAAGATCTTCGTTATTCGTATTGGTGGCCTGGTATGAAGAAAGATATCGCTCTTTTCTTTGCAAAATGCCTTACTTGTTCAAAGGTCAAGGCTAAACACCAACGACCATCTGGTATGCTTGAACAACCAGAAATTCCTGTATGGAAATGGGAGAGCATAGCAATGGACTTCATCACTAAACTCCCTCGTACACCCAAAGGTTTTGACAGCATTTGGGTAATCGTCGACCGCTTGACCAAGTCAGCCCACTTCTTACCTATTCGTGAGAAATATTCCGTGGAAAGGTTAGCAAAGATGTACGTAAGTGAAATCGTATGTCGTCATGGTATACCTTTGGACATTATCTCCGATCGTGATGGTCGTTTCACCTCTCACTTTTGGGATTCTTTACAAGACGCTTTGGGTACCAAGTTAAACCTGAGTACTGCTTATCACCCTCAAACAGAAGGTCAGACCGAACGGACCATCCAGACACTTGAGGATATGCTCAGGGCATGTGTCATCGATTTTGGTGGCGCATGGGATTCTCATCTTCCTTTGGTCGAGTTTTCATACAACAACAGTTATCATGCCAGCATTAACATGGCTCCTTTCGAGGCACTCTATGGTCGTAAATGTCGTTCACCTATCTGTTGGACTGAGGTTGGTGAAGCCCAGATCACTGGACCTGAACTGATCCAGGAAACCACAGATAAAAATCAACTCATTCAGGATAATCTTCTCAAGGCTAGAAGTCGACAGAAGAGCTATGCTGATAAACGTCGTAAGCTCTTGGAATTTCAAGTCGGGGACCTTGTACTTCTTAAGGTATCCCCTTGGAAGGGAGTAATTTGCTTCGGTAGAAAGGGAAAACTAGCTCCTCGATACGTAGGCCATTCAAAGTTCTTGACAGAATTGGAAAAGTGGCTTACAAACTTGATCTTCCACCTGAGCTAAGCAATATTCACCCAACCTTTCATGTTTCAAATCTCAAGAAATGCTTAGCAGATGAGAACCTCCATGTCCCTCTTGAAGATGTACAGATCGATGAAACTATGCACATTGTCAAGAACCCGTCGAGATCGTGGATACTGGAGTCAAGAAACTCAAGCGCAGTCGCATTCCGATCGTTAAGGTTCGTTGGGAATCTAAACGAGGTCCAGAGTTCACTTGGGAACGCAAGGACCAAATGAAGTCTAAGTACCCACATCTCTTCCCACCAGACTCTCCAACTCCAACTTTGGGACGAAGTTCCTAAAAGTAGGGGAGACTGTAACATTTCGCATTGAATTCCTTGTACGTTACGATTATTATTAATAAAACGTCGAATTTCATCATTTATCGTCCTTTTAAAAAAATGATTCATGACACATTTGGACCCCTAATACTATGCTATAAGTATAATATATATATATATATATATATATATATATGTGTGTGTGTGTGTGTGTGTGTGTGTGTGGTAAATATTGTTAAAAACATAAAGGCATGGGCCGGGGTTCGAACACGAGCCCATGGCCGGTTCATACTTACACACACAAACAGCCACCAGTTGACTTGTTATTTCTTCAACGCGTCTTATTTATATAACGTCTTAGAGTCTTAACAGTTGACTTGTAAAGTCAACTGTGAAGACAATCAACCATAATTAACGAATCAATCCATGTAATTAAGCTCTATATGGTAAACTACGATGATGTTTGACTAAAACGCGTGTGAAACACGCTGAATCATCTTCAAAACCTTCCAAATTATGTCCAATTAACGCGCCAATGATTGAACACGAGTCAACCCTTACCCAATTAAAACCCACGAACATTTCACTATAAATTGAACCCTCAACCACAAGCTAAACTCGCCGATCTCTTCTTCCTCACCTTCAATTTCTGATAAAAACACCTCTACAAGCCCCAATTGATTCGCGTTTGACTTTTTGGTTGACCGCTCAATAATCACGGAATCGTTTTTGTAAGTTTTCTTTTTTTGTTGGGTTTTGATCTTCGGCAACCCACAAACAATAGCCCCATCATATCATTGGCTATTGGTTATTAAATCTGATTATTTTTAAACTAGGATTCGTTCAAATTGAATTGGGGAAGAAACCTTCTGCAGACATGTGTATATATATATTTCAGGAACTAAATCATCACCAACTGATCTGTAGATCAGTTGGTGTGACCCTTACACTTAAAACACGAACCGGCCGGATGACCAGGGTTCGAGTCCCACATTAAACGGCTTTTTAGCTTTTCATTAAAAGGATTATAAATCAGTTTCAAGTTATAATATATATATATATATATATATATATATATATTAAACCAAGATTAATTGTTCTCAGGGTCCAGACCAGATGGTCTGGACTTGTGATATTAAACGCGAACCGGTCCCAGACCCGGGTTCGATTCCCAGCTTGAACAAAACATTTTTTTTACTTTTTAGCTTTATATATTTTCACTAATATTTTTAAAATTGGTTTTAAAATACTAAAATTGCTTTATAAATTCTACAAAAATTATTTTATGTTATTCTAGTAGAAAAGTTTAACATACAATTTTTAGTTTTCCAAAAATTATTTATTTAATATATATAATAAATATTTCAAGTTTATTATATTTTTATTATAAAATTCTATAAAAATATCAAAACGATTATATAAATTCCCACAAAAATTATTAGAGTTTATGGAACATTAAACATTTAAGAAATGATTTTTATTTCTGAAAAATCATTTATTTAATATTTTTAATCAATTTTTGTTATTTTTAATCATAAATAAATCATAATAAATTCATTTTTCAATAATTTTGCACCAAAATTTTATATAAATTATTTCTGTCCATTTAGAACAGAAATTCAAATTTTAATTTAAAAATTCTTTAATTTTAATATTTTTAGATATTAAAGTTATATTTTGACAAATTGAAATAAATAATTTAAATATCCTATTTTTAAGAAAAATAATTTTATAAAAATTATTTTCATACTTAAAACTTTATAATGTGACCATCTTTAATCTAAAATTTACAAAAAGACTTTTTGTTTATTTATTTATCGAATTTCTCTTATTTATTAAACATTTTATTTATTAATCAAACGAATACTAATCCCCAAATTCGAAACCCTAGAAAATACTTGTAGACTAGAAAGACTTAGACTTATTTGTTACCTTATACATAGGGTAACACTTGGCAACTTTGGGGCTACACATATTCTATTTCTCGAGACTTAATACTTTGCTAAGGTGAGTTTACGTAACCATGTTTATGCAATTCTTTATACTTGCAGCATTATACTTAAGCAATTCTACATACATGTCTAGTTGTAAACTTTAATGCCTCATGACTTAGACAACTACAGTTAGACTTAAACTTCAACATACATAATCATTAGCTGTGGCCAAGCCGGCGATACTCAATAATAGATCTATTGGATTGACAATCCCACCTAGATTCGTTGACCATCTTTTATGGGGAGCGCGGGTGATTGTTATCGTTCCAACGTGATATTAAGGTGAACCGTGGATGACGGGATGGACCTAAACTAGTCGGAGGTTTGATTATGTGCATACTACACTTCATGTTTATTCATGTAGACTTAAATTTACGATAGACATATGAATTGCTAAACTTTTATTCTTAAACTTAATTGCTTGACATGGCTTATGTATTCTCACCAACTTCTATTTGACCCCCCCCCCACCATTTTTATAACTCAACAGGAAATAATGATGCTTGAAGTCTAGAGCTAGCATGAGGAGACAATTTGAAGTTTATGCTTTGTTTGGCTTTTTGATGTATTAGAATTTCATTCAAGACTTGTTATGTATTTTTTTTCAATTTTGGATATTTGCACTTTAAATAAATTTCAATTAAAACTTGAATACCATGTGCTACTGTATACTCATTCTTACGTGACACCTCGATGTTTCCGCCATCGGTTGGGGTGTTACACCAAATGCTATTTAAGCCTCTGGAAACTCTCTGCACAAGATAGCAAATTAGTTAGATTTGGGAACCCAAGCCAGTTTGGCTTTGGGTTTGCTCTTGAGAACATTTACAGTTTGTTCTTGACCAAGTTGAGGAATCCATGTCTTTTTGGCAATGGATTTTTCATTAAGAGCAATGGTGGTATCCTTTTGAGGACCACCATCAACTTTGGTCATCAGTAGTTGTACCATGTTTATGAGATCTTTAATCTCAGCAGTTTGTGAAACTATTTATGATTTAGGTCTAACTACTGAAAGAGAATTTTGAGAAAAAGATTTTTGTTGAGATTTTGTCTTTTTCTGAGAAAAGGTGTTTACTGGTTGTTGTTTCCTGGGAGAGAAAGTTTCTACAAAATCATTTCTGATTGTTTTTCCCACAACCAGTTGTTGAATTTTCTTTTTGTACTGAATACCTTTTCTGTATCTGCAAAATTCTGTCTTGTGGTTGAACAGACCACAGATTTCACATTCTTTTGTCTTTTCTTTCAAAGACAAGTTTATGACTGTATTGATTGGTTTTAGGTCATCAGTAGTTTTCAGGTTCTCAACTCCTGATGTAGTTGAAACTACTGATGGCTTAATGTCAGATTTTATCAGTACTTCTGAAGAACTTTCTTTGTGAGTTTTTAGAAAGTTTTCATGGAAAGATGTGCATTCTTTCTCTTCAGAAGTTTCACCTGAAACAAGTTTTCTCCCATCTTCAGTTGTTTTGGGGGAAAAATATGTTGGTGTTTCAGTGTGATTGTACCCTATGCCAAACCTAACATTTGAAGCACTTTGTTTGTTTAGCAATAGTTGGTACCCTTTACAAGATTCAACCCATTTTTCACAAGTGACCTTGGTGTCAGCAAGCTCTTGTCTGACATTTCCTAGGTCATTTATCATGATTTTAATTTGTGCTTGGGTTTCAATAGCAGTGTTAGTTAATTTAGAAACTTCTTTTGTTTTTGCAGAAAGTTTTCTTTCTAAATCACATTTCATCTGAGTGAATTTTCTCTCAGAGTCGTTTGCTTTACCTTGTAAGTGCACATTAGTCTCTCTTATGAGAGCAAAAGATTCTTTACAAGAAGTTGAACAAAGTTTTGTCAAAGATTCTTTTGAAACCTGTGACAAGGCAGATTTTGAGGTGCATCCCTCAAATGCCATCAAGGCAAAGTTCTTTCTACCATTGTCAGGCTCTCCCCAGTTGATGTCAAACATCTTGTTATCTGCATCAGGGTTACACTCAGTAGTGTCAAAAGGAAGACTGCTCCAGTCAACATACCCTGAAGTAAATAAACTTTGTTGTGAGGGTTGCTGAGTCTGTGGAGGTGGTTGAGTAGCTGGAAAGGGAGGGATTGATTGTTGGCTCTGCATCTGTTGAGCAGGCATCTGTACATATTGTACTTGTGGAACATATTGGTGTTGTGGAGCTTGTGCCTGTACAAAATGTGCACTCCCTTGTGTTCCATTATTCCTGTTATAACTGTGGTTAAAATTATATCCAGACTGAGATTGGTTAAAGCTAAAGCTTCTACACTCTCTAGCAAAGTGTCCCAACTTTTGACACTTGTGACATCTAAGTTTAGATTTGTCAAAACCAATTTTTGTGGAGCTGTTGAGTCCTGGAAACTTCCTTCCTGACCTTTTGTAAAAAAATTTTGTTTTTAAACTTAACATGGCCAGTTGGTGTAGAATATCCATTTCTTCCAAGTCATCACTGCTAAAAAATTTTAAATCATCCATGATAAAACACATGTTATCAGCAGTTTGACTAAAATCATTATTGTCATAACCTAGGAATGATCTTTCAGATGAGATCCCAGCAGTTATGTCAATATGGTCAAAAGATCCAAAACTATTTGAACAAGTTGGTGAGTCTTGTCCCAATAGTGATGTACTACCTGGTATATAGTCATCAGCAGTTTTACCAGAACTTTGTAACTTTTTCTTTTGATCAATTTCTCTTTCAAAAGTAAGTAATCTCCCATGAAGTTTTGTAAGAGTGAGGGAGCTAAAGTCTAGTGAAGATCTTAAGACTATAGAGTATGTTTCCCATTTTTTAGGTAAAGACCTTAAAAATCTATGAAGCATAGATACAGTTGTGTAGGTCTGACCATTTAATTTTAGCTCAGATATTAATGAGGAGAATCTTTCAAATTGTTGCGTTAAAGTTTCCCCATTAGTGTGAGCAAAAGTTTCATATTGTTGAGCCAGGATTTCTCTGGTGTTGGCAATCACCTCTTTAGTTCCTCCAAACTGTACTTTGAGGCAGTCCCAAAGCTCTTTGGCACTATCACAATGTAATAGGCCAGTGTAGATTTCATTTGGGAGTGCCATTGCCAACATAGAGAAAGTTTTAGCATCAAGCTCAAGTTTTAGGAAATCATCATCTGTATAGTCTTTTGGGTCTTTTGGTATTTCCTCTTTAGTTTCAAGATTGATATTTACTGGTTTATGAGGACCATATATCACAGATTTCCAGCAACCTGTGTTGGTCTGTGATAATGTATGTGTCATTCTCCTTTGCCAGATATTATATTCATTTCTTACTAGCATAGCAGGTTTATTGGCAGAACCAGTATTATGAGGATCCATTTTAAAGAGTATTGATTTGTCAAATATCTCTTAAAGTGATGGATGTTGATAAAAGTGAACTTTTAATCCTTTATTGAATATCAATAAGAGCCTGTGTCTGATTCTCAATGTGTTAGATTGATATGTGGTCAGATAAACCAATGCTCTGATACCAATTGTTGGATCAGTATTGCTCTTTGTATGAACTTGCTAGTGAACACTTAAGTGTCTAGCCAGTTCTTTATCAGTAATAGCACAGCGGAATGATATAAGTTAAAGCTACACTTATCAACAGGAGTTATTACTCCCCCTGGATGTTTGATAAAACTAAAGACAAGTATTTAGTGAGAATCTAAGCATTGAATGAGAATGAATACTTAAACAGATTCTCAGTAAATGAAATGGAAAATAACAATGATAAGCTTTGAAGGATTTCTGTATTAAAAATCAATGTATAAAACAGAGGGATGAACCCATCTATTTATAGACTTTACAAATACATGAACCTTGCCAAAAAGCAAGTTCAGAGACAAGTTGCAACAAGTTGCAATCTTGGAACTTGTACAAAAAGTTAATGTAATACTAAACTAATAAACTACTGAAACATAAGGCGGTGGAAAGATTCTTGAACAAGTGCTGATGAATGACAAACTACCGATGAGTAGTTTGTCTTCAGTAGTTCTTCAGTGAACTGTCTGGTTTGGACTTCAGAACTTCTGATGCATTTCTTCTTCAGTACTTGTAGAATCCTTCTTTAGTACTTTAGTCTTCTTTCTTCAGTAGTTCTATACTTAGAATATTTCAGACAGAAGTGAATTAGACTTAGGTTTCCAAAAGTGGTTTCACCAATCCTCTTTGTCCTAACAAGATTAATTGTTGTATGGTGGATTATATGCAAGGATGTGTTTAAACGATGTGTAGATAATCATCCATGCTTAAATATGTTAAACATAGACTAAGGTTGCATGTTCATGTGTTAAGGTGCGTTAAAATGCGTTAAACACGAAAAAATTGGAAAACTAGAAAAACATAGGTCCAGGTTCGACCACATCGTGGGAGCGAACCTGGAAAATACTCTTGGTTCGACCCTTACTGAAGGGGCGAACCTGGAATGTGGAAATGAAAGAATTTCATTCGACCAAAACAAGGCACATTCGACCCTGTGAAAGGGGCGAATGTGGGTACATTCGCCCATGTGAAAAGGGCGAATGTGGACTAGTATAAATACCAAACTTTGTCATTTTTCACCATTTCACAAATCCTAACCGTCTCAAAACACTCTCAAACGATTTTAATCACTAAGGAAGGAGTTTGTGCTCTTATTTTTCATAATCTAAACTATCAACAACATCTAATCAACAATCCAAGGTGTGTTCTTAATTCTAAACCTTGTTCAAGTATTTTAATTCGTTTTTATCTAACCCTAAATGTCCAGATCTGTTCTAAGGATGTTTTTGTTAATAAAAACCTTTTAAACATCTTTCTAATCCTAAACCCTATCATTAAACATAGGTTTTCATATCAATAAACATATGTTAATTATGTGTTATGTGATATTATGTGTTGTTTAATGAGTTGTTGTTGTGCTAATGCTAGAAACATGATCTAGGGCTGTTATTGATGATAGTTTAGGATTATTGAAGGTTATTATTAGATAGATGATGATATCAAGTCTAATTTGGGGATTTTATTGAATCTAGGGCTTGTTGCATGTTAGTATTATCAATAGAACTATTGGGGGTTTTCAATTACGTGATAAACTAAGCATTTTAAGATGATTATGGATTGATTTCGAAAAGTTTCCAAATTGGGTAAAGATTACATGCATGATGTGACACTTCCATAATCTTTGCCATTTTGGGAAAGGGCTAAAACGAATAGGTTTTAGGGCAAAATTGGTGGGGTTTTGTAGGAATAAGTTGTTCATGCTTAACTGCAGTGTTTGATAATGTTTCAGGATGTTTTCGGATGTTTTTGAAGCGTTTTTGGAAAAAGTAATATGTCAGGGTCGAACCTGGGCACATTCGACCGGTTGAGTGGTCGAATGTGGAATCCAGGGTCGAACCTGGACAGTTTGGTCAAATCTGTTTAAAACGGTCGAAGATGGCTTTCAAACGGTCGAAGGTGGCTTAAAAAGGGGCGAAGGTGGAATTATTTTCCTGGTTCGACCCTATTGATTCAAAAATGAGATTTTTGATACAAACTAAGTGTTTTATGCTTGAACCTTATGTGTAATCTATGTGTACTTGATTAGTTAGGGTAATGAGTCACCAACGGGATATCGGGTCGGTCTAGTGTGTCGGTTGAACACTTATACATGTTTTAAAACATACTTGGTCACGATCTGGATAATCGGGGACTAGATAACCTTATGGTTATCAGTCGGAACACTTATGTGAACATTTTGATAGATCTCCGGTAGTGGGATTATCAAGGGCTTGGCTTTCTATAATTTACTGAAGAACGCAACCTAAGGTGAGTTCACGGCCCCACTTTTACAGCTTTAACTTTTGGGGGAGAAAACATGCGCTAAACTATTTTGGTAACATATGTCATACTATGGTTTTAATTTTGCATTGCTATACGATCTTTTAAAGTCCCGGGGAAAACCATGAATATGCGGGGATGCACAACGGGGGAAATGTGAATAGATCTATTGGGCGTGATCTGCCCCACTCGTCGGCTTGGAGGGTCGGGCGGGTGCATATTGTCTCGAACTGGTAACATTGGTAACATGCTGAACATTCGGGCTGAACATTACTAAACATTGCTAAACGTGTCTAGTAATGGTTTTCCAATCGTAGTAGTAATAAAACATACACCTAGCTAGCGTACTTGGTAACATTGATATAGTATGGACATGGTAACGCTTTGGTAACTCTTGGTAACATATTGAACAAACCTGTGAACTCACCAGCATTATATATGTTGACGTCTTTTTGGCATGTTTTTCTCAGGTCGCTAAGGTAACACTGGTTGGACTAGGCGCACGGGTCTGCATTGGCGTCTAGGATTAGTAGCATGTTTTGTAATAAGTGTCTTGGATACTTGGGAACACGGTTTTGTAGAGATTAAATACTTTAAATGCTTCGCTTATGAAATTTATGTTTTTGGTTACGTACTTCATATAATGTCGTTTATTGTGACCGTTGACTTGAATCCTGGTTTGTCATGCACCTCGCGGTAAAACCCCACAGTGGAAATTTGAGGGTGTGACACTAATTAACCTACTAATCACATTCTTAAGGACCAAGGCCTCACCCGTGAGGTTGGGGTGGGGGGAGGGGGGCTTAGCTTCGTTGATCAAGCCTTGGTCACCAAGGCACTAAACTAAGGCTTGCCACCACATTCCATTTCATTTTGGCCCCCTTTGTGATGAATTTAGAAATAATATGCAAGTGTTCATCTTTTGATTTGTAACAAAAACAAACCCAAATCCTCTCTACTCTCTCACTCTTGGCTCATATACACACACATAAATACCAACCAAAAACCCACTAATCACTCCTATTTTAGTATACTATAAGGGTTTTGAGGTGTAAGAAGGGTTCTTGGATCTTAACCTTGGAGATTACATCAAACCCTAGCTTTTAACCACTAGTAATCTTTGGTTTAAACTCTCCTAGCTTTAACTAGTGGTAAGGGTACTAAATCTCCCTTTTAACTATGATTGAGTGTTTAAATGGTGCAGTGTGTGACACCCAAATGTGATGTAACAAGACTTGATTGAACAAATAAAAGTAAGGATAAAATTGGGATTTAAAGTGATTAAGAGGGTGTTGGGTTTGAGCTGTGGGTAAGGGGGTGTAAGTTTTGTTTGGTGAACTTAAGTGATCTATGTGATGTTTGGTGATGATTAATGATTGTTGGTAAATTTGAACTTGATGATTTGTGATTAGATACTTAATTACACTTAAAATGATGGTAATAACCTTGAGTTTATGCATTAAAAGATGATGGATGATCTTGAAATGAAGTTACATGTTCAAGTATACATCAAAACCATAGAAACACAAAAGCTAAGTTGTAATGTTTTAAATCATGTTAAAAGACTAAAGATGCTAGCTTTTTTTCTTATAATTGTCTTTAAACTTATGATATCATTAACATGATTCTAGATGTGTTTAACATGAAAATGATAATGTTTAAAGTTGTGAGTCATGTTTTAAGATGAGAAATTGATTGTTTTATGCTTAGAATAGCTAAACAATGTGTTTTGTGATGAAGTTCATGTTAAACTTGAGAAAATGATATTCTTTGTAACTTAAGGTGGATTAAATTTGCTTTAAAATACTAAGTGTGGATATTGGTATGTTAACTTGAAAGTATGAGCTTTGGTTAATAAAATGGGTATTTCTAGTGAATAAAATATAAGTCTTTGTCGAAATTGCGGTTTAAAATGGTAACTTTAACATACCAAATTTATCATTAATAAACAATTCAAACGCATATTTGAACAAAGTTAATGCATCATAAACAACATCATAAAAGGTTAGAACATAAAGAAAGATAAACGATTTGATATTTTTGTTCTTAGAGTCTAAAAAATATACCTAAACTATATCAAGCTCAAATCCTCTTAACCACCACATATGATCCACCAACATTGCCTCCTTTGTTATCCACCTCCACATATGATCCACCACTATCGCCTCCTTTATCACCCATTGGGAAACAAAAATCTATCGATAATAATGATTATATGACCATGATGAATAGAGGAATCGTTCTGAACTTAAAAACAAGGACGCACGTTTATTTGCCGCATACTGTGTTACCATTATCGATAATAACGATTATATGGCCATGAGGAATAGAGAAATCGTTGTGAACTTACAAACAGAGGAATAAAGTATGAAGAGAGGAAAAGATTGCATAGAAATAACGGTGCCAGACTACAGTAGTTACACTAGGAAAACGCTTTATTAAAGTTGAAATAATATTTGGAGGAAATATTGGTATATGCACATTTATTCCACAAATTAATATAATAGCATCCGACAAGAAGATTCCGTTCAAATTCAATGAAGATAATAAGGATATATTTACAAATTTATGAATTATTTGTATATTTTCTTAATTGTAATAAAATTTATGTACATTTATTTAAATCATACCTTTAAAGTTTATACAAGTTTTATTTCTTATATCTGTGTGACACACAGGGACATAACCTAGTGCGAACACACATATTATGTGTATATACATGTATATTGTTGGGTTTAGATAAGTCCTGATCCCATTATTCGAAATTCGAATTTGGTTCAAATCGTATTTCTAGCTAGGGATGGCAATCAAACCCGAACCCGATGGGTAAACCCGAAACCCGACACATATGGGACGGGTTGTGGTCGGGTAATAGGGTATGGGTCCGGGTATAGGATTAGTTTTTGTTTTTTTGTGGGTTTTGGGCGGGTTTGGGATTACCGACCTTCTAACATTACCGACTTTGAAATCTCGGGGTTGATATACCCTATTACCGGATAAAGTATACCCGTTTACCCGATTAGATACCCAATATAATTTCTTATATGTCTTTTTAAATATGTATGTATAATATATCTAATTGTCCATCTAGATTGTCATCTTGTGCTAAAAATTACCAAAACTTAGTGTATACTAATTGTTATCTATGTCTTTAAGTGTTTTTATATGATTTAAGTATTTATATTTAAACAATGTAATCGTTTGCATATATATTTAATAATGTTAAATGTAATTGGTTAGTAGTTACCAAATAGATACCCGGTTTAACTTTTGACATTATACACATTTTTTTAAAAAAGTTTAAAAACTACACAGGTCATGTCGTTTGTACCTGAAACTGACCCGAACGTACACAATCCAAAACATATTCATAGGTTGGACCCAAAACTGAAACAAAACCATTAAGACTAAACTCAAACCTGTAAACGTCATTTTACATTCATGCCGCATACGGACTTCACAACTCATTGACTCCTCTTCCTTTTATCGAGTTAGGTCTTGTTACACAACCAAATTTGCATCGATTTCAACTTCTATTCGGATCACACCACTATGACGACACATGAAATAAAAATCTTTATTACATAATACTAGTTGAACATTAAGATTACATTACATTGTAAAAAGCATAGAACAACGACAGGCACAGACACAGTTCCGGTGACGAAAAGATACCTACCTGAGAAACCTACCCCTTAAAACTTCGGGTACAACTTCTTTTTACAACTACTTACCCCTCTTAATCTATTTTACATATATACAAGCTTTAAGTTTTAATCTAGATTGGAGAAAGAAATGAAGAGATCCGGAAAGAAATGAAGAGATCCAAAGAACAAAGGAACACATTGAGTTATTACCTTTAGCCCACTTGAGGTAAATGATGACAAATTGAGATACCGATACAATTTTTCCGTTTTGTTGACAGCAACGCTTCATGTCACTAAAACACACTTGACCGTTGCCCGAATGTTGCACCACTATCCCCTTGGGGACCCGTTCCTTGATAAACTAACACCAAAATAAGAGAAAACAATATCTACATGTCTTTTCCATGATAATTGTCCTACATGCTAATCAAAAGTAGGATCCAACTGACCAGATACCATATCTAAGCTTGAACTGCATCCTTCACCATAACTGAAATTTTTAAATATAAAGTTGTTCCTTAGAGCGGGAGAAAAGAAGTGCATGGAATAATCCTGTTTAATGTAAGGACTACCGTTATCCGCCCCAAACATGTACGAGGTTGATGCCTGTAACATTTGTGCTTGATCTGCACATAATAATGAAGTCTCATTGAATTATCGTGGCAATTTTGACCCGTTTACTTATGAATGATCGATCGAAAGCTGGTTTTTAACCCATTTATTTGGTTTATCTTTAAAGAGTCAAAGCAGTAAATTGGACGAAAGTGTACTTTAATATATAAAAGCTTCCTAAGTACTAGCTCCTAAATGACTTGATTCAAGAAATTAAACTATTATTGAAACAATGTGATTTTTGTAAAATTTTGACATAATAATGATTCCAAATAGAATGGAAAAAAGTGTTTTATGTCAGCCCAACCTGACCAGATATGTTTCAAGTAGTGTCGAAAAACTACATGTTTTAACCTATTACCTACACAATTTTCATCTCTATACTATTCGTTGCAAGTGAAATGAAAGTCACTTTTAAACAGCCCTTGATAACTTATATACCTATGTTTTAGAAGTAAACACTTGATAATTTATATACCTGGGTGTAGAGATGTAATATTAACGTCCTGCAGTGTCATATTAGCACCACTTCTAGGAGGGTTACCAAATAGATTGGATGTTAGAATCAAGGTTCCAAAAACAGACAAATCATCCATAGGTACCATGCCATCTAAATTCTTGTAAAATCGTTGCTTTAAAGATTCCACCAAAGGCTGCACATCATGAAAACAACTTTAAATATCATATTTCATTTAACCTATGTAAAAAAAAAGTGATGATAAGACGGATGGAACACAAACCATGTGAAAAGCCGGAAGTTTATCAAGGGATAAGTAACTTTGGCCGTCAATACTTAAACCAACAATTGTGAATATAGAATTGAATAGAAGCCCAATCCCTTCCGCCACACAGTTATATATGTACAGATTGTCATCTAAAACACAATCTTTGGCATGTTTTATAATAGTCTCCCATGTCTTGTTACATGACACGCCAAGTATCTGTGTTACACAAACATAAATAAGTGGCTAGTTCATGGAACCTTCATATGACATGAAATTAACTATGCATGTTATATTACCTTTCGTAGGGAGGACTCGTTGGTGACATACATTTGCAAGAAGTCCTTCACCGTATAAATTCTGTTTGACCCCAATCGCCTATGAAAAGCCCCGTCTTTTGCAATCTTTTCCAACCGCCATATGTCATCATCTAAAGATGGAGGATGGTGCTTCTTGTATGCTGAATCAAGAAAAAAATATCAGTCATAATATTCTAGTTATATTTATCATTAATACTAACTATTTACCAGTTTCTTAAGTAGATGTTGATGTAACTAACAAATTTCATATTTTTTCTTACATGGATTTTAAAAACATAATAAATAATCAAACAATCTTTGGTAAATGATGCAAACTTAAATTTACCTTCTTAGGATGAAAAATAATACTTTTAACTCTTCTAATTAGCATGCAAAGTTTTTAACTGTGTCGAATCATGTGAGCCAAATCAATCCTCAATCAGACATAAGATGTGGCAGTCCAACCCATGGACTTATAAATAGGTCATTAGAAGCGTATTCAAGAACATAAAATCGTTCTAAATCATTTTATTTGAAAGTTGTGACTTTTGTAATAATATAATCTTTGTAGTTGTACTTAGTATGTTTGTTAATTATTAAATCCAAAACATTGATAAAACAGTGTTTGCGGGTCAACCCAGCCAAGTTTAGACTTTTGACCCGCACTTCAAGTGATCCGTTTTGACATGTTTAGTGGCATAGATGAAACTTACACTCTCCACGATGATCTTTCACCACGAAAGGCTCGCTTATGGCTTCTCTAATTCTTACTCTAGAGATAGCATGTGCACCTAACCTGAACGTCCTACTCCTCCTCCAGCTTGAATTATCAGTAAAATACACTTCACCTAGATCTCCAACACCATCTTTTAGAACCATCACCAAATCACCAGCCACTAGAGGTCTTTTTCCATCTCTTGCATATATAACTTTGGCCTTAAAATCCTTCTGAGACCACCCTTCATCATCATCAACAGGGAAGTCACCGTCAAGTGGAACAATCTGTAACCTTAGTGAAGATAAGGGTCCAGATGATACTATTTGATTAGAATCAGTATCAAATAGCACTACTTTTACTGCACCATTATCCTCAGATTCCACCTTGCTGCCTGTGAACAACATCTGTGGGAACTTAGTTTGGAAACGAAGCTGAAAGGATGTCGTGTCACATGATTCAAGGGCATTAAAGGGAGACCTATCAGAAATTTGAAATAAAGAAGAGCACATTACACAATAAAATATATATCTAAGACGTGCAAATCTATATGATATAGTCATATAGAGATCTAACCTTGGTGATGAACAGCAGAAGCTTTTACATGCACGTTGCACCTCATCTCGTACCTACCAAACAATGGATCACACGTAAATAATCAATACATGAAAGCATGTTCAACATACATATCCGATAAGAAGATAGTTTTTCAAGAAAAAAGGTAACTCATAAAGCGTAAACTTTGTTCAGATAATCGAATCTTAATAAGCGCAAGAGTAGGAGTTATCTTACCCACTCCCGAATCAACGGTTCCAGTGTTGAAGCTAGTTCTTGAGATAAGAACCCAAGCGTTACATGTCTTCTAAAAAACAAAACTCATGTCAAGAAGAAGAATAAATAAATTAAAAACAGAAAAATGCCAATTGAAATCTTTCACTCACTTTGATGAGGCATTTCTTTGCTTGGATTTATGAGTGATAACTTGACAGCCATCCTCTTCCTCCACACCTAATGGTCGTTTTGGTTTCATACCATCAAACACCCAAATATTAACCAAGTTATTAATAGGTGTAAGATCAATAAATGGTACATGAACAGATTTTAAATAGCCAAAGCCCTATGCTTATTTATAAAGAAATAGTGTGTGAATTGTTCTTTGTAGCTTCCTAGCTAGTCAGTCAACAAGTATATAAAATCAACAATATAACAGTACAAGAACCACGTGTACCAGTGTGTACGTGTTAATGTAGGAGGATGTTAGATATAATATACGTTTGGATATTCTTAACTGAAAAGTACGTTGGATACACCATAGAATCTTTTTCTTGCCATATAATTATTTAATCAGTGTTTTCCAACAAGATTACTTGGATTATGTACCTTTTACCATAATAAATGAATTATTTCTCTATCAATATAGTGGCAAGTTCATATACATATCACCTTTTACCATAATAAATGAATTAATTCTCTATCAATATACTGGCAAAGATAGATACAGACAGACCGCATGTATTTGGGAACGCACCTACCCCATAATACCAACTACAAACGAAAAATTGCTAGTTTTCCGTATATAATGCTGTTGTTGCCTGATAAAAATAAAATAAAAAATTGCATGGCATGTAACATAGTTTGCTAATAATATTTACTAGTGTTCACTAAGCATGTCAAATGATCTAACGCTCCCTGTTTGGTTTGCAGAAGTCGCAAAAAAATATGCTTCGTTGGTTGGAGATGGAATTGGAATCGCAATTCACTGCTTCAAATTCCCTCAACTAAACGAGTTCATTCCTACACGTGCATCAACGAAGGAAGAACAACAAAAGTCTCACCGTATTTGATCATTCCTGTGATTTTCAAAACATCATTCAACTATGTAATCGCATTTAATCTTAATCATGTTTGATCTTAATAAAGTTATAAACTTATAACTAAGGTCTCAAAGTACCATTGTACCAAGTACATACGAAAATAGCCACTTTTCCCTAAATAATATTCTAATGTTTTCGATATCTAATAAAAATAAAATTTATCATATATGTAACATAGTTCAAACCAATAAACTCATGAAACTCCAAAAGTTCCTACTATAATCATAACTAGTGACGGATCCGGGATTTTTTTCTATAGGTTCCTTTTTTTGGTGGTCATATTTCTAACAACCAAACGTTAGAATTTTCGCATCGGGTCAGAAAATAAAGTAATCATTCCTTTAGCCCTAGAGTTTTCAAGTTGGGTTGGATCGCAAAACCTATAACTATGTTTCATAACTATTCAAACTCATAAAATTCCAAAGGTTCCTACTATATTAGTTCACAATCTACAATAATTTATTCTCAATTGACGGTCACTCCAAGTTACTCAACAATTATTAAAAAGTGAAAGAGTCAAACATCAACTACATGAGTGTAAGTATAAACGTACATGCTGAGTAGGCTGATGTTGATTTTAAAAACTATGGTTCATGTAACGAAGCTAGGTGGAAACCACATAGAGACGTGTAATAATTAATATGAAATCAATTGAAGAGTAAATGATTCCAATATATGCATCAACGTTGATTTTATTGTGAATAGTCGTCGAGTAAGTATATATTTGGTGGTGAAGGAAACCATAATTGACGACAAAATCAAAGATTTTGGTGTAAAAAAGTTGGATTGTCGTTGTTGATGTCGTGATCCATTCAGACAGTGGAGGAATAGATCACTTTCATTAAAAAATTGGAATAATCTAAGAAAACTTTTGGTCAAAGATTTCTAAGAGATTTCTTTAATTTTTGTCTTGTTGAATGGATTGGTGTTCTTAGCGTTGACATGTTGCTTTCAGGTTATGTTTTAATATGTTTTATGGTAGACCATAGACTTGTTTGTTTTTGGTAATAAATGATTAAACTCTACTCATAATTTTGTTTTTACACAATTTTTCGGATTGATGGGTTGAACAGATTGACGCGTATAGGAAAATACATATGCTTATTTATATAAAAGATTTTAAAGTTAACCCAAACACACTAAAAACTAGTGTAACTCTACATGTGTTAAACGGATTCACAAGTTGTATATGGATTGTGAATTTGTGATTGAATTTTCAATGGGACAGAAATGTATTTGTAATAAGTACATCAAGTAGGTCGTAAACAGGTGAAACCTTAACCTCATATAATATATTTATTTTATTTTAACTAAAATTGATTACAAATTAAAGCATATCAAACCGAACACTACATTAAGTTAATTGGATTAATATGTAAACTCGTACACCTCTTATTTACTAAACATATTTTAAAAAATAACAACCTAAAACCTGATTATTAATTCAACCCTTTGTCGATCCTAACCATGTTTAAAAAGTTAAAAATAAATCAAAAACCCAAAATAATAACATTCTATTTTTTTTTAACATCCAATACGTTTTCCAAATTTAAATGTTTGAAATGTTGACTTTTAAATCTTCTTGCTCGCTCATAAGGCTGCAAACGAACTAAACTTTCAGCGAACAGTTCATAAATCGTTCGGTGACGAGTTCATTTATGTTTGTTCGTTTAATAAATGAAGGAACTCGAACAAAAAATTTCGTTCGTTTAGTTAAACGAATGAACATGAACAGAGGCTACGTTCGTTTATGTTCGTGAACATTAGATAATATGTTCGTTTATGTTCATTTGTGTTGATAGTTTATTAGAATTTTTAATTTTTATAATTTTTTATATTCTTATACTCCCTCCGTCCCAATTTAAATTTCCTACTTTCCTTTTTTGTTTGTCCCAAATTAAATGTCCCTTTTCAAAAATAGAAATGTAATTTCCAGTTTTGCCCATAAAAGACAAAACACAATCACCACTTTTAAAGATATTATTGTCATTTTACCACATACAAACAAAATATTTCTTAAAATGTGTGTTTTTTGAACTAGGACATTTAAATTGGGACGGAAGTAGTATATTTTTATTTATTTTATCCAAATAAATAATATTTGTGAGGTAAATATATGACTATATGAAATTAATAAACCTAATTTTAGTATCCAAGTTTATTATATTTCCACATTCTAGTGCAGATGCCCTTCACCTTCGACATGCTCTACTATCCACCTCCAATAGACACTACTTTATTATGTTTACGAATATTATTTTAAGTACTAAGTATGTCCGGATAATCATATAATATTTTTGGTAGATTTTGCTAATGTCTTAATGTGTGTGAATTTGATCTTATTCGAAAGTTAATATATGTTCATTTGTGTTTGTTTCTATTCATGAACACCTATTTGTGTTTGTTTGTGTTCATGAACACTTTTCATTAATGTTCGTTTATGTTCATGTGCATTCATGAAGAAAATTAACAAACAAACACAAACGAACACGAACACGAGTGTTTTCTTAACAAACGAACACGCACAGAAAATCTCGTTTGGTAAGTGTTCATGAACTATTCGTGAACACTTAATTTCCTTAACAAACGATCACAAACAAGGCCTTATTTGTGTTCGTTCGATTCGTTTGCAGCCCTACTCACTTATGGTCTTTTCCACCAATTGGGAAAATCCTCAAAATGTCCTATTTATAACCACATCTTTCCACAAAATTGTCTCTTTTAACCAAATTTTCTAACTAAATGTTCCTTGACCTTTAGTTAAATATCCCTAAAAATATAGGCGGCAACACCCATGTTTATCAGTAAATGAATTCGTGCCAAGCATCTAAACACGGCGGAAAAGCTCATATATTTAGTAACACTTGCGCCTCCCATGGTGTTTATGTGGTTAATGTCATGAGCGGCGCCGCCAATCATTACCGCCATTCAAAACCATATACCTCTCCGCATTATCAACTTCTCCAAACTTTCGAGATCAATTGCCGGAAATCTGCAACATCAATTGGTTAACTGTCTTCGTTGTTACTACTAATAGATAAGATATCTTTAGTATGATTGTAACATTAATTTGTAATTTTAAATAGTTTCCTAATCTCTTTGTATTCATCCCAAAATAGGGATTGTAATTATTATATAATGAATGACAACAGAAGGAAAAGATCAAGGATCCTATTATTCACATGGTGTCAAACCAGGTCCCCAAGCCCTACCCTTTCTTTCCCTGCGGCGGCGGCAGTCTTCCTTGACTGCTCGCAGCCCTCTTCTGACCGACGGCAGCCTTCCAGCCTTCTCGCTACTTCTTTTTCGATCCCCTGCCCTCTTGTCCCATCTTTCTTCCCTCACTTCCACAAACATTCTCTTCGGTTCACATTACTATATTCACCATGGACAAAATCCATCCTGCCACTACCGTCTCAAATATCACCAATTTCATCCCAATCAAACTCGAGTTCGACACTGCCCATTGGCCCTCCTGGTCTGAACTCCTTAAAATACACTGCAAAGCCTATCAAGTGTATGACCACCTTCTTCCCCGCCCACCACCCGCATCTCCCGCTGCCACCGACAAAGACAAAACCCCGGCTTTTTCCTCTTCCACCGAAGACACTTGGGAACGTCTCGAATCCATTGT
Organism: Ambrosia trifida; assembly: GCA_028751855.1. Lineage (NCBI taxonomy): Eukaryota > Viridiplantae > Streptophyta > Magnoliopsida > Asterales > Asteraceae > Ambrosia > Ambrosia trifida. The sequence continues at coordinate 106,992,953 of CM054127.1, read as the reverse complement.
ACTTCAATGGATGTACGGAACGATCTCCCAAGATTGAGAATCCGGTTAAAAACCGAATCCACGGATTGATTAAGCGAATACAGCTCGGTTTCAGACGGAAGATTCGTAACGAGACATAAATATACGATAACAAAGTCATCACAGATTCGTATTGCATCAGAAACGGTTACAAACACTGTCATCAGTAGGATAAACATCAATCTCGGGGCCGGGGGAGGTCGGGCATGACCTCCCCCTTGAGAGCATTCAAAGCACAAACTCAAAATCTTGAATGAAAACCAACACATGAGATTGCTATTTATAGTCCAAAACATAAAGCCACGTTCGCCCCTTTAATGAGGTCGAACCTACAGGTTCGAACCAAGAACTTATGTTTTGGTCTATATTCACAAATGCATCAGATCCATAAAATGCCCTTATGGATCACTACAATCTCATGTAATACAATATAAAACTCAACCCTAGTCTATTTGACAGTGACGTCCATAGAAAGTGCATCAACAATCTCCCCCTTGGACGTTGCTGGCGAATCCACAAATCTCTTGCATCATCAGTCAGTATTGTTGAAGTATCAATATATCATCAACAATCTCCCCCTTGACTGATGCAGCTTCAGCAAATTTTCTCTGAGATCCCGTAAGATAATGATAAATCAACATGTTCTTGAGTAACTTTATCTGTTCGACAGAATACTAGCCGTAGACGAGTGGATCAAGCAATCAGAAGTTTTCAGCGGGAACTACCGGTACCATTGCGGACTTGAAATGCTTCAGAGACTGAAGTTTTTGACGGGGCCTAACAATAACCACCAGTAGCTCTTGAAATTCTTCAGGACTGTAACCTTGAAACTTTCGTTGGATATATGTGCCACATGACTCCTACTTAGATCCCTCATCACTTTCGGACCATTGAGATCTCAGTCTTGATTCGCTTGTAAATTACAACTTTGTTTGAACAAGTTCCTTCAATCGCACTGGAACTGGGTTGACTGTTCACTACTTGCGGAATAAAATCTATCTATTTAGGTCCATAATAGTCATTTGAATCTGATTAACATACTGTTGATTCTCATGACTACCCCATAATAAAACGTTTCATCATCATCATTTCTTCAACAATTTGTGTAGATATCATCACCATTCTTCCAAAAATCTTCAAAAATTGCCATATTTTCAAAAATTTTTTCCCCTTAAAATACCAATTTTTCATTCTCTTTGTAGAAGGTTCGAATGTGGAAATAAAGCTACATTCGACCCCTGTGTAAGGTTGAATGTACCATGATTAGGTCGAACCAAGTTTGTTTAAGCCTGACTAAAACTGAGATTTCGCATTTGACCACTGAGATTCCACATTCGACCTGTCGTGAGGTCGAATATAGAACACAACCAGGTTCGACCTCTGTAATCAACACAAATTAGCAGATTCGACCTCCAAAACCTACGTTCGACCTTCCAAACGATCGAATCTACTGCACATTTGACCATTTGCAGAGAAACGTGTTCTTCTTCAATATTTTTTTGCAAATCAGTCCATAACCACTCTAAAACTTTGAATTTGATGATGAAACTTGTACAGAAAGGTGCGGAAATGAAAACCTAACCCTCGAATTAACAAAAACATGGAGAAATCACATGATTTTGGGTTCAATTAAGAATCTAGGGTTTCAACCTTTCAATCAAAAACTGATTTTTAACGTCTGAAATCATGAAATTGAGCTGTGATTGATTCAAACGACTGTTAAAAAGAATACTTTAACTCATGATGTTGAAAAGAATACTTCAACATAAAACTAACAATGTTTCGAGTTAAAAAGAATACTTTAACTCAAGATGTTGAAAAGAATACTTCAACATAAAATCAACAATGTTTCGAGTTAAAAAGAATACTTTAACTCAAGATGTTGAAAAGAATACTTCAACATAAGTACCAACAATGTTTCGAGTTAAAAAGAATACTTTAACTCAAGATGTTTAAAAGAATACTTCAACATAAATATCAACAATGTTTCGAGTTAAAAAGAATACTTTAACTCATGATGTTGAAAAGAATACTTCAACATAAAACTAACAATGTTTCGAGTTAAAAAAAAATACTTTAACTCAAGATGTTGAAAAGAATACTTCAACATAAATATCAACAATGTTTCTAGTTAAAAAGAATACTTTAACTCATGATGTTGAAAAGAATACTTCAACATGAAACCAACAATGTTTCGAGTTAAAAAGAATACTTTAACTCATGATGTTGAAAAGAATATTTCAACATAAAACCAACAATGTTTCCGACTAGTTTGTAAGCGAATATCGATTGGTGTATCTGATGTCCATAGATTGAGATAGTGTGAAGTTTTATATTTGAAGATACGTTTTAGAAAAATGCATGGGAGAGGCTTTTTTCTTTTTTTTGGTTTTTTTTTTTTTTTGAATAACGACAAGGAAAACACAGAAAGTTATGAGGTTATGAAGTATAGGTATTTATTTGTTAAGATTTTGAGCATGTAATTGGAAAAAGTTAAGGATGTGTGAGATAATGTGTCACTAAAAGATGAAAGTTTTTTTTTAAGCATAGAGCAAATTATTATGATTTCAAGAAATCAATAATAAAACATTAGAGTGTTTTTATCTAGTCATAAGACCCGATAAAAACTTTGGCTGTTCAAAGAATTAAACTAAGTTAGAGATTTACGAAGACGTGCTTTAGCCTATAAGTGGACACTCACTCCAGGAATCCCCAGGTAAGCATAACAGGTCCGCTTTCGGATTTATGCGCTATGCTTGCCTATGCCAAAAAACCCAGTGTACAGGCATCCACCCTTCCAGATTGCATGTGTTCTCTCACTTAGAGTTCAAAACTTTGAAGGATGAAAAATTTATGAAAAACAAAAGTAGGCAATTAAGCCAAGAATATCCAGCATGCTCAAAAGTGTAGACGTGTCCTCCAAGTAAAGTCACTCCTCAAAAACCCATGTTGAAGAAATAAAGAAAGAAATAGAGAGAAATAGAGGGAAGAATGAGAGGTGACAAAAGAGAAAGGTTTAGTGGAGCAAATAAACATATAAACACAAGTAAGGTCATGTATAGGTTCTTAGTTATAGTCTAGGTCATTTACTAATAACCTAATTCCCTATAACCACAGCTCTGATACCAATCTGTAACACCCCAACCGATGGCGGAAACATCGAGGTGTCACGAGGTAACGATTGTTCAATAGCTCATGGACTAGAAATGTAAATATTAATACATTGACTAAGTAATTTATTACATTGTAATGAAATTACAAGAATACAACGTTTAAGAACTAACAATCTAAAATAAAATTTAGTAAATCTCAAATCTAAGTCTAAGTTCCAAAAGCTTAACAATGATCTCATAACAATCTGAAACATGTATGAAAATAATTTTGTCAATACAAAATGTATTGGTGAGCATACCCTGTTTGAATAAATATAGTAGGAAAAGAGTTTCGCAATTCATGTGTTATACTGTCTACAATTTAGTGTTCAAGCTATGTACAAATGTCACCTAAAATCAAGCCTTAGAATAGAAATGATATCTAAGAATAATGGGATATCTAGTATATATGTATAGTTGTCGCCCAAAAGTATGATTATATATAGTATGCTACAAAGCAAGTAGCTTACACATAACAATAGTCAAGTACTATTTATTGCTATGCTAGGCCCACATCGGGTTAATGATTAAGGTCATAAGTACACACTATCAGCGATCAACAAGTTAAACACATACAAGAATTGCGATTGTGAATATAGACTAAAGCATGATTAAGTGAGTGAAGTAATAAGCGTACATGAGTCACCCCAAAAGTGTAAACATGAAAAAGGGGAAAGATATACTCACATTCGCTAAGCTGAATTATCCTCTAGGTGTTATGAATGTATGTGAGGCGAATCCTAAAGACTCAACAACGTAACTAGTCCAATTTGAAGAAATAGAAATCGAAAAAGAAAGAATATCAAGCTTCCAATTTGCCAATTACAAGAGCTTATAATCAAAGCTTCAATTGTAGAAGTAATAGACCATAGAAGAAAGGTATGAGGGAAAGTTTAATCGGATTGAAACAATCGATTTAGAGGTGCCCAGTGTAATGGGTCATAGGTGGGTTTTTATACTAGTTTTGGATTCAATTAGCCATTAAAATTGATCAACACCATAAAGTAAGGTTTTATGATGAATTGACTATTTGACTAGGACTTTGACTGTTTGTCTAAGACTTTGACTAGGACTTTGACCGGGACTTTGACTAGGACTTTGACTCGGACTTTGACTGGGACTTTGACTGTCTCCGCGGACCGCAAGAACTAAAAAAAAATCAAATTTTCTAATTTAATCAATTTTAAGTTCCGGACTTGTTTCCTTCGGTTTCTAAGTTGTTTTAGGACCGAAAATTAAGGGTTTTGAGTATCAAGGTCTGAAACATACGTGCTCGGGTGTAGATGTGAGTATAAAACGTGCAATACTTTTACTTATAAAAATTATAAGTTTTATTTATAAATTGTGACTTTTGTTCCTATTAAAATAGGAGGGTTAAAAATGAAAATTTTTGAAATAGTTGAGGGATCAATTATGCACATTTATGAAAAGTGAAGGGTGCAGGTTGTCACAGTCTCCCCTACTTTAGAAAATTTCGTCCCGAAATTACTTTCAAGTGAAAGGTTCCATGAAACAATAGAGTTTAAAAAAGGGTAAGTAAGTTTTAAGGAATACATCAGCCATAAATCTGACAAAGTTTAAAGTAGTTATTCAAAGCGAAAGGTTTAAAATCTTTGACATTTGACCAGAGACTAGGAAGTTGAGAGTTTACAAGGTTTGGGAAAGCATGTAACTGGTGAGGACAGAGCGCTGATAAAGCAGTCTCCCCTACTTTAGAAAAGTTTCTGACCGAACTTTGCTAAGGACATGCAACAAGATTCCAAGTAACAGAGAGTGTAAGTGTATATAAACTTTGAGTTTTCGGTGGGTGTGGTTAAGTTTAGAGGATGAAAAGAGCTTAGGGTAACGGAGCAAACTATTTTCCAAAAGAAATGTTATGTATGAGCTTTAAGATGAGGTTGAAGGTGGAATGTTGTTCTGGATTATCAGGACTGATCAACGTTCATAGTAACACAACCACTAAGTTTACAATGACGATGTTCGGAATACTTTTGGGGCGATTATGTTATAGATTATGAAAGGACTTATTGAAACTACCACTACACTGACTAGGACTAACGCTTGGTTCGATTCCCAGTCTCACTTCTGTCGCACCTTCCGTGTTTATATATAGGGTGTACCGCAGCTAACCCACCACACCTTGAGTTTTCCAAAAATGCACTGATCATCTACCCGAGCGCTTGGTTCGATCCCCAGACTAACTTTCGACTCACCATCAGTGTTTATATATAGGGTGTACTGCAGCTAACCCACCACACCTTTGGTATTTCGAAAGTGTACTGAACATCTAACCGGTTATCCTAAATAGATTTTCACACCACCTTAATGTACCTATAAATTCATGATTACATTCTAGGCCGCAATCACCAATTAACCCTACGTTAGGGTGTTATGTCCTTCAATAACACTAACTCGGAATATTTAAAAAATAAGGGGGTATGTGTTATGACAAGGTTGTAAGTATATGGTATGGTTAGGACCTTCCCCTTTTGTGTTCGCCTTTATGTTAACCCACCAAGTACTATTGGGATCACAGGACAAAAGATACACTAATCGAAAGAATTTCATAGCTCTCTCGAGTTTAAAAGAATGCTTCAACCTGAGATGTTGAATAGAATACTTCAACATAAGTACAAAAAATGCTTCGAGTTAAAAAATAATACTTTAACTCAAAATGTTGAAAAGAATACTTTAACATAAGTACCAACAATGTTCCGAGTTAAAAAGAATACTTTAACTCAAGATGTTGAAAAAAATACTTCAACATTAATATCAACAATGTTTCGAGTTAAAAGGAATACTTTAACTGATGTTGAAAAGAATACTTCAACATAAGTACCAACAATGTTTCGAGTTAAAAAGAATACTTTAACTCATGATGTTGAAAACAATACTTCAACATAAAACTAACAATGTTTCGAGTTAAAAAGAATACTTTAACTCATGATGTTGAAAAGAATACTTCAATATAAATTAACAACGTTTCGAGTTAAAAAGAATACTTTAACTCAAGATGTTGAAAAGAATACTTCAACATAAAACCAAAAATGTTTCGAGTTAAAAAGAATACTTTAACTCAAGATGTTGAAAAGAATACTTCAACATAAGTACCAACAATGTTTCGAGTTAAAAAGAATACTTTAACTCAAGATGTTGAAAAGAATACTTCAACATAAATACCAACAATGTTTTGAGTTAAAAAAAAATACTTTAACTCATGATGTTGAAAAGAATACTTCAACATAAAACTAACATTGTTTCGAGTTAAAAAAAAATACTTTAACTCAAGATGTTGAAAAGAATACTTCAACATAAATACCAACAATGTTTCTAGTTAAAAAGAATACTTTAACTCATGATGTTGAAAATAATACTTCAACATGAAACCAACAATGTTTCGAGTTAAAAAGAATACTTTAACTCATGATGTTGAATAGAATACTTCAACATAAGTACCAACAATGTTTTGAGTTAAAAAGAATACTTTAATCAGATTGAAACAATCGATTTAGAGGTGCCTAGTGTAATGGGTCATAGGTGGGGTTTTATACTAGTTTTGGATTCAATTAGCCATAAAGTATGGTTTTATGATGAATTGACTATTTGACTAGGACTTTGACTGTTTGTCTAAGACTTTGACTAGGACTTTGACTCGGACTTTGACTGTTTGATTGTCTCCGCGGACCGCGAGAACTAAAAAAAAATCAAATTTTCTAATTTAATCAATTTTAAGTTCCGGACTTGTTTCCTTCGGTTTCTAAGTTGTTTTAGGACCGAAAATTAAGGGTTTTGAGTATCAAGGTCTGAAACATACGTGCTCGGGTGTAGATGTGAGTATAAAACGTGCAATACTTTTACTTATAAAAATTATAAGTTTTATTAAATTGTGACTTTTGGTCCTATTAAAATAGGAGGGTTAAAAATGAAAAAATTTGAAATAGTTGACGGATCAATTATGCACATTTATGAAAAGTGCAAGGTGCAGGTTGTCACAACATGTTCTTAAGTAACTTCATATGTTCGACAGAATACTAGCCGTAGACGAGTGGATCAAGCAATCAGAAGTTTTCAGCGGGAACTACCGGTACCATTGCGGACTTGAAATGCTTCAGAGACTGAACTTTTCGACGGGGCCTAACAATAACCACCAATAGCTCTTGAAATTCTTCAGGACTGTAACCTTGAAACTTTCGTTAGATCTACGTGCCACATGACTCCTACTGAGATCCCTCATCACTTTTGGAACATTGAGATCCCAGTCTTGACTCGCTTGTAAATTACAACTTTGTTTGAACAAGTTCCTTCAATCGCACCGGAATAAAATCTATCTATTTAGGCCCATAATAGTCATTTGAATCTGATTATCATAGTGTTGATTCTCATGAATACCCCACAATAAAACGTTTCATAATCATCATTTCTTCCACAATTTGTGTAGACATCATCACCATTCTCCCAAAAATCTTCAAAAGTTGCCATATTTTCGAAATTTTTTACCCCTTAAAATACCAATTTTTCATTCTCTTTGTCGAAGGTTCGAATGTGGAAATAAAGCTACATTCGACCCCTGTGTAAGGTCGAATGTACCATGATTGGGTCGAACCAAGTTTGTTTAAGCCTGACTAAAACTCAGATTTCACATTCGACCACTGCGATTCCACATTCGACCTGTCGTGAGGTCGAATGTAGAACACAACCAGGTTCGACCTCTGTTATCAACACAAATTAGCAGATTCGACCTCCAAAACCTACGTTCGACCTTCCGAACGGTCGAATCTACTGCACATTCGACCATTTGCAAAGAAACGTGTTCTTCTTCAATATTTTCTGCAAATCAGTCCATAACCACTCTAAAACTTCGAATTTGATGATGAAACTTGTACAGAAAGGTGCGGAAATGAAAACCTAACCATCAAATTAACAAAAACATGGAGAAATCACATGATTTTGGGTTCAATTAAGAATATAGGGTTTCTAGGGTTTCAACCTTACAATCAAAAACTGATTTTTAACGTCTGAAATCATGAAATTGAGTTGTGATTGATTCAAACGACTGTCAGATCGTTCAAATCGGTACCACGACTCTGATACCAGTTGAGGATCCGGTTAATAACCGAATCCACAGATCGATTCAGCGAATACAGCTCGGTTTCAGACGGAAGATTTGAAACAAGACAGAAATATACGATAACAAAGTCATCACAGATTCGTATTGCATCAGAAACGGTTACAAACACTGTCATCAGTAGGATAAACATCTATCTCGGGGCCGGGGGAGGTCGGGCATGACCACCCCCTTGAGAGCATTCAAAGAACAAACTCAAAATCTTGAATGAAAACCAACACATGAGATTGCTATTTATAGTCCAAAACATAAAGCCATGTTCGCCCCTTTAATGAGGTCGAACCTGCAGGTTCGATCCTTCTAAGGTTCGAACCAAGAACTTATGTTTTGGTCTATATTCACAAATGCATAAAATCCATAAGATGCCCTTATGGATCACCACAATCTCATGTAATACAATATAAAACTCAGCCCTAGTCTATTCGACAGTGACGTCCATAGAAAGTGCATGAACAATCTCCCCCTTAGACGTTGCTGGCGAATCCACAAATCTCTTGCATCTTCAGTCAGTATTATTAAAGTATCAATATATCATCAACAATCTCCCTCTTGACTGATGCAGCTTCAACAAAGTTTCTCTGAGATCCCATAAGATAATGATAAATCAACATGTTCTTGAGTAACTTCATCTGTTCGACAGAATACTAGCCGTAGACGAGTGGATCAAGCAATCAGAAGTTTTCAGCGGGAACTACCGGTACCATTGCGGACTTGAAATGCTTCAGAGACTGAAGATTTCGATGGGGCCTAACTATAACCACCAATAGCTCTTGAAATTCTTCAGGATTGTAACCTTGAAACTTTCGTTGGATCTACGTGCCACATAACTTCTACTGAGATCCCTCATCACTTTCGGAACATTGAGATCTCAGCCTTGATTTGCTTGTAAATTACAACTTTGTTTGAATAAGTTCCTTCAATCGCACTGGAACTGGGTTGACTGTTCACTACTTGCGGAATAAAATCTATCTATTTAGGCCCATAATAGTCATTTAAATCTGATTATCATACTGTTGATTCTCATGACTACCCCACAATAAAACGTTTCATCATCATCATCATCATCATTTCTTCAACAATTTGTGAAGACAACATCACCATTCTCCCAAAAATCTTCAAAAATTGCCATATTTTCGAAATTTTTTACCCCTTAAAATACCAATTTTTCATTCTCTTTGTCGAAGGTTCGAATGTGGAAATAAAGCTACATTCGACCCCTGTGTAAGGTCGAATGTACCATGATTGGGTCGAACCAAGTTTGTTTAAGCCGGACTAAAACTGAGATTTCACATTCGACCACTGAGATTCCACATTCGACCTGTCGTGAGGTCGAACGTAGAACACAACCAGGTTCGACCTCTGTTATCAGCACAAATTAGCAGATTTGACCTCCAAAATCTACGTTCGACCTTCCGAACGGTCGAATCTACTGCACATTCGACCATTTGCAGAGAAACGTGTTCTTCTTCAATATTTTTTGCAAATCAGTCCATAACCACTCTAAAACTTTGAATTTGATGATGAAACTTGTACAGAAAGGTGCGGAAATGAAAACCTAACCCTCGAATTAACAAAAACATGGAGAAATCACATGATATTGGGTTCAATTAAGAATCTAGGGTTTCAACCTTTCAATCAAAAACTGATTTTTAACATCTGAAATCATGAAATTGAGCTGTAATTGATTCAAACGACTGTTAGATCGTTCAAATCGGTACCACGGCTCTGATACCAGTTGAGAATCCGGTTAATAACCGAATCCACGGATCGATTAAGCGAATACATCTCGGTTTCAGACGGAAGTTTCAAAACGAGACAGAAATATACGATAACAAAGTCATCACAGATTCGTATTGCATCAGAAACGGTTACAAACACTGTCATCAATAGGATAAACGTCTATCTCGGGGCCGCGGGAGGTCGGGCATGACCTCCCCCTTGTGAGCATTCAAAGAAGAAACTCAAAATCTTGAATGAAAACCAACACATGAGATTGCTATTTATAGTACAAAACATAAAGCTACGTTAGCCCCTTTAATGAGGTCGAACCTCCAGGTTCGACCCTTGTAAGGTTCGAACCAAGAACTTATGTTTTGGTCTATATTCACAAATGCATCAGATCCATAAAATGCCCTTATGGATCACCACAATCTCATGTAATACAATATAAAACTCAACCCTAGTCTATTCGATAGTGACGTCCATAGAAAGTGCATCAACAAAGATCTTGTTCACACGGTGATTGATCCGGGGCAAAACAAAACCGCCCACTAAGCATGGTCGTCTCTTGAAGATCTTTTTCAAGATAGCAAGAGCTCCCGTGCTCTCCATATCCGCCACCGTTTTACCAATACCAGCTTTGAAAACTTCCAATCAATGAACGCCTATTGCCAACAACTCAAAACCCTGGCCGATCAGTTAGCCAGTGTCGGTCACCCGGTCGATAAGGATGATCTTGTCCTACAACTCATCGCTAGGCTAACCAAAAAATACGAAAGTATTGGCACCATCTTACATTGCCAAGAACCCCTACCCCCGTTTTATAAGGCTCGCTCCAAGCTTTGGATGGTCGAGTCTCAGAACAAGCCCTTCACAACTCTTAAAAATCCAACACTGCCCTCAATACCTCATCCCGCTCTAACCCTTCCCCACCCGCAACCGAACCCACTTACGACCGTGCCCGGGGACGGGGCCGCACCCGAGGCCGCGGACGCCCTCAGTGTGGCCGTGGACGTGGTCAGCCGGCTTACACTTCATGGCCCGGTTAATCACCCTACTGGCCGCCACCACCCTCTTACGGGCCTTGGCCCCCACAGCCTAATCCTCCGGCTTATTACCCACAAACTTATCAACAACCTTCGGCCCATTACCCACCTACCTGGCCCGCCCCTCCATGCCCATACCCCACCTCCTCTCCTCGGCCCAACACAAACAATAATGGTGCGGGCTTACTTGGATCCAAGCCCTCTCAGGCTCACCACACTGCATACACTCCCACTGATATTGATCAAGCTCTTCAAGTGATGTCGCTGAACAACTGGTTACATGGACACAGGTGCAATAGGTAATATGTCCAATACTCATGTTAATTTTGATTCTTTTTCTAATGACTGCATGGGACAACAAATAGTCGTTGGTGATGGTTCAACCATCCCGGTACTCGGACATGGCCAACAAACCTTACCCCCACCCTTCCCCCCACTTGTCCTTAAAAACGTCCGATATGCACCCAAACTGATTAAAAATTTAATTTCTGTTCGTCGGTTCACAACCGATAATTCTGTTTCGGTTGAATTTGACCCGTTTGGTTTTCTTGTGAAGGACTACAAGAGTCGGATCCCTATCCTCCGGTGCAACAACAGTGGTGATCTTTATCCACTGGTGCTAGGCCCCGGAACCACAACCTTCCCCTCCACATTTGCGGCTATCACCTCATCTCTATGGCATCAACGTCTAGGCCACCCTGGACGCACACCATTACAATCTCTCAAGTCACATCGTCTTGTCAATTTTTCCAGTTTGAATTATAAAATTTGTCAATCTTGTGTACTTGGCAAAAGCATTAGACTACCATTTACTCGTTCTATTATTTGTATTTTTAGTTGTTTTGATTTGATTCATAGTAACTTGTGGACCTCTCCACTTTTGAGTTGTAATGGCCATAGATATTATATTTTATTTCTTGATGATGTTTCTAATTTTTTTATGGACTTACCCGTTATCAAACAAATCACAAGTATACTCCACATTTTGTCACTTCCACAAACAAATAACCACCCAATTTGAACGACCCATAAAAACCTTTCAATGTGATAACGGCACTGAATACATAAACTCATCATTTAATAATTTTTTCTCATCCCACGGCAGTCTTTTCAGATGATCGTGCCCCCACACGTCGTCTCAAAATGGGAAAGCGGAACGTATGATTCGCACAATCAACAACATGATCCGCACTATCCTCACCCATGCCTCTCTACCCAACACCTTTTGGCACCATGCCCTCGAAACCGTCACTTACCTCTTAAATATCATACATGTCCAACACCTACAAAACAAGACACCAACCGAACTCCTTTACCACCGCACACCCTCCTACGACCACCTTCGAGTTTTTGGGTGCCTCTGCTACCCATTAACTCCTTACAACACCATCCACAAACTCAACCCAAGATCTACACCATGTGTATTTTTGGGTTATCCCTACACCCATCGGGGCTACAAATGTTTCAACCTCTCTACCAAGCAAATCATCATTTCTCGCCACGTAGCATTTGTTGAAACCACCTTTCCCATTTGCCAACACCATTACCCCTCCACCCTCGTACGAATTCCTCTCCGAGTCCCAAAGCCCTGTGGCCGTTCGTCAACCCACTCGGCAATTCCCAACCACCAACAAACTCACCCATGGCCCCACAGTCTCCCACTCAACCCTCACCAGCCCACTCTCCCTCACACTCACCCTCGTCACACCTTCCAGCCCATATCACCCCTCTGGCCCAATATCCCACTCCGCCCCAGTTTACCCCATCCGGCCCATCAGACCCAATCGTCCACACTCCACTCCACGTCTAACCTTCACAGCCCATACACTCCACCTCTTAGCCCATCCAATCACCCTATTCCGCACCGTCGCCTGACCCACCAGCACCCCCGCCACCACCTCCTCACCTACCATCTCGCACAATGCGCACCCGCGCAATGAATGACATATCTAAACCTCAAACCCGTATGAACCTCAATGCTACCACCATTAATACCATACCCAAAACACCTACCGAGGCCTTGTCCATACCGGAATGGCATAAAGCCATGACTGACAAATACCATGCACTCATTAACAATGAGACTTGGGAATTAACACCAAGGCTACCCACCATGAATGTCATTCGGAGCATGTGGCTATTAAAGCACAAATACAAATCTGATTGGTCCTTAGAAAGATATAAGGCGCGTTTAGTCTGTGATGGTCGCCTTCAACAGGTGGGTATTGACTGTGGTGAGACTTTTAGTCCGGTTGTTAAACCGGCAACAATTCGTACGGTGCTCTCTATTGCACTATCTCAAGGTTGGCATATAAACCAGTTAGACGTGACTAATGCTTTATTACACGGTCACTTGAATGAAACAGTCTACATGTATCAGCCCATGGGGTTTCGTAACAAAGACTTCCTAGACCATGTCTGCCGGCTCGAAAAGTCTTTATATGGGTTGAAGCAAGCACCACGGGCATGGTATCAACGCTTAACCGATTTTGTTTTAACATTGGGGTTTGCACAAAGTAAATGTGATGCTTCTTTGTTCACCTTTCATCACAGTTCTTAGGTTACTTACTTGCTCCTCTACATTGACGACATCATTCTTGTTACATCGTCTGACGCTCTCCGCTCTTCTCTCATGTCACACTTATCAGCCGAGTTTGCTATGAAGGACCTCGGCCCGCTTAGTTTCTTCTTGGGTATTTCAGTTAAAAGGCAAAACAATACTTTATTTTGATCACAGCAGGCCTATGCACAAGAAATTATCGAACGTGCTGGTATGTCATCGTACAAACCAGTTCACACTCCGGTTGATTCAAACGGAAAGCTAGGGTCTCTCACAGGTGGTGATTTTCATGACCCAACATTATACCGCAGTCTTGCTGGTGCTTTACAGTACCTGACTTTCACGAGACCCGACATTAGCTATGCAGTTCAACAAATCTGTGTCCATATGCATGCTCCCAAGACCGATCATTGGAACGCCCTCAAGCGTATAATCCGTTACATTCAGGGCACGCGCACCTTTGGACTTACCCTTGGCCCTTCTACGGACCCTTGGCTCATTGCCTATACAAACGCTGACTGGGCCGGTTGCCTCGACACACGACTCTCAACTAGCGGTTTCTGCATTTATTATGGTGATAATCTTATATCATGGTCTTCAAAACGTCAAGCCACCATCTCCCGCTCCAGTGCAGAAGCTGAATATTGCGGGGTTGCAAATGTTGTCGCAGAAGTTTGCTAGTTACGAAATCTCCTTCTTGAACTGCAACGTCCTCTACTCAATGCCACTATTGTCTATTGCGACAATGTCAGTTCTATCTATCTTTCAGGTAATCCAGTTCAACATCAACGAACCAAACATATAGAGCTTGACATACATTTTGTTCGAGAGAAGGTTCAAAAAGGCGAAGTTTGTGTTTTACATATGCCTACTCGGTTTCAAATTGCTTATATATTTAACAAGGGATTACCGCGCGTATTATTCGAAGATTTTCGTGCCAGTCTCAGCCTTCGGTCTCCTCCGGCTTCGACTGCGGGGGAGTAATAGATAAGCTATCTTTAGTATGATTGTAACATTAATTTGTAATTTAAATAGTTTCCTAATCTTTTTGTAATCATCCCAAAATAGGGATTGTAATTATTATATAATGAATGACAAGAGAAGGCAAGGATCAAGGATCCTATTATTCACAACTACCATTATTGATATTTGTGTAAACATGGGTGTTACTCGTTTTTATGTCAGTTTTCACTATAGGTAGAGAAGTGGCATCGTACTGCTGACCTGCTGTATAACTTTTTAAATCGTAACTTTATGTTTTCACCTGTTATTTGATTAGGTCTAATACTATTGTAAACATTATTTTATGAATTATGTTTTATGCATCTGTTGAATTCTCGCCGCATCCCACGATGAGTATTTAGTGAGAATATATACGTAACTAATTAAATTCGTTTAATTTTAATATAATATTATAGAAATTTGACACATATTTGAGTATTTAAGTTCTTACTTTTAACATATATTTTTATGATATTTTAAAATAAATTGACAATATGACACCAAGGCCATGACCTACAAATAACACAAGTACACAACACCCACCTATCACTACAAGAATTTTAGCCTTTAGCAGCGACCCCTTTATTGGCGACCCGCCAAAGTGTCGCCGCTAAAGGCCAAATTTAATCAAACCGTTGATCAAATGAAAATCAACGGCCAAGATTACATCGTCTTATTGTTATTAGCGGCGACCCTGTCGCCGCTAAAGGTCACCCAAAACTTTTCACAAATCCCAAAAATTTTCACAGCTCTCTGCTCTCTGCTCTCTCTCACGTCTCTCTGCTCTCCCTCTAACATCTCCTTAATTCTCCTTGTATGAGCGTAGGATCGGCTAATCAACAAAGATAATGATCAAACAAGTTCAATTCAGGTGCGGAATCCCTGAATTGATCACAAAATGATAATAAAACTAGCAAAACACAGAAATCATCATAAACATAATCATTTCCTTCAATTAGATAATCAATTACACTTCAAAACGTTGTTTATAATGATTAAACTTGGTTACAGAATCAAAAATAACCCTAGGGAGAAACACACACTGAGAGGGAAAACAAATGACCAAAAGTTAACATTCAAAAATTGAGATTGCCTTATATAGACCTGCACATTCACCCAATTGACTTGGTCGAATGTGCAGGTTCGACCATTAAAGGTGGGCGAACCAAGACACATCTATATACAAAACTACTTTCGACCTCCCAGTGCACCTTCGACCGTTCTTTTCTACCTTCGACCATCCTTTTCCTCATTCGACCACCCGATAACAAACAAAACAACTTTAAATTCGCAATTCAATAGCATTAGTCGCAATATGTGCATCTACAAACTCCCCCTCGACTATTGCTTGAATTGCTTGAGTCTTTGCTCTTCGTCCATAGTCTTGTTCATCAATTTAATACGCAATAACGCCTTTTGTTCCTTTGTCATCACTGGTTCATGAGTTTGTTTTGGCTTCTTCTTTTCAACATTCTGTATCTTTACAAACTTCCCCAGTTTCTTGTCGAAGTCACACCCAGCATTAACATCCCATGCAAAGCATAAGAATACCACACGTTGGTATTTGCTTGCCTGTTCACTATCTTTTGCTTCACAATAGATTGGATTATAATAAAGCATGATGATATCTTCGTGCGAGCAGTTGATTAACCACATAGGGTCAAAGATATGAATCTTCTTGAAATCCTTTGCACCATCCTTCAGAACGATAAATATTTCTGCAGTGTTCCAATCATAATACCACCACATGAAATCCTTTGAAAAGTGTTGGGGAATATGCATCAAAGGAATATGCTTCAACACTTTTGGTGGTTTATACTTCAAAGTCACCTTGGGCATCCCCGTAATATCATCCTTCTCCTTCTTATGGACTATTCTTTTAGGATATTGTGGGGTAAACACGTCCCATTTTGTCCTGCTCTCTCTAGCCATTCTATCTACAAAGTAACCAACCAGATGGTTGTTCACTAAAGCACCTGACATTTCATGTCTGCAGATATCTCAAACAGCCCAGTATGGTAGTGTCTTAATATCATGGAATCTGTCAAAGTACAGAATTCCTTTCTCCCATTTCACTGCGACACATTTCAGCTGTCTCAAGTACTTCCAACCGAGAGCTTTCCCTTTAAACAAATCATTATGGAATTTGTAAAAGCTACCTTGAACTTCAATCCTTGGACGGTTAGCTTCTTTTTCTTTAAGCTTCCTCAACAGTTCTTTCAAAGCATCAGATTGTTCAGTATTTGGCTTTTGACAATCTGGAAACACTTCTTCAACAAACTTCTTACTCTTTTCATGAGCAAGTTTCTCAGCCTGGCTCAAAATTTCATCAGTGAATTCAGGAAATCCAAAATCTTTGTCATTCTTAAAATATTCTAGATATTCCTCGCTAGTAATATCCTCAATCTCCAGTTCTTCAAACACAGGGATATCTCTATCATCGGAGTGATTACCTGCTTCTTTCTCAGGTATGTTCGGTATCTGGTTTTCACTCATCAACTCCTCCAGAGATTTACCAACCTGTTTCGCCAGTCCCTCCAATATCTCTTTTGACATGGATGCAGAAACTTCTCCATCTTCTAGATCAAGATCGTTATACTCCAACTCAAAACGCGTATCGTTTGACTCAAATATCTCTGGAAACCTGCCAGTCATCTCGATTGTCCAGACTCTTTCTGTCAACATCCGGCGATACAAATTCTTGTCGTCTTCAGATAAAGATCTGATCTTCTCATTCCAGAAGATATGATCATCGTCAGTAGTACCACCAGTAGCTTTCGAACTGGACTCTTCTGTGTCTTTTCCCGATCCTCTCTTCTCACACTTATACTTGTCAGTGTCATAATCATCATCACTATCAGAACTAGCAGAGCTATTATCTTCACCCGAATCATATCCTGAACCATCATCATCACCATCATCTTTCTTCTTTTTAGGAGCATCACCGGCATCCTCATTCAACTCATTATCCTCTTCTTCTTCTTCTTCTTCATCAGATGGTTCAAAATCAACTTCCTCCCCATCACGTTCTTTATCCTCTTCACCAGCTTATAGTTGAGGAGCTTTAGAGTATAAATCTTTTATCAGATTATTCATATTCTTGTTGTCTGCTTTTAGCTTCTTGTTCTCCTCTTTCATAGTGATGTATCTTCTGGTGTTTCTCTGCTCATGTTTTAACAACTTCTTGTTTTCTTTCTGAAGTAATTTAACCTTTGCTTTCAGAGCTTCATGATTTTCATGTGAAGATTCGACAACATCTAACATCTTCCTATCATTACTTCTCAACTGTTCAATCTCTGCTTGTTGCTGATTTATGATCTTCATCATATCTGCAAGCTTCTGGTTAACTGCAGTCATTACATCACTATCTATAGTAACCTTAGGTGTTAAACTTTAGCAACTGGAATCTTTCCTTTCTTCAACTTTTTCAACACTCTATCCAAAGCATCATTGAATGCATCAGTTGGCAGTTCAGTATGTTCAGTAGCAGATGATGTCTTTTGTTTCTTTGTTGCTGGGGATGTAATGGGTGATTTAGAATTAGATGATGCAGGCAATTTCTTTCCAGTAATCAAATTCTCAATATCTCTAGCTCTTTTCTCCATCGGCTTCACAACCTTTTCCTTCTTTTTATACAAAGGTTTCTTTTGTTTCTCTCCAGCCTTTGGTGATCCTCAAAAATCTTCGGATCCCAAACCTAAATTTTCATCAATCTCATCCAATGCAATAGGACTTTTTGTCCTCTGCTCTTCTACAAACTTGTTAAGACTTTCAGACTCACCAGCCACAGTGGCCTTGGGCATGGTGCTCTTAACAGTCTCATTCTCTTAATCCCATCTCTCATCTTCCTGTGTCTCTTCAGAATCAACAGACACTTCATCAACCAAATGTAAACCCTTTTTGGCTACACTCTTCTTTCTTCTAGAAACTTTCTTCTGTGCGGGTTCTACATCATCCTGTTTCTCTTTCCCTTTTCCAGTCTTTGCACCGACATTCACTACTTGTCGCTTTCTCTTAGCATCAGGATTAACAGGACATAATGGATTGTCTTCATCAGAATCACTGTTAGCATGTCTAGCTTTGTCCTTTCCTGGATCTTCGTATCCTGGATTAATTAGATGACCAGACAGATTCTTGTGTGGTGGTCTTTCATTCATCAGCACGCCTTTATAACCTTTCATTCTAACAAGCGTGTTTAGATTCATATGATCCTGTACGACAATCTGAATAGGATCTCTTCTCAAGCTTTTGGACTTCTCATCAAATATCATCTGCAGGAATCTCGGATATAGCAAAAACTTCTTGTTCTTCAAACCTCTGAGTGGTTCTAGCAAATGTTCAAGTATCATTCCGGATACATTGAACGACTTGTTTAAGATTAGGGCAACCATCAAAGAGCTAATACTGTTTCTCATAACATCATACCCTCCACTCACTGATCCAAACACATGTAACATGACGTGAGCGAGATACTTGAACTGAGGGCATAGCTTCCCTTTGTGTAATGAACCATCAGTAATTGGTCCATTGTACTTCATTCATAGGAAGCACTTGCTTTGTTCAATCCATGATAGTTCTCTTGGATCTGTCTTCTTATCTTCTAGCTTCAGTGCCTCTCTTATATCATCTTCAGAAATAATCACGAACTCCCCCTGAATCTTACTTACAATAGTAGATTCATTGTTCCAATAATCCATCTTGGCATTCTTCCAGAATTCTTGTTGATGGTCCTTGTATATGATGGCGGGAGTAGCAAGGGCAACTATCACACGACTTCTCTTCAAGAAATCTACAATGCCGGGTAATTCTGTGTGTTTCTTTAGATCTCCCATAAACGCACAGCATATGTGTGCTGCTTTGAATGGTAAATCTTCAATCTGTTCTTTTCCAGCTGCCTTTTCTGTAGATCCGGCGGGAACATCAGTACTTTCCTGCTCAGACATGATTAGACTGCAAAACAAATCAAGAAAACACGTTAAAAACGGACAAAATAACTAAAACTGGAAATTTTTGATTTTGAAATTCTACATTCGAAGGTACGAATGTGAAAATAGAGGTTCGAATTTGGAATCAAAGGTTCGAATGTGAAAAACAGTAGTTAAAAGTGTACATTCGACCAAACAGTTCCACTTTCGACCGTTTGAACAGTTTTCATTCGACCAAAAGTCACGTTCGACCGTTTGAGATTGGGCAAAAGAAGACTGTTCATCTTCTTCAAATTGCAAATTTTGATTTGGATCGTTTTAACATGCCATTTTGATTTGAGTACCATCTAATATGGCAGATTACTCTTTCCCAATCAACAATTTTATCAATTAATTAGTGTTTATGTGTTTTCAATTAAAAACTGGGGTTTGAAGCTTTTAAATCATCAATTGAACAATTCAAGTTGTTTAAACCTTGGATTTTTGTTTATTCTCCCCCTAAAACACTTAAACACTAAATCCTTAACAAAAATTTTAACAATTAACGGTTATGATTTTCATTTCACGAGCAACAAGATCACTTTATCACAGAAATTTAAAAAATTTTGAATATGAGGGTCGAATGTGCAGATTAGGTATATATAGGCTCCACATTCGACCAAACGACTAGGGCGAATGTGAAAATTTGTCCACGTTCGACCCTATTTAAAGGTTCGAATGTAGACAAATGGTTCGAATGTGAAATTAACACATGAACACTCACATTCGACCTTTTGAAAGGTTCGAATGAGCAGGAAAAATTCCACCTTCGACCCAACGAAGGGGCGAATGAAAATTGGAATTTTTGAAGTTTTTACCAAATCTCAAAATCGAGTCCCGTTCAAAATATTTTTCAACTTTTAAGCAACCGACATTCATTATTTCCCATTTTAAGATGACAAAACTCAAATGGTCCATCAAGCTTTATAAAATCACCATCAACCACCATCAGCTATAAAAAATGAGATAGAAATGTAAAATCTTTTGGATTTTCTAAACTTTTTGTAAAAACACACCTAAAATCTTTTTGAGTTTTGTATTTTTGACGAGAAATGTAACATGCTCAAAGTGTAAAAATAAAGCAGTAAATGTTTTGTGAATTCCGGTAAGGGGATCATATCAGTTATTGAGAAATCTGATCACACCTTTGATCTTTTGATTTATTATCATTAAAGACAATGTGTGATCTGGCAACTACTGATATTGTGATCCACATAAACTCACATACAGACTGTGTGATCTGGCAACTGTTGATATAGTAAAAACTCAATTGTCTGTGGTTCCCCCGCACACAACATACTCCCGTATCAAGAAGTAAATGCACAAAGACTCATTGTAACACGTGATTATGCTTTCATCATCTGTAATTTACAAGGTATGAGGTATAGAGGTATACAGGTCAGCAAATCAATGCAACAAAGTAACTTGTGCACTCTACTAGGTTGAGGGCTAATATCAATCATGATTTGCATCGATGATTGGATACGATGTACTAGATAATTCTTTGATTATCGTCATACATTGAAAGTTCCTCAATTTGGTAACTTTAGCATTTGGCTTTACGGCTCTTTTATTAAGATACCCTGTCTGATCTAGTTCCGTAATGACTTATAGCAGAAGATTAGAGAGGCTATCCCCAGATAACTAATAACATAACGACCCGAAAGCTCCGAGTTTTGTACAAATACCCTATCAAACGAAATTACGGTACTAAGACCATATGCCCATGAGGAGTTCAGCCACACAACAATTCGTTTAATATGTATGTATCAGGCACGAAGTAATAGTTCTACGAAGCCTATCAACACATGACACAGACTCAGACACACTGTGACACCCGACAAATTCTGGTTAACAACGTTGTCTAGATTAAAGTCTACCTTAGCGAGTCACGCGTACATTATACTTAACAAGGGTTAGCTAGATAGCTAGATAGGACATAAGTGCATTGTTGTGAGTTAATATGTGATTACATGATTAGTGAACCTCGGACGTTGGTGAATAATAAACTTATGTGTCTCGGTGATATCTGACAAACTTATATGAAAACCATACGTGATTATGTGAACCTAAACCGAACACGTTAATAAAAATTATTAAAAGTGGAGCATGAGGTTGGTTGGGGTCTTAAAACATGGGGTTACGCTTGGTATGGCCCAAAATAATGAAAACATCAAAGAAAACAGGCTATACAACAAACTGGGCCGCTTAAAACGGATTAAACCATTCCGAACGGCCATTCACAATTCCGAATGGGTGTTCACAATTCCGAACGGGTGTTCAGAACACGCTGACGTGGTTAAACCGCCTTAAACTACTATTTAAGCAACCTTAAGCCTCTTGTATCTCCTAAACTCAAACCCTAATCGCCCCTACTGCCCTATTTATGAATTATTAACCCTAAACCACCTGCTAAAGCTCAAGAACATCAATCGGGAAGCTTGGAGAGCGTTCGGTTGGTTGTTTTGGAGTGTTTGTGGTATAATCTTCATTCCCTTATGTTTTAATCTTCTTTAAATTGTCTTAAAACATCAAAACCTTGTTTGTCCAGGTCTGAAAGTATTTTATAAAAGTTAAAACATGATGATTACGAAGATTAAAAGGGTCAAGCACATGGTTATATAATGAATGTTATATGTTTTGCATGATTATGCATGTTCTTGATGTTTTAGACTTCTAGGGTTTGTGAATAATGATGTTTGTGATGTATAATTAGGGTTTTGATTAGATGTGGTTCTTACTAATGTTGTATGATGATTATTAGGTGTTATTGATTGATAATATACAACTAGGGTTTGATATAATTGATAATATTGCATGATTAGAATCTGGATAGATTCTGAATGTCGACTTGTAGGGCCTGTTTCGTGGCTTGAAAATAATTGGTTTGATCGATTCTTTGCATGAATAGATTGTACATAGTCTTAGCTTTTTAGAATGGGCAAAATCATCTGATTTGGATGTCGTTTGATATGTTTTTGGAATTTTCATTTAAAATAGGTCAGGTCAGAATTTCGGGTATCAAACTGAGTCAACTTTGAAACATCATAAATCAAGTTTTATAAAGAGTTGGGTTGTGAAATTTTTACAGAAGGTTAATATTGGAGTAATATGAGTTTTCCAAGTGGATTCATCCCGTTTGCATGAATACACAATTTTTGGGAATTTATCTACCAAACTGACATGTTAGGAAGGTTTTCTGAACATAGATGTATTAGACGAATTTTAATTATTTTTTTGTTTGGATTTAAGACAAACCAAAAATAGGTATTGTTAAATGAATCCCAAAGAAAATCCAGTAAAAATTTGGGAGGTTAACTCACTGATTTGCTATTTTAAATAAATTCGTTTTGATGACGCACAATCTGTCCTGAAAACACAGATTGTGTATTATGTGCTTATGTGATTAATTGAGGTCTTAGGTGGTATGGAATTGACATATAACTGAAGTACACTTGTCTGAGACACATACGGATTGTAGAAACTAATTGTAACCAACGTATTCACCAACGGGTCCGTAGGATTTACTTATGCATGTAGAATCACTAGGTGTCACTTACACGCTTTTGAACATTTAAAACGCCTTGGACAAACGAGTTATATGGTGTAATGATATTACGCCTATACTCACTTAATGACACTGTTATTAGGGTGTCGGTAGCATATATTACTTGCTGTTCGGATTCTTTGCTTGCACGTTAAGGTGAGTTTACGGCCCCTCTTTTAACTGGTTTCACTTTTCGGGGGAGAAAACATGTGTTAAAACTTATGTTTGGTAACTACTGTCATACTATGGGTTTCTATGGTTTACTATACGATCTTTGGAAGTCCCGGGGGGAACCATGAATGTGCGGGTTAGCACAACGGGGAAATGTGAATAGCGCTATTGGGAGTGACCAACCCCGCTCGTCGGCTTGGAGGGCCGGGCGAGTGCATATTGTCTCAAACAGGAACAACATGTTTACTATTCGGGCACAACATCTGGGTTACGAGTTAGTAATGGTTTTCCAATCGTAGTAGTAACAAAACATACGCCTAGCTAGCGTACTTGGTTTTCGATTTGTTATAGTATGGACAGGTTGAACTTGGTACTTTGATTACAAACCTGTAAACTCACCAGCATTTTTGTGCTGAGGTATTCTCTTACATGTTTTCTCAGGTCGCTAAGGTAGCACTACGGAACTAGGGCGCACGCGTCTGCACGGCGTCTAGTTAGGATTGCATGGTTTTCAAACATTGAATAATTGGGTTACTTTTGGATTATGTTTTGAGAATAAGCTTCCGCTGTACTTGGGGATTTTAAACTATGTTTTTGAAATCGCATATGTTCATTTAGATTTGTTTATTGTGATCGTTGACTTGGATCCTGGTTTGTCATGCGCCTCGCGGTAAAACTCCGCAAGTGGATTTTGAGGGTGTGACAGATTGGTATCAGAGCCAATGGTTATAGTGAACTAGGACTGCATGTAGAGTCTAGTCTATAGCCGAGTCACACACACTAGACGATCACATAGTACTAAACATTATGGTGGATTACGTATGGCCTTGTTGGGGTGTCTCTAAATCATCTGACCTTCCTATGTTACATCATCTGTTCTATCTTATGTCGGGTTACTTGCTCTCTAGGCAGTGTGGTATATTGGGGTAAATCGTTTACTCTTGAGATTTGTCCAAGGCTCGGACATCTCCCTTTCATACTCCAATAGAAACACTTGCCATAAACTACCGTAGCATTACGATGTATAGCAAAGAGTCTATGTTCGGTGATTTGAACTTTGAACTAGGAGAACACTTGGAGGACCATGTAGAGCGGTTTATCATTTTGGGTGCACACAAAATCATAAACCGAAATGCATGAAAGCCCTAGTGAGCTCTGGGTTTGAATGGATAGTCCTGAGTTGGATCTAGCTTTGATCTTGTGAACTCTAGTGGTTACCATTAGCTGCGAAACTAAATTTTCTCGTCCTTTTTGTCGGAATCATGTCTGGAGTGCGAGGAGGACGTGGAGGTGGCCGCGCTGGTGGGCGTGGTGGTGGCGGTCGTGGTGGTGGTGGTCGTGGAGGTGTGGAACCTCAAGATGACCGGGTCAGAGATTGAAAAGTATACGGTGAGGCGTAATGAGTTGGCAGTGCTGTGTCCTGATCTGCATGTGCCAGAATACAGGAGGATTGAACACTATATCTCGGGGCTAGTACCAGAGATTGCAGGGTTAGTGGCTGCGGGGAATCTTCCTACATACTCAGAGGTGGTTCGATCGGCTCATAGGATGACAAACGTGAAGGTGAATAAGGGTATCTTACCTGCTAAGGGTTCGACTGTCAAGGCCCCGGAAAATAACAAGCGTAAATGGGATAATGAGGGGAAAGGATATGTGCCAGCATCAGCACAACAGGGTAAGAGGTTCGATAGCGGGGTTTCTTCTTCTTCTGGTACCAAAACGGGTGGTTATGCGGGGAAATTACCTAAGTGCAACAAATGTGGGCGTCATCATCAGGGGACTGCGACCGTAATCGTTGCCATCGCTGCCAGCGACTTGGGCATTTTGCTAAAGATTGTCGGGCGACACTTCCATCGACCCAGGCCCCAGTTACTAACTCGGCTCCTATTGCTCAAGGAACTACGCGAAAACAGGGTTGTTACAACTGTGGGGAGACTGGGCATTACAAGAAGGAGTGCCCGAAGCTGAAGCAGGGCGGGATGTGAGGGATAGAAACGGTAACAGGAACAACGGGGGCGGTGGCAAGAATGCACGTGCCTTCGTCATTGGAGCCGCAGAGGCTAGGCAGGATCCTGACACAGTTACCGGTGCGTTCCTTCTCAATAATCGCTCTGTTAGTGTTTTATTTGATTCCGGTGCCGATAAAAGTTTTATATCTATGGAAGTTAGTCGACTGCTAGATGTAGTACCCGTACCATTAGAGGCTAAGTATGTAATTGAGATGGCTGACGGTAAAAAGATTGAAGCTACTTGTATCCTTCGGGAGTGTCAACAAGAGTTGTCGGGTTTGTCTTTCCCCATCGACCTTATGCCGGTACCTTTGGGTAGTTTTGACGTTGTTGTAGGCATGGATTGGTTGTCTTTGTATCGCGCTGAGATCGTTTGTTACGACAAGATTATTCGGATTCCCCTCCCTGATGGAGAATTCCTTTCTGTGTACGGTATCAAGGGCGGTGCTCCGCTAAATCTCATCTCCAGCATGAAAGCCCTTAAGTATCTTCGAAAGGGTTATTCGGCCGTTTTGGCACTTTTATCTGTTTCCTCTACCGATGAGAAGAAGATCGACGATATTCCTGTTGTACGCGAGTTTCCTGATGTATTTCCCGATGATCTACCTGGTCTTCCTCCCCATCGTCAGGTTGAGTTCAGTATTGATCTTGTACCGGGAGCTGCTCCTATTGCTCGGGCCCCCTACCGTCTTGCACCTCCCGAGATGCAGGAATTGTCCAGTCAGTTACAGGAACTCTTGGACAAGGGTTTCATTAGACCAAGTTCTTCCCCATGGGGAGCCCCGATTCTGTTCGTTAAGAAGAAGGATGGAAGTTTTCGATTGTGTGTGGATTACAGAGAATTGAACAAAGTGACCATCAAGAACCGTTATCCTCTTCCACGTATTGATGATCTATTCGACCAACTCCAGGGTTCTAGCTGTTACTCTAAGATTTATTTGAGGTCCGGTTATCACCAGTTGCGCGTAAGGGAAGCTGACGTTGCAAAGACTGCCTTTCGTACACGTTATGGCCATTTTGAGTTCTTGGTCATGCCTTTCGGTCTCACAAACGCACCGGCGGTTTTCATGGATTTGATGAAGCGCGTTTGCAAACTATATCTTGACAAGTTCGTCATCGTGTTTATTGATGACATCCTGATTTACTCCAAGAATAAGACCGAACACGAGGAACACCTGCGTTTGGTTTTGGAACTTTTGCGACGGGAACAACTTTACGCTAAGTTCTCAAAGTGTGACTTTTGGTTACGCGAAGTTCAGTTCCTAGGACATGTGGTTAATGAACTAGGAATTCATGTCGATCCAGCTAAGATCGAAGCGATCAAGGACTGGGAAGCACCAAAGACGCCAACTGAGGTGCGGCAATTCCTAGGCCTTGCGGGCTATTATCGTCGTATCATTAAGGGGTTCTCGAAGATCGCTCAACCCCTCACCACTCTTACTCAGAAGGATAGAAAATTCGCCTGGGGTGAACCACAAGAGTCAGCATTTCAAGAACTGAAGTCTAAACTTTGTTCTGTTCCTATTTTGTCCTTGCCTGACAGCCCTGATGATTTCGTTGTTTACTGTGATGCTTCTATTCATGGTCTCGGTTGCGTGTTGATGCAACGCGAGAAAGTAATTGCGTATTCTTCTCGGCAACTCAAGGTGCACGAGAGGAACTACACCACCCATGACTTGGAATTGGGTGCAGTGGTTTTCGCGTTAAAAATTTGGATACATTACTTGTACGGTACCAAATGCACCATTTACACCGATCACAAGAGTCTTCAACATATTTTCGACCAACAACATTTGAACATACGACAACGTCGTTGGATTGAACTTCTGAATGACTATGATTGCGCCATTAAGTACCATCCTGGCAAGGCGAATGTAGTAGCAGACGCCTTGAGCAGGAAGGAATCAATTAAACCTCGTCGCGTTCGGGCGTTGCAACTCACCATTCATTCCTCTCTACCTGACCAACTCCGTTCTGCTCAGTTAGAAGCTTTGAAGGAAGAAAACCTTAAAGCTGAGACTATGCACGGTGCCGACAAGCACCTCGAGCGAAAGCCTGATGGCCTGCATTACTTCGCAGAACGCATATGGGTTCCTTTATTTGGGGGACTTCGGGAGCTTGTTTTAGATGAGGCTCACAAGTCCCGGTATTCTATTCATCCTGGTTCGAATAAGATGTACCAAGATCTGAAGGTGCTTTACTGGTGGCCAAACATGAGGTCGGATATAGCCTCATACGTGAGCAAATGCTTGACATGTGCTAAAGTCAAGGTAGAATACCAGAAACCGTCGGGTCTCTTGCAACAACCTGAAATTCCGGAGTGGAAATGGGAACAGATTACAATGGATTTTGTCACGCAACTACCTAAGTCACCGAGCGGGAATGATAAGATATGGGTGATTGTTGACCGGTTTACGAAATCAGCCCATTTTCTCGCTATTAAGGAGACCGACACCATGGACCGTTTGGCTCGTCTTTATCTGAAGGAAGTTGTTTCTAAGCACGGGGTGCCGGTTTCTATTATTTCGGATCGTGACTCCCACTTTACTTCTCACTTCTGGAAGTCTTTGCACAAGGCTTTGGGTACCCAGCTGGACATGAGTACAGCTTATCACCCACATACTGACGGTCAGAGTGAACGCACGATTCAAACCTTAGAAGACATGCTGCGAGCATGTGCGATCGATTTTGGCAAAGGTTGGGAAGCTCACCTACTGTTAGTAGAATTCTCTTACAACAACAGTTACCACACGAGCATCAAGGCAGCTCCGTTCGAGACATTGTACGGGCGGAAATGCCGGTCTCCTCTTTGTTGGGCTGAGGTGGGCGAGAGTCAACTCACTGGGCCTGAGCTAGTGTACGAAACTTCGGAAAAGATCGTACAGATTCGAAACCGGTTGGCAGCGGCACGGGATCGGCAAAAGAGTTATGCTGATCAGCGTCGCAAGCCATTGGAATTCCAAGTTGATGACAAGGTACTTCTGAAAGTTTCACCATGGAAGGGCGTCATACGCTTTGGGAAGCGTGGCAAACTCAACCCTCGGTATGTCGGTCCATTTACGATCCTGGAACGGATTGGACCGGTGGCGTATCGTCTTGATTTACCGACGGAGCTCGGCAACGTACATAACGTCTTCCATGTGTCCAACTTAAAGAAGTGTCTGGCTGACGAGTCTCTTATTGTTCCACTGGAAGAGATCAAGGTTGATGATCGTCTTCGGATTGTGGAGGAACCTGTTGAGATTCTTGATTACAAGATTCGTAGCCTACATCATAGCAAGATTCGCATTGTTAAGGTTCGCTGGAACTCGAACCGGGGACCAGATTACACTTGGGAACGGGAGGATCAGATGAAGTCTAAGTATCCTCATCTCTTTCCTAAGGAAGCGTTCGAATCGAGATATGTTACCACTGCAGCTGAATGAATCTCGGGGCGAGATTCCTTTTAACGTGGGGATGATGTGACAACTCGGGTAAATCTCTCTCTTGGTTTCTATCTTTTGTCTGTTTCTATTGATATTCCTTTTGGTACTTGTGCAATTTTCGGGACGAAAATTCTTTTAACGTGGGGATGATGTGACACCCGACAAATTCTGGTTAACAACGTTGTCTAGATTAAAGTCTACCTTAGCGAGTCACGCGTACATTATACTTAACAAGGGTTAGCTAGATAGCTAGATAGGACATACGTGCATTGTTGTGAGTTAATATGTGATTACATGATTAGTGAACCTCAGACGTTGGTGAATAATAAACTTATGTGTCTCGGTGATATCTGACAAACTTATGTGAAAACCATACGTGATTATGTGAACCTAAACCGAACACGTTAATAAAAATTATTAAAAGTGGAGCATGAGGTTGGTTGGGGTCTTAAAACATGGGGTTACGCTTGGTATGGCCCAAAATAATGAAAACATCAAAGAAAACAGGCTATACAACAAACTGGGCCGCTCAAAACGGATTAAACCATTCCGAACGGCCATTCACAATTCCGAACGGGTGTTCACAATTCCGAACGGGTGTTCGGAACACGCTGACGTGGTTAAACCGCCTTAAACTACTATTTAAGCAACCTTAAGCCTCTTGTATCTCCTAAACTCAAACCCTAATCGCCCCTACTGCCCTATTTACGAATTATTAACCCTAAACCACCTGCTAAAGCTCAAGAACATCAATCGGGAAGCTTGGAGAGCGTTCGGTTGGTTGTTTTGGAGTGTTTGTGGTATAATCTTCATTCCCTTATGTTTTAATCTTCTTTAAATTGTCTTAAAACATCAAAACCTTGTTTGTCCAGGTCTGAAAGTATTTTATAAAAGTTAAAACATGATGATTACGAAGATTAAAAGGGTCAAGCACATGGTTATATAATGAATGTTATATGTTTTGCATGATTATGCATGTTCTTGATGTTTTAGACTTCTAGGGTTTGTGAATAATGATGTTTGTGATGTATAATTAGGGTTTTGATTAGATGTGGTTCTTACTAATGTTGTATGATGATTATTAGGTGTTATTGATTGATAATATATAACTAGGGTTTGATATAATTGATAATATTGCATGATTAGAATCTGGACAGATTCTGAATGTCGACTTGTAGGGCCTGTTTCGTGGCTTGAAAATAATTAATTTGATCGATTCTTTGCATGAATAGATTGTACATAGTCTTAGATTTTTAGAATGGGCAAAATCATCTGATTTGGATGTCGTTTGATATGTTTTTGGAATTTTCATTTAAAATAGGTCAGGTCAAAATTTCGGGTATCAAACTGAGTCAACTTTGAAACATCATAAATCAAGTTTTATAAAGAGTTGGGTTGTGAAATCTTTACAGAAGGTTAATATTGGGGTAATATGAGTTTTCCAAGTGGATTCATCCCGTTTGGATGAATACACAATTTTTGGGAATTTATCTACCAAACTGACCTGTTAGGAAGGTTTTCTGAACATAGTTGTATTAGACGAATTTTAATTATTTTTGTGTTTGGATTTAAGACAAACCAAAAATAGGTATTGTTAAATGAATCCCAAAGAAAATCCAGTAAAAATTTGGGAGGTTAACTCACTGATTTGCTATTTTAAATAAATTCGTTTTGATGACGCACAATCTGTCCTGAAAACACAGATTGTGTATTATGTGCTTATGTGATTAATTGAGGTCTTAGGTGGTATGGAATTGACATATAACTGAAGTACACTTGTCTGAGACACATACGGAATGTAGAAACTAATTGTAACCAACGTATTCACCAACGGGTCCGTAGGATTTACTTATGCATGTAGAATCACTAGGTGTCACTTACACGCTTTTGAACATTTAAAACGCCTTGGACAAACGAGTTATATGGTGTAATGATATTACGCCTATACTCACTTAATGACACTGTTATTAGGGTGTCGGTAGCATATATTACTTGTTGTTCGGATTCTTTGCTTGCACGTTAAGGTGAGTTTACGGCCCCTCTTTTAACTGGTTTCACTTTTCGGGGGAGAAAACATGTGTTAAAACTTATGTTTGGTAACTACTGTCATACTATGGGTTTCTATGGTTTACTATACCATCTTTGGAAGCCCCGGGGGGAACCATGAATGTGCGGGTTAGCACAACGGGGAAATGTGAATAGCGCTATTGGGAGTGACCAACCCCGCTCGTCGGCTTGGAGGGCCGGGCGAGTGCATATTGTCTCAAACAGGAACAACAGGTTTACTATTCGGGCACAACATCTGGGTTACGAGTTAGTAATGGTTTTCCAATCGTAGTAGTAACAAAACATACGCCTAGCTAGCGTACTTGGTTTTCGATTTGTTATAGTATGGACAGGTTGAACTTGGTACTTTGATTACAAACCTGTAAACTCACCAGCATTTTTGTGCTGACGTATTCTCTTACATGTTTTCTCAGGTCGCTAAGGTAGCACTACGGAACTAGGGCGCATGCGTCTGCACGGCGTCTAGTTAGGATTGCATGGTTTTCAAACATTGAATAATTGGGTTACTTTTGGATTATGTTTTGAGAATAAGTTTCCGCTGTACTTGGGGATTTTAAACTATGTTTTTGAAATCGCATATGTTCATTTAGATTTGTTTATTGTGATCGTTGACTTGGATCCTGGTTTGTCATGCGCCTCGCGGTAAAACTCCGCAAGTGGATTTTGAGGGTGTGACACACACGCCTTATATTGCATTACACTTCTTTAGCATGTGTCTGATCCCCACTGATGTACTATCATTTCCCCTTTTTCTCCTGGAAAACATTTTGGGTTTTCTAATTTTTATGGGTTTTTGACCTTTTCAATGTTTTTGGTTTTTCTGAAAATAAAATCTACCTAAAAAGTAAAACATATTTTTGGATTTTTATATTTTTCTGAAAACAATAAAAACTAAAGTAAAAAGCGATAAACCGAGGTGGTGATCAGTCTTGTTTTTCTTTTATACCGTTAGTTTTTAAAAGATATTCAAATCTTGATTTATCAAAAGCTTTGGTAAAAAGATCTGCACGTTGATAGTCAGTGTGGATTTTGACCATATCGATCAACTCTTTTGCGTAACAATCACGGATAAAATGATATTTGAACCGGATATGTTTAGCTTTAGAGTGATTAACTAAATCTTTTGTTAATGCAATTGCGGCTTCATTATCACAGTAAATAGGGGTTTTAAGAAATTTCAAACCGTAGTCCACCATCTGTTGTTGTATCCAGAGAACTTATGAGCAGCAGCTTGATGCTGAAACGTATTCTGCTTCACATGTGGATAAGGCGACTGTAGTTTGTTTCTTGCATTGCCAGGTCACGAGCCTGCTCCCCATAAGTTGGCATCCAGCCGTTGTGGATTTGCTGTCTTTGTCACAGCCACCCCAATTTGCATCACTAAAAGCGATTAGGTCAAAATTCTCATCATTAGGGTACCATAGTCCTCTCGACGGACAACCCTTCAGATATCTAAGGATACGTTTGACAGCTGCAAGATGACTCTGTTTCGGCTTCGATTGATAACGTGCACAGAGACATGTGGCAAACATTATATCTGGTCTGGAGGCGGGGAGGTACATCAGAGATCCGACGATTGCTCTGTATGTAAAAGGATCAGTTAGCTTCCCCTTAGCGTCAACACCAATCCCATGATTAGGTTGTATTGGGGTATCCATCGGCTTAGAATCATCCATCTGGAATCAGCTCAAGACTTCAGAAACATATTCTTTCTGGTGAATAAAGATCCCCGTTGGTCTTTGTTCCACTTGTAAGCCTAGAAAAAACTGCATCTCTCCCATCGCACTCATTTCGAACTTTTCCTGCATAACACGTTCAAATTCTCTGCATATAAGTTCGTTAGTAGAACCAAAAATAATGTCATCAACATAAATCTGCACTAGAAGCAAGTCATCTCCTGTTCGTTTTGTGAACAGTGTACAATCTACCAAACCTCGTTTAAATCCTTTGGACAGAAGATACGTGCTCAGCTCCTCATACCATTGCCTTGGAGCCTGGTGCAACCCGTAGAGAGCTTTGTTTAGAACGTAGACCTTATCGCGGTGAATAGGATCCTCAAATCCTGGTGGTTGACCTACGTAAACTTCCTCCTCGACCACACCATAAAGAAACGCGCTTTTAACGTCCATTTGATACACCTTGAATTTCTTATAAGATGCAAACGCAAGAAACATGCGGATAGCTTCTAAGCCTGCAACCAGTGCATAAATCTCGTAGTAATCGATTCCTTCAACTTGATGAAAGCCTTGTACGACAATCGAGCTTTGTTCTTAACAATCACTCCTCTGTCATCTTTCTTACACTTGAACACCCATTTTGTTCCTATCTTTTTCCGTCCTGGAGGTAAATCTGTCTGTGTCCACGCTCCAAGTTTCTGAAACTGTAATAACTCCTCCTGCATAGCCTCTACCCAAGCGTCATCCAAAAGAGCATCCTTGTATGTCCGCGGCTCGACCTGCGAAACATAACAAGCAAAAGACCAGTCATTTTGAAAACCTGATTTTTGAATTTTGGCATATAAAGCAAGAGCGCCAAAGTTTTCTGGTGAGTTTGTATTCCTCAGTTGACCTCTCTTCATGACATTGCGACCAAGATCACCAATAACCTGCTCGAGCGGGTGAATTCGATGTATCCGAGATTCTGGATAATTAGGTACTTGCACTCCCGTCTGAGTGGTTAAATTCTCTGTCGAATCCAGATCATTACCCAAGTTTGATGATGAAGCACCATTTGGATTTGGGTTCACTAGAGGTGTCTCTGTAGCAATATCTGGAACAGCTTCACTTGTAACATCATCGTCATCTTCGGATTCCAATGAATTAAGAGTTGTGGAAGCTTCCTAAAATACCTCTTCTTCAGCTGCAGGAGCGTTGATATCATTAGAAGCTGTTTGGGGGTTTACAGTGATTGGACGCACCAATGGTGATGTCACTGCGTTTTCGACCACGTAATATAATAGTAATACAGCTTCTTCAACCAAGCTATCTAGATTGAATGATTCAAAGAAATCCTTGTAATCAAACATCCATTCTGGACCGCTACCCTGTACATTTTGAGTATATATCTGAACTTCAACGTTAGCCCACTCCTCGACCTGATGAGTTCGTTTGTTGAATGCCCGTTTGAGCGGGGTTTCATATCCAACAAAGAATCCTTCTTCAGGCTTTGGTGCGAACTTCTCACGCTAAAACACGCTTGAGAGTATAAAAAGCTGCGTAAATTACATCGTTCCAGATCATTACTGGAAGATTGGAATCCGCAAGCATTGTCCTTGCCGCTTCAATTAGAGTCCTGTTTTTGCGTTCTGCGACACCGTTCTGTTGAGGGGTATACAGAGCACTGTATTCATGATGAATTCCTTTGTCTTCACAAAGAGCATCCATCTGTGCATTCTTAAACTCCGTCCCATTATCACTCCTAATTCTCTTGATCTTGAGACCATAGACATTTTCCAATCGAGTGAACAGAACTTTCAAATTATCAAACGTGTCGCTCTTATGATGCAGGCACATAACCCATGAAAATCTGGAATAGTCATCTGTAACCACAAGATAGTACAATTCACCAGCATGACTTTTACGTTTGACTGGTCCGAATAGATCCATGTGAAAACGCTCAAGTGGTAGTTCAATTAAATTGACTTTCTTTGGCTTATGGGATTGCTTGTGCTGCTTTCCTTTCTTGCAACTCAGACAGTTGTCATTTAAATGAAAATGTTTAACATTCGCGCCTGTGACAAGTTCATTCTTCACCAAATGATTCATCTTTCTAAGGTGAATGTGTCCCATCCTCCTATGCCACATGATTGATTCTTTTTCAGTAGCCTTGGAGAGGAAACACGTGACTTGGCCTTGTGTAGTTATAGCTTTGACATGTCGAGAATGTACAAATTGTTCACTCTCGATGCTTTTAGCATAACCCACTCTTTTGGTAAAACGAATCCCGGCTTGAGTATATAGCAAGATTTGTCATCAAAGAATACTGAAAACTGTTTATCACAAATCTGACTGACACTGAGCAGATTATAATCGATTTGCTTCACATATGAAATCTTCTCAAAACTCACTATCCCATTACTCACACTACCCTCCATAGTAATGTATCCACCTTTATTTCCAGCAAACATTACATATTTCTGATATCAAACAGTAGCGATAAATCCACTGTCATGTGACCAGAAGCTCCACTGTCAACAATCCAAAGACTGCTCACAGGGCCAGCTGAAGCTCCCTACACATGTCAAGTAAAAAATTAGATTTTACGGGGGACCCAAGCCTGCTTGGTCTTGGGTCTTTGAACTTTGAGTTTCAAAGATTCTTTCTCACAAACAGTTTGATTTGAATTGATCTTTTTCTGATCAATTAAATCTTTTTCAGTTTCAGTTTTCACATTCACATTAACTTGTGAAGATGAAGCACCTTGAGAACCCTTTGGTGACCAATACTGTTCCGAACGTTTCAAGATCCGGATTTGAGATTTTGGGGTCTCAATGGAACTCGCCTTTAGCTCTCTCTCTCTCTCTCTTTTCTCTCATAAATACATTACAACTTTTTTTTCTTTTTTTAGTTTTGTTTTTTTATATTTTGTTTTCTATTTTTTCTTTTTATTTTCTTTTTTTTCTGTTTATTTTTTTGTTTTTTATTTTTTTCGGTTTTTTTTCTGTTTTTTATTTGTTTTTTCAGTTTTTTTCTTTTCAGTTTTTATTTGTTTTTTCAGTTTTTTTCTTTTTTTATGTTTTTTGTTTATTTTCTATTTTTTTCTTTTATTTTCTGTTTTTTTATTTTTTATATTCAATTTTTTTTCTTTTTTTTTCTGTTTTTAGGTTACTTTTTTATTATTATTTGATAATTTGTTTGTGTTTGTAGGAAAGGACCGATCCGGGGAAGAACGCGAAGTTTGTAGCCGCTAAAGATTAGTCGCCGACGCTAAAGGTTAGTCGCCGCCGCTAATTGTTTTTATTTTTGTAGATACACGATTTGCGACTAGTGCTATTGGATTGCACATTCTATTCTGATTTGCTGAAAACGGGAGGTCGAAGGTGGATTTAAAGGGTCGAAGGAGATAATATTTGGTCGAAGGTGAAAGACTTTGGTCGAAGTGGAAGTTTTGTAGAGCATTG
The DNA here is from genome assembly GCA_028751855.1 of Ambrosia trifida. Lineage (NCBI taxonomy): Eukaryota > Viridiplantae > Streptophyta > Magnoliopsida > Asterales > Asteraceae > Ambrosia > Ambrosia trifida. The sequence goes on along the minus strand of CM054127.1, from coordinate 106,957,029 downwards.
TGTTGATTCGCCCATATGAATGGTCGAACATGCACATTCGACCTTACGAAAGGGCGAATGTGCAGGTCTATAAATAGGTTGAATTCATTTTAGAGTTAAGTTTTTTTATTGTTATTTTGTTTCCCTCCTTCGATCTAGTTTTCTCCTAGGGTTTTGTTAAGTCTGATTTGAGTCTTTATCATTATAAACAAGGTTTTGTAAAGATTATCTTGAATGTTTATGAATGAAAAGCAATGTTTAAAGTGATTTGTGTGTTTTGCTGATCTTATTATCATTTGGTAATTGATTCAGGGATTCCGCACCTGAATTGAAATACTTGTTTGATCAATATCTTTGTTTTTAACAATCCGATCCTCACTTACAAAGTGGTATTAGAGCCATAAGGATCAAACAACTACGAATTTATAGTAATTGAGCTAATTTGGACTCATTTTTGGTCAAAATTTTTCTGTTTTCAAAGAACAATGGTTTTTGATGAACATTGATTGATTTGGACCTGTTTTCATGGATAAAATCTAGAATTCTCTTCATTAAACTTGTTCCAAATCAATTTCGAAGCAAAACCTGCAAAACATCAACAAAATTCATCAACATTTGAAAAATTGAGGTCAAATTAACTAATTTTCAAAGAATTACCGTTTTTCAAAATGAAAGGGTCGAACCTAGGGGGAAACGGTCGAAAGTGTGAGTTTTAGGTCGAATCAGGGTATTTTAGGTCGAACGTGGTCTTTATTAAGGTCGAACCTAGAAGTTTTAAGTGTGTTGTTGTACATTCGACCAGATTGTGTACCTTCGACCTTACGCGAGGTCGAAAGTGGGTTTTACTTTGGTCGAAAGTGAGATTGTTTCTTATATTCTACCTTCGAGTCATTAGAAACGGTCGAACCTGGAATTTTTCAACCATCGAACCCACGATTTGTGACAAACGGTCGAAAGTAGAATCTGACTGAAATTTTTCCATTTGTTTCGTGTTTTAGAATTTGTAGACAATATTTGGAACTTTCCAACAACACCGAGGCCTAATACTACACCACAACAGCAAGTGACAATGGATCCTTGGACTGTAGCAGCACAGAAGATGACTAGTCAACCATCTCAGCCGATTAACTACATAGCAATGACTAGTTCGATGCCACATACAGTTGCTCAACCACCACAACAACCCATGACTGATTATTGGGGAGTTGCAGCAGCCGCGGTACACTCTCAAACTACCAATTCTATTTCTACGGTAATTCATGATTTATCTTCAGGTAGCGGGAGTTGTCCACCAAAGCTAATGGAGATGGTGGATTACAATCAATGGAAGACCAAGTTCAAGATTCATTTGGAGGGAATGGGAATGGAAGGCAATGAGGATGGCAAATGATAGCTAAAGGCTATGTAGCACCGGTTTTGGAGAACACTGGTGAACCGATTCCATTGGAAAGCTTAGCTGAGGATGAGAAGAAAAAGTTTGCGGTGGAGAAGAAGGCGTTCTCCCAACTATCTCAGGCTATCAACACTGATCTTCTACATCAGTTTCGGTCTTGCACAACTTCGAAGCAGCTGTGGGATATGTTGAGGAATCGTCATGATGGGAACGAGGAGACTAGGAAGTTAAGGATGGAAGAGTTGAGAAAAGAGTTTGAGAATTTTAGTTACATGGGAAATGAGACGTTGAAGGAGTTGATAGGTATTGCCATTTGTTGACTGAATTGTCAGGCTATGAGATTAATATACCTATGTCTAAATTGGTGGATAAGTTTGTCGATGCATTACTACCATACTGGAATCAACATATTGACGTCCTAAAGGAGAAAGATGCCTATCAATATTGGACCATCAATGAATTCATTCAGAGTTTTCCTTAACAGTAGTTTACCTTACAGTGTTTTACAATGTAACAGTAATTTGTATATAGCAGATGTTTTATGTTGTTATTCTGTTAGAAGTCACTATCTTAGGTGACGTCAGCTTAGATTATCAGTGGTTTAGATTTGTCTATAAATAGAACAGTGCTTGTACTGTTCTATTCATCACTCACAACATTCTCTCAGACAAACAATCACATAGTGATCAGGCTGAGGGGGAGTACTTGTACAATTGACTATAATCATTTAATATTATGAAAGCATTCGATTAGAAAACATTTACTCTCTTGTTTTGATTATAGTTTATTATTCCGCTGCACTTTCCATTTATATTCACTTCATTCTTCTTTATCTGTAGATGCATTTATGCGACTAATGCTTTGGATTTACAATAAACATATGTTAATAAGTTTTGTCGAGTGGGCGAAGGAGTCTTAATGTGGGCGAAGGAAAAAAATCAAAGGTGCGAAGGAAGAAGTTCGTACGAAGGAGAGACAGGAGGCGAAGGAAGATTTTGTTTGTTATGTATTGCTTCATTCGACCAGTCTGTTTGGTCGAATGTGCACGTTCGTACCTACACAGTGGGCGAACGTGTAGCCTATAAATAGGTCAAGCTGATTTTTGAATGTAGTTTTAGTCATTATTATTCCCTCCAAGTTCAGTGTGTCTCTCTAGTGTTTTGTTAAACTTAATTCACGTCGTGTCCTTCATGTTTTGATCAAATTAACGTGTAATTGAGTTTTGATTATTAATGAGAAAAGCTTTGAATGATGATTTACTTGTTTTGATCTGATTGATTATCATTTTGTGATTGGTTTAGGGTTTCCGCACCTAAATCAAACTTGTTTGATCATTTCTTTGTTGATTTGTCGATCCTTTCATCACATACAAAGTGGTATCAGAGCCATTCTGGATCAAACAACCACAAATTGATAGCTTCTCAGTTGATTTGGATCCAATTTTAGTCAAAAAGTTTCTGTTTTCATAGAACAAACTGATTTGATGAGTTTTTGATTGATTACAACTTGTTTTCATGGTTAAAATGGATAATTCTCTTTGATAAAATTGTTCCAAATCAATCCCGATTCAAAACCTGATTAAAATCATCAAAATCTATCAACATTTGATAAACGTGATCAAAATTAACTGATTTTCAAAGAATAAACGTTTTTGAAATAGCAGGGGTCGAACCTAGAGAGACGGTCGAAGGTGTGAGTTATTTTGGTCGAACGAGTGATTTTCTGGTCGAAGGTGTTGTTTTTGTGGTCGAACGTAGAGTTTCATAGCTTATTGTTGTACATTCGACCATCAGAGTTTCATTCGACTGATCGAACGGTCGAAGGAGAGAGATAAAACGGTCGAAAGAGTTTGTGTGTTGTCATAGTCCGCATTCGTACCTTTCCAAACGGTCGAAGGAGAAGAATTTTCCTCATTCGACCATCCGATAGTGCGAAGGAAAAAGCTGTTTAAAATTTTTCTAATCTTTTCGTGTTTGAACATTTACAGGTTAAGATGTGGAACTTTCCAACTACGCCAAGACCTAATCCAGCACCACAGCAGCAGACAACCAGAGATCCATGGACAGTTGCAGCCCAGAAGACTAGTCCACCATCTCAGCCAATCAACTACATGGCTATGACTAGTTCTACTCCTCAGCAAGTTGTGCAACCGTTACAACAACCAATTGGCGATTATTGGGGAGTAGCAGCAGCTGCAGTTCACTCACAGACGACCAATGCCATATCTACACTCATTCATGATCTATCATCAGGCAATGGAAATCGTCCACCAAAGCTCATGGATATGATTGACTATAACACATGGAAGACAAAGTTCAAGATACATGTGGAGGGACAAGGCTTAGAGGGAGCCGAGGCATGGCAGATGATAGTGAAAGGTTATGTTGCTCCTATTCTGGAGAACACTAGTGAACCTATACCATTGGAGAACTTGAGTGATGATGAGAAGAAGTTCACGATTGAGAAAAAGGCGTTTTCTCAATTATCTCAGGCGATCAACACTGACTTGCTGCATCAGTTTGGATCGTGTACTACTTCAAAACAGTTGTGGGATATGCTGAGAAGCAGACATGATGGTAACGAGAAGACTAGGAAGCTGAGAATGGAAGAGCTTCGTAAAGAGTTCGAGAACTTTAGTTACATGGGTAACGAGACTTTAAAAGAATTGGTTCCAAGGTATTGCCACTTGCTCACAGAGCTCTCGAGCTACGAGATTTGCATACCTATGTCAGAACTGGTGGATAAATTTGCTGATGCTTTACCACCATATTGTAACCAACATATTGAAGTGTTGAAAGAAAACATGCATCCCAGTATTGGACTATCAATGAGTTCATACAAAAACTGGAGAACAAAGAAATGGAGGAGAACAGGAAAGCAAAGAGAGCACAGATTCCACAGAACCCAGAGTTGTATGTGAGTGGTACATCTACTTCTCTTTCTACTTCTAGCTCTACTTCAAGTGTTGCACCTCATATTGCTTGTGTATCTAATGTTGTTGAACCCACCAAAGCACCAATCAACTATCTTGCCCAAACTTCATCATATACACCACAATCTTATAAAACACCTAATTTCATTCTACCTTTTTCACCTATGCAACAAGCTGCCTGTTACACTGCCAGTCAACCTCAACAACAACCATATAATCCTCACATGAACTAAATGCAGATCACTCAAACACAATCAAATCAAAGTTCGATTGTGTTAGAGACTTCTAACCTTAACAATGTTACTGTTGAGATTGCTCAACAGCATGTTGCATTAGTATCTTCTATGGTTGCATCATACAACGGTTTAGTTGCTAGTCAGATTGGAAACAACAATCTAACCAATGAGGACTATGCACAAATCGATAAAGAGGAAATGGAGCTTATGGATATACAGTGGGCATTTGCTAGCATCATGAGAAGAGCCACTGATTTTATCCAGAAAACAGGGAAAACTGACCTTTCGACTTCTCCAAACACCACTTATGGCTTTAATAAAGCCAAGGTCACATGTTTTAATTGTGGTGAGAAGGGTCATTTCAAGAGAGAGTGTACACAGCCGACTCAGCAAGGTAATCGAAACCCGTTCAATTCAAGCTACCAAAACCGACAAAACCAAAACCAGAATCAGGTATCATACAACAGTCCCAACATTTCTAGCTTTCAACCTCAAAACAACTACCAGAACCGTCAAAACACACAATAAAATACCAATACTAGACAATCCACATCTCAAAACCAGCCACAACAAAATCCAAACCGAACCATTGGGGCGGCCGTGACAAAGACAGCAAATCCACAACGGCTGGATGTTAGTTTTGAGGAGCAGGCTCGTGACCTGGCAATGCAAGAAACAGACCGTAGTTGCACTATCCATATGTGAAGCAGAATACGTTTCAGCATCGAGCTGCTGCTCACAGGTTCTTTGGATCCAACAACAGATGGTGGATTACGGTTTTCAATTTCTTAAAACCCCTATTTACTGTGATAATGAAGCCGCAATTGCATTAACAAAAGACTTAGTAAATCACTCAAAGGCTAAACATATCCGGATTAAATATCATTTTATCCGTGATTGTTATGCTAAAGAGTTGATCGATATGGTCAAAATCCACACTGATTACCAACGCACAGATCTTTTTACCAAAGCTTTTGACAAATCCAGATTTGATTATCTTTTAAAAACTAATGGTATTAAAGAAAAACAAGACTGATCACCACCTCAGTCTATCACTTTTTAGTTTAAATTTTTACTGTTTTTCAGAAAAAATTCGAAAATCCAAAAACATTGAAAAATTTCAAAATCCATAAAAATTAGAAAATTTCTTTGCTGACTGTTATATCTTCTTCCCTTAGATTAATGCCGTCAGATTTCTGCGAACAAACGATATCTGGGCAGTCACATATTTGAAATGCTCCAGCTTATCCTTGGGAACAGTAAATTCAAAAATTTATAAAAATCAGAAAAACCAAAAATGGTTTCCTGGAGTAAAAGGGGAAATGATAGTACATCAGTGGGGATCTGACACATTCTAAGAAATGTAATGCTTTATAGGGCGTGTGTCTGAGTCTGTGCGATGTGCTGATAGGCTTCGTAGACCTATTAATGCGTGTCTGATACATACATATCAAACGAATTGTTGTGTGGATAAACTCCTCATGGGCATATGGTCTTAGTTCCGTAATTTCATTTGATAGGGTATTTGTACAAAACTCGGAGGTTTAGGGTCGTTATGTTATTAGTTGTCTGGGGATAGCCTCTCTGATCTTCTGCTGTAAGTCATTACGGACCTAGATCAGATTGGGTGTCTTTATAAAAGAGCTTTATGCCAAATCCTAAAGTTACCGAGTTGAGGAACTTTCCATGTTTTATGATGATCAAAGATTATCTATTACATCGTATTAATCACTGATGCAAATCATGATTAATATCAGTCCTCAACCTGGTAAAGTGCACATGTTACTTTGCTGCATTAATTTGCTGACCTGTATACCTCTGTGCATTATACCTTGTAAATTACAGACGACGAAAGCATAATCACGCTTTACAATGAGTCTTTGTGCATTTACTTCTTGATACGGGAGTATGTCGTGTGCGTGGGAACCACAGACAATTATGTTTATACTATACATAATAGTATCAGTCTGAAGCACTGCACCAAAATCTGCATATGAGTTTATGTGGATCATAATATCAGCAGTTGCCAGATCACACATTGTCTTTAATGATAATAATTCAAAAGATTAACGGTGTGATCAGATATCTCAATAACTGATATGATCCCTTTACCGGAAATCCCAAAACATTTGCTGTTTTTCATTTACATTTCTGCATTTTATTTTCTCGTCAAAAATTACAAAACTCAAAAAGATATTAGGTGTGTTTTAAGATAAACTTTAGAAAATCCAAAAAGATTTTACATTTCCATCTTCTTTTTGATAGCTGATGGTGGTTGATGCCGATTTTCTAAACCTTGATGAACCATTTGAGCTTTGTAATCTTTTAAATGTGAAAATATGAATGTTGGATGCTTAAAAGTTGAAAAATAATTGGAACGGGACTCGTTTTTGAGATTTGGAAAATTTGTCAAAATTCCGGTTTTCGTTAGCCCATTCGTTTGGTCGAACATGGGATTTTTGTTGTTCCTTCGTACAGTATGTTTGGGCGAATGAGAGTGTTCTTGAATAATTTCCACATTCGAACCCTTTTGTCTCCTTCGAACCTTTAAATAGGGTCGAAGGAACCAAAAGTTTCTCATTCGACCATTGTATTCGGGCGAAGGAGCATGCCTATATATACCTGTTCAGTCTCATTCGAACCCTCACAAAAAAAAATTTCAAAATTTATGAACTAAAGTCCACTTGTTGCCAGATTATTTTGACATATACCATTGTGTTCGTCTCACTTTGTTGATCATTTGCCACTAAATCTTACAGGTTAACAACAAGGATTGCTCTTACAATCGCTGATTTTCAGTTTTGAGCCCTAGATTTCTAAACACTGATATAAACATGTTCATTGATTTCATTGATGATAGGGATTCATTATATCTGTGTTTTAGGGGGAGAAAATTCATAAACCAAGGCTTCTAAATCATCAGATTGATCAATTGATCATCAATTTTATTCGAACCCTAGTTTTAAGTAGAAAACACTGATATAATGATTAATTGATGAAATTGTTGTTTTGGAAACATTAATCGGTGATGTTACTAGCCTATTGAATCAAGATGACATGTTCAGAATCAATAAAATGCAAAATTAAAAATTTGAATTTGAAGAACAACTCCTTCGCACCTTTCGAGTGGGCGAAGGAGATGATTAACTGGGTGAATGAACAACTTTGGTCGAATGAAACATTTTATCAAAAACTTTTACATTCGTACCTTTATAATTTCTCATTCGCACCAAGATTTTCTCGTTCGCACCCCCCGTATGGGCGAATGAGAAGATAAAATACCAAATTTTCAAATTTTGAATATCTTGTCGATTTTTAACATTTTTCTTTGTTTTGTTTTGCAGATTGAACCATGTCTGAACAGGAGAAGCCTACTGAACAAGCCGGATCATCTTCACAGCCTGCAAAGTAAGTTACTGAAGAGCTTTTAACATTCGAGAATGCGCATAATTGCTGTGCGTATCTTGGAGAGGTGAAAAAGCATAATGAGTTCATTGAGATCATATAGTTCTTGAAAAGAAGTCGGGTGATAGACGCAATTGCTACACCTACCATTATCTACAGAGACATGATACAAGAATTCTGGACTGAAGCAAAGTTGGATTTCTGGAATTGCGAATCGTCTGTGATTAGCAAGATCCAAGGAAAGATGATTATCGTTTCTGAGCATGATATTAGAGAAGCCTTGAATCTGCAAGATGAAAAGACTGATCCTAGAGAGCTTAGCTTTATGGAACAACGAAAGTGCTTTCTGAGGATGAAGTACAATGGACCGATTACTGATGGCTCATTGCACAAGGGAAAGCTGTGTCCACAGTTCAAATACTTGGCACATGTGTTGATTCATGTATTTGGTTTAGCAGCTGGAGGATATGATTTGATGCGAAAGAGTATTAGCTCGATGATGGTAGCACTGGTATTGAACAAACCGTTCAATGTATCAGGGATGCTAATGGAACATTTGTTGGAGCCTGTGAATGGCACGAGGAATCTGAAGTTTTTGTTATATCCTCGATTCCTCCGGATGGTGTTTGATTATAAATACAAAGAGTTGAAGAGGGATCCTAAGCACATTGTAGTTCAAGAACGTATGTCAATCAATACACTGGCTAGGATGAAAGCTTACAAAGGATTGTCAGTGAATGAACGTCCACCTGTTAGACGTTTATTTGGACATTTGGCAAGGATTGACTATGAGGATCCCGGTGAAGGGCTAGTGAGACATGCTAACAGTGATTCAGATCAAGATAATCCATTACATCCTGTTGATCCAGATGCAAAGCGTAAGCGACGGGTTGTTAATGTTGGAGCAAAGAGTGGAAAGGGAAAGGAGAAAGAGATCAGATTAGAGGTTGTTCCTGAACCAACCAAGAAGAAGAGTACACCGAGAAGAAAAAAGATAATGGCTAAGAAGGGTTTGCATATTGTGGATGAGGCGTCGATTGATTCTAAAGAGACGCAAGAAGATGAAAACTGGGATTCTGAAACTGAAACGTTGAAGACTACCATGCCCAAGGACACTGTGGCTGGTGAGTCTGTTAGTTTGAACAGATCAGTTGAAGAGCAAAGAATGAACAGTCCTATTCGTTTGGACGAAGAGGATGAAGATTTAGGTCTGGGAACAGGAGACTTTCCTGGTTCGCCAGTTTAGGGGGAGAAACCGAAGAAGCCCCAATATAAGAAGAAAGAAAAGGTTGTGAGACCTGCAGAAAAGAGAGCTAGAGAGATAGAGACACTGATAGCAGGAAAGAAGTTACCACCTGCTACTTGCTCAAAATCTCCAGTTGCTGCTCCAGCCTCAAAGAAGCAGAAAACCACATCTACTTCAGGTACTAAACAGGAAGATGATTTACCTGTTGATGCATTCAATGAAGCTCTAGATAATGTACTGAAGAAGATAAAGAAGGGTAAACTGCCAGAAGTTGCTGAAGTCGCCAAGAAAAAGGTTACAGTTGATAGTGACGTGATGGATACTGTGAACTGAAGATTTACTGAAATGATGAATCTGATAAACAAGCAGCAGACTGAGATTGCCCAACTTAGACAAAACGACTCAAAGATGCTTGATGTAGTTGTTTCAACACATGAGAATAATGAAGAGTTGAAACAGAAGATCAAAAAGTTGCAGAAGGATAATAAAAAGTTGTTGAAACATGAGCAGAGAAACACCAGACGTATTATAGCTTTGAAAGATGAAGACAAGAAGCTGAAAGAGAGTAACAAAAACATGGATAATCTGATCAAGGATTTATACTCTCGAGCTCCTCAGCTGAAAGAAGGTGAAGAAGATAAAGAGCTTGAAGAGGAGCAAGTTGATTTTGAACTATCAGATGATGATGAGGAGGATGATGTAGATCTTGATGAAGATGCTGGTAAAGCTCCTAAGAAGAAGAAGGGTGATGATGATGATGGTTCAAATGATGGTTCTGGTGATGATAATAGTTCTGCATCCGATGATGATGATGATGACAATGATGATGATGATACTGACAAATACAAGTATGAGAAGAGAGAATCTGGAAAAGGTGAAAAATCTAGTTCGAAAGCCCCTGGAGGATCAGTAGATGATGATACGATCTTCTGGAATGAAAAGCTGAAGTCTATGTCAGAAGAAGACAAACAGATGTATCGTCAGATGTTGACTGATCGAGTCTGGACGATTGACATGACCTGCAGATTTTCTGAGATCTTTGAAACTCGTGACAGGGTATTTGAACTGGAGTATGATGATCCAGATTTGGAAGACGGTGAAGTCTCGGCGGCGATGGCAAAAGAGATCTTTGAAGGTCTAGCTAAACAGGTTGGCAAAACAGTTGAAGAATTGTTAGCTGATAACCAGATTCCTGATCTAACTGAAAAGGAACTTGGAGATCATTCTGATGATCGTGATATACCTGGTTTCGAGGACATAGAAGTTGAGGATGTGACGAGTGAAGAGTATCCAAAATATTTCAAAAGAGACAAGGATTCTAGATTTACTACTTTCACAGATGAGTTGTTAAAGGAAGCCGAGAGACGTGCAAGAGAGAAAAGTGATATGTTTGTTGATGAGATTTTCAGAGGGCATGAGAAACCGTTTATCAGACAATCCGATATCTTGAAAGATTTATTGAGGGAGTTAAAAGAGAAAGAGGCGAATCGTCCTAAACCTGAGATTCAGGGAAGCTTTTATAAATTCCACAACGACATGTTCAAAGGAAAAGTGTTGGGATGGAAGTTTATAAAGCAACTGAAATGTGTAGCAGTGAAGTGGGAGAAGGGGATCCTATACTTTGATAGATTCCATGATTTGAAGACTCTCCCATATTGGGCCATTCGTGATATTTGTCGTCACAAGATGACTGGAACGACAAATGGACAGATTGCTTACTTTGCTGAGAAGATGGCCAGAGAGAGCAGGACGAAGTGGAATCTCTTTGAACCTCAATATCCAAAAAGGATTGTTCACAAGAAGACTATTGATGATATTACTGTTTTGCCCAAAGTGACCTTAAAGTACAAACCACCAAAAGTGTTGAGGCACATTCCATTGCTGCAGATTCCTCAACATTTCGCTAAGGACTTTATCTGGTGGTACTATGATTGGAAGATCGTAGAAGCTGTTATAGTTTTGAAAGATGGAGATAAGAGTTTCAAGAAAATACACATTTTTGATCCCATGTGGTTAGTGAATTGCTCACATGAGGACATCATAATGTTGTATTACAATCCTATTTTCAATGATGTTAAAGATGCTGAACAAGCTAGTAAATACCAACGAGTGGTATTTCTGTGTTTTGCTCATGATATCAACGCCGGATGCGACTATGACAAAAAGCTCGGCAAGTTTGTTAAAGTTCAAGAAGTTCCTGAAGTGAAAAAGAAAAACCCAAAGCAAGTGTTTGATAAGGTGATGACGTTAGAAGAAAAGAAACTTTTGAGGATCAAGCTAATGAACAAAAGAATGGATGAGGAACAAAGAGTTAAACAATCCAAGCAATAGTCGAGGGGGGAGTTTGTAGATGCATTTATGCGACTAATGCTTTGGATTTACAATAAACATATGTTAATAAGTTTTGTCGAGTGGGCGAAGGAGTCTTAATGTGGGCTAAGGAAGAAAATCAAAGGTGCGAAGGAAGAAGTTCATACGAAGGAGAGACAGGAGGCAAAGGAAGATTTTGTTTGTTATGTATTGCTTCATTCGACCAGTCTGTTTGGTCGAATGTGCACGTTCGTACCTACACAGTGGGCGAACGTGCAGCCTATAAATAGGTCAAGCTGATTATTGAATGTAGTTTTAGTCATTATTATTCCCTCCAAGTTCAGTGTGTCTCTCTAGTGTTTTGTTAAACTTAATTCACGTCGTGTCCTTCATGTTTTGATCAAATTAAGGTGTAATTGAGTTTTGATTATTAATGAGAAAAGCTTTGAATGATGATTTACTTGTTTTGATCTGATTGATTATCATTTTGTGATTGGTTTAGGGTTTCCGCACCTAAATCAAACTTGTTTGATCATTTCTTTGTTGATTTGTCGATCCTTTCATCACATACATTATCTTTACTTAAATAAATCAAAATAATCAAACTCAGATCCTAACAATTGGTATTAGAGCTTGGTCAATTAAATTCGATCTAACAAATCAATTTAATATAAACAGATCAGCTCACAATTATTGATATCGTTTGTTTGTCGGATTGAAAACAAAGTAATAGTTTATCTTCGATTCAACCGTTTTTAAACAGACTTTGTTTTCGAAAAAAATCAGAGAATGGCTTCAATCAATCACGATCCACACAACACTGGCACGAACAACAAGCCACCGATGTTTGTCAGATCTGAATACAATATCTGGCAACGTCGGATGAGTTAGATGCTAAGGCCTTCAGTATTGTGGCCATGGCTCTACCCAATGATATATATGCTGGGCGGTTACACTGTAACAGTGCAAAGGAGTTGTGGGATGCACTGAAAGAACAATTTGGTGGGACTGAAGAGGTTATTGAAAACAACTGTGAAATACTTAACCAACAATATGAAACATTCAGTCACGTTAAGGGAGAGTCATTAACTCAACAATTTGAGAGGTTTAACTGTCTCATTAGTGAACTAAAACTGGTTGGTCTAACTTACCCTCATTCAACTTTGAACCATACCCTCATTCAACTTTGAACCATAGGTTTTTAAGATCATTGCCAGATAAATGGGACACTATTGCTATAGTTATGAGAAACTCAATTGGATTCAAGGACCTATCACTGACCCAGCTTCATGGTAAGCTCTTGACCTATGAGAGAGAGCTTAACCAGAAAAAGAAGCTACAGAATTCTGGAAAAGTGTCTGATGGCTATGTATTTGGTAATACAGCACTTCTGGGTCATGATGAGGTGCCTAGTAATAGTAAGGATCAGAGATATGATCATTTCATTGACATGACTTCAGGTTATAACTCAGGTTTTAACTCTGATTCTTATTCACCAAACTATGCTTTTACAGCAAGTGGTGGTGATATCTAGGCATCTGATAACATATCCTTTGAGTATGATGACCTAAAATACTTTGACCCTGATGATTTGGAAGAAATGGACATTATGCACCAATTAGCCCTTCTCAGTGTAAGAACTAACAATTTGTACAAGAAAACTGGGAGGAGGTTTCCAGGGTTAACTGGCAGGTCAAAGGTGGGGTTGGATAAATTTTGATAAAGTGCTATAAATGTCATAGACTTGGTCATTTTGCTAGGGAATGTAGGAGTCAACATGGTACACCTATGATTACCTATCCAAATCAATGGCCACAGACCAACACTTGTCAAAGTTCCTATAATACCCCTGGACCAAATGTGCAAAACACTTCTCATTTTGCACAGTCCTCAAACACTGTTCCTGTCCAGTTTGTCCAAACCACTGTTCCTCAGATCCACTATGTGCAAACCCCTGTTGCTCAGGCACCTGTGCCAATGACTGCTGCTCCACCCTCTGCTCCTGCAGAAACCAGTCAACAGAGTTTCTTTACACAAGGCTTTGATGATTAGAGCAGTCTACCAGATGAGTTGACAAATGAAAATTTTGCATTAGTTGCCAAAGCTGAAAATGAACCAGAAAATTTTTGTTTCATGGCTATGGTAGAACAAGTTGAATCTGAGGAGGTGGTGACTGAATCTGTAGTTGTGACTGATGATGTTGTTGATTTGGTAGTTGCAGGTGAAAAATCTGAGAAGAGGTTGTGAATCTCTCAGATCCCTGGGGTGCATCTGATGATTGTGAGTGCAAGTGTATTGTGCATTGATGGCTGCTGCTAAGGTATCTCCTCAAATCCTTAAAGATTTGTGTTCTGACAAATGTGTAATAGCATTTGCCAACATTAACGAGGTAAATGAAAACCTTAGAAAGAAAATTTTAGATGATGAAGTTAAATTTGAGAAAATTTCAAAAGAATTAAAATCAAATTTGACTGAAAAAGAATCTGAAATAAGCAGCTTAAAACATGAAGCAACTATAACCAAAGACCAGCTCCAAACTATGATAACTAAATATCATAGTTGCAAAAGTGAGCTTGAGGCCACCTAAGTTGAATGTGAAAAATGGGTGGAATCATGTAAAGGTTTTGAGATGCTCCTTAACAAACAAACCAAAAGTCATGTGATGTTTTAGTTTGGTTATGAAACCACTGCTCCAGCTTTTGAAAACACTGAGAAAAGGGATCAAAAATTAGTTGAGGTAGTACCAACTAATTTGAAGGGTCAAGAGATTAAAATAACTGAACCTAATGGCAAGAAAATTGTTCTTGAAAAACCAGAAGGTTCCTCATCATTCACTGAACTAGAAAAATATGAATTTAAACCTACTTGGTCTGATGAGTGTGATACTCTTGAGAACTTCAAACCAGTTGATTTCAAAACTACTGATGGGGAGACTGCACCACAGGCAAAGGTCATTCCCTTGAAAAACCTTCCAGCAGATGCTCAAACATCTGTTGAGAAGAAGGTTGAAAAAGGGAAAAAGAAAGAAAAGTGTGTCCACTTGTTCTGTGATTTCTGTGAAAAGAAGAATCATGTACCTAAAAACTGTTTTCTTCTAAAACCATATGATATCAGCAAAGGAACAAGTGTGTGTGATTCCAAGGCCACATGCTCAATATGTGGCAAAAAGAATCACAAAACCAAAGAGTGTCTTTATCTAAAAAATTTTGATGTCAAAATACAAGAGTACAAGGCTAAAACTCTTGCAAGTAAAGTGGTGAGTTCTTCAAAAGGAAACCCCAAACAGACTTTTGCACCAGTCTAAACATCTGTTACCAAAAGTCTTAAAACATCTACTCCCAGGGATGTCCAAGTAACAGATGCTCCACCCACTGTTGATGCGTTTTGCGACTAAGGATTGGATATACATAATTAACACATGTTAGAGCTTGGCCGAAGGTACATATTATGGGCGAAGGTAGAAAAGACTGGGCGAAGGTAGATGATAAAGGGACGAAGGAAGACTGAAACTGAACTGAAGACACATTCGACCATTTACAATGGGCGAATGTGGAAAAAGGCTACGTTCGACCAGAAGAAATGGGCGAACGTGCAGAGTCTATATATAGGTTTTGCAATTTTGATTATGTAATAGAGTTGTCAGTTGTGTCCAGGTTCAGTCCAGGTTCAGAGGTGTTTTTGAGAGATTGTGTGTGTGTTCTAGATTAACATAAACTGATTGTAAAGGCTTATTTGAATGAAGTTAATCTATGAAATGATATTGAAAATGATCTTGATTGTGTCGTGATTTGTGTTTTATCAATTTGTTCAGAACTAGGGTTTCCGCACCTAGTTTTGGGACTTGTATGATCGTATAATCCTGTTTTAGCTAAAATCCAACGCTAACAAAGTGGTATCAGAGCATAGAGGATCATACAACAACAAATTTGATAAAATCAGAGCTGATTTGGACATGTTTTTGACCTAAAATCATCTGTTTTTACATAAACATTGTTTTTAAGTGTTTTTGATCGATTTAAAGTTGAATTTGTGGTCGAATTCAAGTTTTCCAAGACTTAAAGTTGATCCAAATCAATTCCGAAACATAACCTGATTGAGATCATTCAAATCCATGAACTTTTGAAAATCTGAGATCAGAATAACCGTTTTTCAAACAATAACCGTTTTTCAAAAATGAGATCTGTTCAAAGTGGGCGAACCTGGAACCTGACCTGAGTTGAGTGGTCGAAAGTGTTAAAAAGTGGGCGAACCTGAGTAGTTTTTGGGCGAATCTGAATTTTCTTGTTGAAATTTTTCACCTTCGGGTAAAATTTTCACATTCGTCCGTTTTCATTTTGGGCGAAAGTGGAAAGGTGTTATCTTGTGTTTACATTCTGGTTATATTCACGTTCGGGTGTTACTGTTTGGGCGAACTAAGGATCAGAAGGGACGAAAGTGAGAAAGTTTGGACGAACATAGAAGAGTTTGGACGAACCTAGGATTTTTCGGGCGAATCTAGGATTTTGTTGAAAAAATTTTTCTAAGTGTTGAGATTTTCAGATTGAGATCATGTGGCGTTTTCAAACTACTCCGGGATCAGCAACAACACAACCACAACAGCAGACGATGGACCCATGGACAGTGGCAGCGCAAAAGACGAACACACAGTCTTCACAACCACTTAACTACATGACAACGACGAGCACGATGCCTCAAAGTGTAGCACATCCGGCACTACAATCTGATTACTGGGGAGTAGCTGCAGCGGCGGTAAATACTCAAACCACTAATGCTATTTCTACTTTGATTAAGGATTTGTCTACAGGTAGTGGAACTCGGCCACCGAAGCTCATGGATATGCAAGAGTATAATCAGTGGCATACCATGTTCAAGATCCATTTGGAAGGCATGGGAGTTGAAGGAGCAGAAGCATGGAGCATGATTGTTAAAGGTTACACAGCACCGATTCTGGAGAATACAGGTGAGATGATTCCTTTGGAAAGCTTAACTGAGGACGAAAAGAAGAAATATGTGGTGGAGAAGAAGGCGTTTTCTCAACTGACACAGGCAATCACAAGTGACCTGTTGCATCAGTTTGGGACATGTACTACATCAAAGCAGCTTTGGGATAAGCTAAAGAGGAAGCATGATGGTAACGAAAAGACTAGGAGTCTGAGAATGGAAGAATTGGTCAAAGAGTTTGAGAATTTTTCTTTTATTAATAATGAAACTTTAAAAGAACTAACTCCTAGATATATGCATTTGTTGTCTGAATTGTCTAGTTATGGTGTACAGATTCCAATGACTAAGCAGGTGGATAAGTTTGCAGATGCTTTACCACCACAATGGGATCAGCATGTGGAAGTTCTAAGAGAGAAGGATGCTTATCAATTCTGGACCATTTCAGAGTTTATCGAAAAGCTGGAGAACAAAGAATTGGAGGATAGGAGGAAAGCTAGAAGGTCACAGATTCCTCAGAATCCCAGTTTGTATTTTGGAGGTACTTCAGTTCCAGTTGGTAACTCGAGCTCAGGAAGCGTTGCACCACATGTTGCATGTATTTCCAATGTCATGGAATCATCAAAACCAACCACCAACTACTTGACACAAACACCATCCTACTCACAACCATCATACACACCACCACAATACAATTCCTACATTTCACAAATCTCCCCAATGCAACAAGCAAGTTTTTACACCTCTAACCAACCACAACAACCAATAAACCAAGTTACTCAACCTAAACAACAACCGATGGTTTTGGATACATCTAACTTGGGAAATGTGACTGTGGAGGTTGCTCAGCAACACATTGCATTAGTCTCAGCAATGGTTTCATCCTACAATGGATTAGTTGCTAGTCAGATTGGGAACAACAACTTAACCAACGGAGACTACGCACAGATAGACAAGGAAGAGATGGAACTCATTGACATTCAATGGGCTTTTGCGAGTATAATGAGACGAGCAACAGAGTTCATCGAGAAAACTGGAAGGACTGATTTAGCAACTTCTCCCAACACAACCTATGGATTTAACAAGGAGAAGGTTACGTGTTTTAATTGTGGAGAAAAAGGACACTTCAAAAGGGAATGCACCCAGCCACCTAAACAAGGTAATCGAAACCCTTTCAATGCAAATTACCAGAACCGTCAACAACAAAATCATGTTTCTTACCAAAATAACAACAACTACCAAAACCGAAACTTTAACAACCAAAACAGACAACCAAACACTCAAAACCAGATTCAAAACCAATCTCCTAACAACCCAAACCGAACAGTTGTACCTATTACTACACCTAATGAGACCCAACAGAATGCGAGTCAGAACCAAGCCTTGGTGACTCAACAGGATGAAAGGTTTGACTGGTCGGGTATGCAAATAGGAGTTGAGGAAGTGACTACTGGTGGGAATGTGGCATGTGTTGCTTATCAGGTTGATATGGAAGAGTCGGTGGCAGTTGATGAGAAGAAAGAAACTGAGGATAGTGAAAGTGATGATTCTGAGACTGAGATGGATGTGGAGAATGAACCTGTTGAGGTTAAGGCTGAGGAAACGAGTTCTGGAATGGTGATTGATTCTGTGACTGATGTTTTCTGAAGAGTGTAGATCAGTTTATTCAGATTCTGAGAGCGAATCAGACACAGAGGCAAGTGTTGATTCTTTAGATGATGATATCGACCAGTTGCTGGCAGAAGCTGATTTTTTGATGACGAGGAAGTCGTGTATCGCTGATGATGCTTTCACCAAGATCGATTATTCCAAGTTTTTCACTGGAAAGGAAGCTCATTTCGCGTTGATGGCCATGACTGAACCGCCAAAACCTGTAAGTTCTGAATCTAGCACTGATGTTATGAGTGATAAATATTGTGGAACATGTGATAGATTGACTGAGGAGAATAAACAACTCCGAATTTCACGAGATAGTGCTATCTTGAACAGTCAATCTACTCGCAAAGAGTTGAACGCTTTCAACAAAGTATTAGATGGCTATAAGAAGGACATTTCTGACTTGAAAAACACTTTGTCATTGAAACAATTAGCTATAAACAACTATATCAATGAAATTGAAAACACCAAGTAGGAAATGGCAGCCATAAAATGCTTTGCTGAAAAGGTTAACAAGAAGTTGGAAAGTTATAAGAATGTTGCTTATGTTGTAGACCATATCATTGATGATAACACCACCAATTACAAGTCTGTACCATCTCCGGTTCTTTTTGAAAATCATAACTATCACTAAGTTATACCGGAGAGTTCGGTAAAATCAGACTCGTCATCGGAAATGGAATCTAATACCTCGAGTATTGGTGATCCATATTCCGATGTGAGACCGATTTTGGGCTTGAACAATGAGGGTGTTTATGCTGAGAGTGATAATTCAGACTCAGAAAATGATGATACTGGTAGTGATCAATCTGTTAATGAATGTGAGATTCCAAAAGAAAATCACATCATTACTACTGAACCAGTGTCACCATCTGATCATGTTCATCCGATGGCAAATGCTAATCGTGATAAAAAGTCTGAAAAGATTGATGTTAAGAAAGATAATGGTGTTAAGAATGTGGTTAAAATGAATGAGCTGAATGAACAAGGTGACAAACCTGTTAAAGTGTTTTATCGGATGGAAGGATCCGATAAGATCATTTCTGATGAGGAATTTCCAATTAAAAACGTTAACTTTTCTAAACTTGATAAAATCTGGCAAGAAAGCACAATATGGTTTCCAAAACATGAGAGAACCAACGAAATTCCACCAGAAATCTTAAAGAAACTGTTTTCAGAAGTTCCTCAAGAACCAAAGATACATGTCACCGAGTTCATTCGACCAAATGATAAAGCAAATGGTTTTCATGAGCCCTCTTACTCGAAAGGACCACTTCCTGAGAGTTTGAGGAATCAACAGTATAATGATCAATTTCCTGTTAGATCATTTGCTTCACCAAATGCTCATTATGTATTTGAAGAATATAGAAAATGCCTTAAATGTGGAGAACGCGGGCATTTACTTGCTCAGTGTCCATATGTAAGGCATAAAAGACATGAGGTTGAAGTTCGAAATTCCATGAGAAAGCCGATTGATCATTATGTTCCACCACATAGACGGGCTGTTCCTCAACAACAACAATTTTATAATCAAAACAATTTTCAAATGAGGAACAACCGTCCATTTCAATATGATCAAAGAAATCGGATAGCTATGGAACAATCTTGGAGAAAACCTGTGGTGAACTCGACAGTTGATAGGCAAAAGGTTCCACAAAAACCAATTGTCAAGTCAAATGTTGGACCTAAGTCTGTTAACTCAGATAAGGTTGCCAAGAAAGTTACTTTTGGTAACAATGTTCAGAAACCTATTGAGAAACCAAAATCTCAAATTCGTATTCTTAAAAGGCCTGAACAATCTTGGACACCTAATGGAACTCCAGGAGCTTCTACTTCGAAGGTGAGTGAGAAAAATGAAAGTGTTTTGAACAATCAGAAAAAGTTTGATTCAAAACAGAAATTTGTTGAAAAAGTCAATGAGAATGTTTCTTTGAAATCAGATGTTCAAAGGCCCAAGACTCAGGCTTGGGTCCCCCGAAAGAACTAAATGTTTACCTTTTGTGTGCAGGGAGCTTCAGCTGGCCCTATTAGCAGTCTCTGGATTGTTGATAGTGGAGCTTCAGGCCACATGACGGGGGATTTGGCATTGCTGTTTGATGTGAAAAATATTAATGGAGGATATGTCGCTTTCGCGGGTAATAAAGGAGGATATATTACAATGGAAGGAAGCGTGAGTAATGGGATTGTGACTTTCGAGCGGATATCTTATGTCAAGCAGATAGACTATAATCTGTTGAGCGTCAGTCAAATATGCGATAAACAATTTTCTGTGCATTTTGATGACAAATCCTGTTATATTCTGAAACCGGGCTTCAAGATTCCAAAGGAGTGGGTAATGTTGATGGCACCTCGAGTCAACAATCTTTATATTCTTGATATGTCCAAGGCGATGACACCACAGGGACAGATAACATGCTTTCTATCTAAGGCGACCGAAAAAGAATCGATAATGTGGCACCGCAGAATGGGGCACATTCATCTGAGGAAAATGAATCAATTGGTGAGAAATGGACTTGTCGATGGAGTAAACGTAAAACATTTCCATCTGAACGACAAGTGTGTAAGCTGTATGAAAGGCAAACAACACAAACAGTCCCATAAAGTGAAGAAAGTTAACTCTGTTGAGATGCCGCTTGAGCGATTGCACATGGATCTTTTTGGACCGGTCAAGCGCAAAAGTCATCTTGGAGAGCTTTATTGTTTAGTCGTCACTGATGACTATTCACGATTCTCATGGGTGATGTGTTTGAAGAACAAAAGCGACACCTTTACCAACCTACAAGTTCTGTTCACTCGACTGGAGAATATCTACAATTTGAAGATAAAAAGAATCAGGAGTGACAACGGGACGGAGTTCAAAAATGCCAAGATGGATGAACTTTGTGAAAGCAAAGGGATACATCATGAATATTCAGCTCCGTATACCCCGCAACAGAACGGTGTTGCTGAAAGAAAGAATAGGACTTTAATTGAGGCGGCTAGAACAATGCTCGCTGATTCAAATCTTCCAGTAATGTTCTGGAATGAGGCGATTTATGCAGCAAATTATACATTAAATCGGGTTATAACAGTGAAGAAGTTTGGAAAAACATCTTATGAATTGTTACACCGACGAAAGCCCAATTTAGAGTATCTAGAACCATTCGGGGCGCCATGCACGATGTTGAATCCAGGTGAGAAGTTTAGTCCTAAAGCTGAGGAGGGATATTTTGTTGGATATGCAACCCCGCTCAAACGGGTATTCAACATGCGAACTCGTCAAGTGGAGAATTGGGCTAATGTGGAAGTTCAACGATACACTCAAAATTTGCAAGGAACGGGCCCTGATTGGATGTTTGAGTACAAAGATTTCTTTGAATCATTCAACCTAGATAGCTTGGTTGAAGAAGCTGTTATCAGATTACTTTACGAGTGTGAAAACGCGGCGACTTCACCGTTGATACGTCCAATCACCGTAAACCCCCCACCAGCTTCTAATGATACCAGTGTTCCTATACAAGAAGAAGAGATGTTTCAAGAAGCTTCAACTTCATTAGACACTTCAGAATCTGAAGATGAACAATTTGAAGAAGCAGTTCTTGAACATGCAGAAGAATTAGAAGAGCAATCTGTGAACCCAACTCCAAATCCAGATGTTGTTTCATCATCAAACACGGGTCATGATCAGGATGCTGTAGAACACTTGACTGCTCAGACGGGAGTGATTGTACCTGTTAATCCGGAATCTCGGATTCAT
Source organism: Ambrosia trifida (assembly GCA_028751855.1). Classification (NCBI taxonomy): domain Eukaryota; kingdom Viridiplantae; phylum Streptophyta; class Magnoliopsida; order Asterales; family Asteraceae; genus Ambrosia; species Ambrosia trifida. The sequence continues at coordinate 106,935,198 of CM054127.1, read as the reverse complement.
CGTATTCACCCGCTGGAGCAAGTTATTGGTGATCCTGGCAGTGGTGTAATGACCAGAGGGCAGTTGAAAAGCGTTAACACGCCAGAGAGTTTTGGTGCTTTAGCATTGTATGCCAAAATTCAGAAATCTGGTAGTCAAAATGATTGGTCGTTTGCATGTTATGTGTCGCAGGTAGAGCCAAGGACATACAAAGACGCTTTGAATGAAGATGCCTGGGTTGAGGCAATGCAAGAGGAGTTATTGCAATTCCAGAAATTGGGAGTCTGGACGCTCACAGATTTGCCGCCGGGAAGAAAGAAAATAGGCACTAAGTGGGTGTTTAAGTGCAAAAAGGATGATCGTGGAGTTATTGTTCGCAACAAAGCCAGATTGGTTGTGCAGGGTTTCCATCAAGTCGAAGGAATTGATTACAACGAAATCTATGCACCAGTAGCACGAATTGAAGCTATTCAGATGTTCCTTGCGTTTGCTTCATACAAGAAATTCAAAGTCTATCAAATGGACGTCAAGAGCGCATTTTTGTACGGGAAAGTCAAGGAGGAGGTTTATGTCGGGCAGCCACCAGGCTTTGAGGACCCAATCCACCGGGACAAGGTCTACGTGCTAAACAAAGCTTTATATGGTTTGCACCAGGCTCCAAGACAGTGGTACGAGGAGCTAAGTACATACCTCATCTCCAAAGGATTCAAGCGCGGCCTCGTCGATTGCACCCTCTTTACGAAGAAGACGGGAGATGACTTGCTTCTAGTACAGATTTACGTTGATGATATTATATTTGGTTCAACTAACGAACTTTTGTGCAGGGAATTCGAAACTGTAATGCAGGAAAAGTTCGAAATGAGCGCTATGGGGGAGATGCAGTTTTTCCTCGGCTTACAGGTGGACCAAAGACCCGACGGGATCTTCATTCACCAGACGAAATATGTAGCCGACATCTTGAGCCGATTCCAGATGGAGGACTCTAAGCCGATGGATACCCCGATTCAACCCAATCACGGGATTGGAGTGGACGCTAAGGGGGAGCTGACAGACCCATTTACATACAGAGCAATCATCGGATCTCTGATGTATTTGACAGCGTCTCGACCAGATATTATGTATGCAACGTGTCTCTGTGCTCGCTATCAATCGAAGCCGAAACAAAGTCATCTGACGGCGGTCAAGCGTATCCTTCGATATCTGAAGGGTTGTCCATCAAAAGGACTTTGGTACCCTAATGATGATGATTTTGATTTTATTGCTTTTAGTGATGCAGATTGGGGCGGTTGTGACAAAGACAGTAAATCAACCACAGCCGGTTGCCAGTTTTTAGGGAGCAGGTTAATTACCTGGCAATGCAAGAAACAGACTTCCGTCGCACTGTCTACATGTGAAGCCGAGTACATTTCAGCCTCGAGTTGCTGTTCACAAGTGCTCTGGATCCAACAACAGATGGTCGATTACGGTTTGCAGTTTCTTAAAACCCCTATACACTGTGACAACGAAGCCGCAATTGCATTAACTAAAAATACTGAAAATCATTCTAAAGCGAAACATATCTGGATTAAATATCATTTTATCCGTGATTGTTACGCTAAGGAATTGATAGATATGATCAAAATCCATACTGACTACCAACGTGCAGATTTGTTTACAAAAGCTTTTGACAGATCCCGCTTTGAATATCTTTTGAAAGTAAACAATATAAAGGAAAAACAGGACTAATCGGCTCCTCGGTTTATCGCTTTTTAATTTTCTAGTTTTAGTTTTAACTTTTGCTAATTGGGAATTTCTCTTTGCTAATTGGGAATTTTTCTTTACTATCATAATCCTCAAAGAAGTTGATGCTTTCGAGGGGATTGCTTAATCCTCAAAGAAGTTGATGCTTTCAAGTGGATTGTTTCTTTCAAATTTTTGTTTTTGATTTTCAGAAAAATTAAAAACCCAAAAATATGTTCTTTATTTTAGGGGGAGTCATTTTATCAGAAAAACCAAAAACATTGAAAATTTTCAAAAATGCCTAAAAAAAAAATTAGAAAAACCAAAATGATTTCCTGGATAAAAAGAGGAAATGATAGTACATCAGTGGGGATCTGACACAGGCTAAAGAATTGTATAGTTAATGAGACGTATGTTGATTACGTGTGATATGCTGATAGGCTTCGTTGACTAAATATTGCGTGCATTAGTGATACAAACATAACAAACTACGCATTTGTGGCTGAACACCTCATGGGCATATGGTCTTAGTACCGTAATTTCGTTTGATAGGGTGTTTGTACAAAAACTCGGAGGTTTAGGGTCGTTATGTTATTAGTTGTCTGGGGATAGCCTATCTGATCTTCTGCTGTAAGTCATTACGGACCTAGATCAGACAGGATGTCTTTATAAAAGAGCTATATGCCAAATCCTAAAGTTACCGAATTGAGGAACTTTTCATGTTATATGATGATCAAAGATTATCTATAATATCGTATTGATCATTGATGCAAATCATGATTAATATCAGTCCTCAACCTGGTATAGTGCATATGTTACTTTGCTGCATTAATTTGCTGACCTGTATACCTCTATGCATTATATCTTGTACAATTACAGACGACGAAAGCATAATCACGCTTTACAATGAGTCTTTGTGCATTTACTTCTTGATACGGGAGTATGTCGTGTGTGTGGGAACCACAATGTGTTAGTCTAATATATCTTATTCGTATCTTTTTAAAGCATTGCATAATTGTCTGCATGTGAGCTTATGTGGACAACAATATCAGCAATTGCCGTGTCATATATTGTTTCTAATGATAATATTAAAACAGATCAACGCTGTGTTCAGATTTCTCAGAAAACTGATATGATCCTCTTACCGGAAATCACAAAATGTTTACTGTTTTCATTTACTTTGATGCATTTTATTTTGTTGCATTTTACTTTTATTGTCAAAAAGATACAAAATCCAAAAAGATTTTAGGTGTGTTTTGATAAAAATTTCAGAAAATCCAAAAGATTTGCATTTCTGCTTTATTTTTGATAACCGGGGATGCTTGATGGTCAATTTCTGAGATTTGATAACACCATCTGGGCTTTGTATCATTCAAAAGGTGAAAATTTGAGTTTTGGAAGTTTAACGGATTGAAAAATGTTGAACGGGATTCGAATTCGTGATTTGGCGAAATTTTCAGATTTTTTCCATTTCACATTCGCCCCTTAAATGGGTCGAATGTGGAAAAAATCATCACCTTCGACCGTTTTGTTTTTTGGACGAATGTGACTTTTTCACTTCCGGGTGTCCATTTCACATTCGGGTATATATTTCACCTTCGGGTCTTTAATTAGGGGCGAAGGTGGAATTGTTTCACACTCGTGCCATTCATTTGGGGCGAATGTGGACTTAACCCACATTCGTCCACAACAAACGGGCGAACGTGGCTGCTTATATATAAGCCTTTCAGGTTCGAACCCCATCATTCAAAAATTTTTCAAAATTTCATTCAATACCAGACCTTGTTGCTCGTTTTTCTCTTGATACACTGATTCAATCCCTGACCATTACTGATCATTTTAAGACTATATTTGCAGGTAATGGACAACGATTCAGATCAGATTTGATCGTTTTATGAACAGGACCTAGGGATTCAATTTTAGGGGTTTATGATGACTATTGATGCTTGTTATTGATTACCGATCAGTTCTCATAGGTTTTAGGGGGAGAATGTAGAAGGAATTAGATTAATAACACATCTAGATGTTAGTTTGATCGTTTGAACACAGTTGAACCCTAATCCTACTTTAAAACCAATGAAAACTGATTAATTGTCAAAATTGTTAATGAACGAGTGTTAGTCGGACTTGTTAGCACATATTAGGATCAAAATTACAAGATAAAACCAACAATGGCAAAATTTCAAATTTTGGGGAAAACCTTTTTCACCTTCGGTTCAAAAACTGGGCGAAGGTGGAACTGGTTTGGGCGAATGTACAACAAAATAGACGAATGTGATTTATACTCAAGATCATATTCACATTCGACCATATATTCTCACATTCGGCCATTCCAAAACGGACGAATGTGCAGTATATTTTGACCAGAATTTTTATAATTTTTGTCGTTTTTGTATTTTAACGTGTTTGTTTGATTTTGTTTATGCAGATGGCTGATCAACCCGAGAACGTTGAAACACCAGCAGTTAATGTGGAAACTCCAGCTGAGATTACAGTTCCAGATCCAGTGCCAGAAGCAGAAACGTCTGTCCCAAGCAGTTGGCCGTTTGAAAGATCGCACAACTGTTGCGCATATCTCGGTGATGTAGAGAAGAATACAGAATTCACCGGGATCATAGAGTTTCTGAAGAGGAGCAGGATAGTTCATGCATTAGCTACACCAACCATCATATACAAAGATATCATTGAAGATTTTTACCAGAATGCGAAGTATGACTACTGGGAGAATCAGACGATCATCAAAAGCAAGATTCAGGATATGGAGATGTTCTTGACTGAAGCTGATATTCGGGAAGCTTTACAGATAAAGTTTGAAGATAGTGAAGATCCCAGGGAGTTGTCATGGACAGAGCAGAAGGCGTGTTTCTTACGAATGAAATACAAAGGTCCAATCACTGACGGATCTATGTATAAGGGGAAGCTGGGAGTGCAGTATAAGTATTTTGCACACGTTCTTATCCACGTATTTGGGTGTGTGAGTGGTGGGTATGATGTTATGAGAAGGAGTTTAAGTTCATTAATGGTTGCGTTGACACTCAACAAACCATTTAATGTTTCTGGGATGATTCTTGATCATATGCTGGAGATGCTGAAAGGAATGAAGAACAAGAAATTTATGTTATATCCGAGATTTCTGATGATGATCTTTGACTATAAGTATCCTATGTTGAAAAAGGATCCGACTATGATCCTAGGTCAAGATCATATGAACATCAGAACATTGATGAGAATGAAGGGTTACAAAGGTGTGCCTGATAGTGAGAAGCCACCTAACAGGAGATTATTTGGTGCTTTGGCTCGTCCGGATTACACTGATCCTGGCAAGAACAAAGCAAGGCATGATAACAGTGACTCGGACAACGATGATCCCTTAGTATATGTTGATTCAAGCACTAAGAGGAAACGTCAAGTAGTCAATCCTGGAGCCAAAGGGAAGGGCAAGGGAAAGGCTGTGGATCAGGGAAGCACTAAGCAACAAGTGGCTAGAAAGAAATCGACAGCGAAGAAAGGATCAGGTTTGGTGGATGAAGAGTCGGTAGATTCAGAAGAGACTGAGGTTGATGAGCAGTGGGATTCTGATGATGAAAATGTGAGGACCACCAAACGTAAGGCCACTATGGTTGGTGAGTCTGAATCCTTGAATCAGTCGATTGAAGAAGCTGAGAGAAGGAAGAAATCTGGTGAAGATGAGGGTCTAGGTGTTGACCTAGCAGAGTTGAGTGTTGGAGACACTGTAGTGGTTAATTTGCCTAAAAAGACAAAGAAGCAAAAGACCATGGCCAAGAAGTCAAGTGTAAAAGAACTGAGGGAGAAAGAGTTAGCTCAGTTATTGAAGGGTAAAAGATTACCTGATGCTGGTACACCATCTAAGCTATCTTCACCTGTTGCTAAGAAGCAGAAGAAAACGAAAGAGGCAGAGACTTTACCAATCGATCAATTCAATATCGATATGGATAAAGTGCTCGATATGTTTAGAAACCCTCAGAAGGAGAAAGTAGTTGAAGTTGAGCCATCCAGATCAAAGTCAAAGAAAGTGACTGTGGATGACGATGTCATGAAGCAAGTGAATAAGAAGATGGAAGATATGATGAAGATGTTGGTTGCTCAACAGGCTGAAATTGCTAAGTTCAAGCAAAATGAGGAGAAGATGCTTCAGATTGTGGTTGCTTCGAAATCTAATCAGGATGATATAAATGAGAAGATTAAGATGATTGAAGCTAAGAATGAGAAGCTTGAAAGAAAGTGTGAAAGAAACAAGGGCAGGATCAAATTGATTAAGGCTGATAACAAAGAACTAAGGAATGAAAACAAACGCCTTAGTAATTTGATTGAAGAGCTTTATAGCAGGGCACCCCAGTTGAAAGAGGGTGAAGAAGATGAAGAAGAAGATGAACAGAAAGTCGATTATGAATATTCTGAATCTGAGAAAGAAGAAGATGATGATGAAGATGATGATGGATCAGAGAAAAGCGATGATGATGATGATGATGATGATGACAATAATGATGATGATGATGGTGCTGAAGGTGCTGTGAAAAAGCAAGGAGATGAGTTTAGCAGTGGAAGTGATCATGATGGAGGAGATGATACTTCTAGGTTTACTTATGAGAAGAGAACACCAAAGAAGAAAGATACTGGAGAATCAAGTTCCAAGAAGAAAGGTGAGAATGTTGATTCAGATGAAAGTATTTTCTGGAACGAGAAGGTGAGATCTCTGTCTGATGATGCTAAACAGTTATATAAGGATATGTTGGAAAAGAGAGAGTGGACCATTGAGTTCACAGGATGCTTCGCTGAAATATTCCAGACTGATGACTTAAGATATGAGTTGGAATATGAAGATCCAGATCTTGAAGAAGGGGAATTACCTGCATCTGTGGCAAAAGAGATACTAGATGGTCTTGCACAGAGGGTAGGGAAGACGTTTGAGGAGTTTATGATGGATGAATCGATTCCAGATATTCCTGAAAAGGATATTGGAAGTCATTCAGATGATGTGAAGACTCCTGAGAACAATGAAGTGGAAATGGAAGATATAACTCATGAAGAGTTTCCCCAGTATTTCAGACAAGATGATGAAAATGAAGTATTTCCTGACTTCACTGAGATACCAAATAAGTCAGCAAAACAGAAAGCTAAGAAAAGGAGTGAAGAGTTTGTGGAGAAGGTATTTGGTACTGAAAAGAAAGATTCTTCTAACCAGTCTGATGAGTTGAAGAATTATTTGAAGAAGTTGAAGGAAATGGATGAGAACCGACCAAAGCCTGAAGCTCAAGGTAACTTTTACAGATTACATAATGACAAGTTCAAAGGCAGAGCTCTCGGGTGGACATACTTAGGCAGACTGAAATGTATTGCTGCAAAATGGGAAACCGGAATTTTGTACTTCAACAGATTCTGTGACTTGCTTACTCTACCATACTGGGCGGTTAGAGACTTATGCAGATTCCCAATGTCAGGTGCCGAAGTAAATGGATCACATGTCGGTTGGTGCGCAGATAAATTGGTTTGGGAAAGTCGTACGAGATGGAACAGATTCAAGCCTCAATATCCCAGAAGAAAAGTGCATAGGGATATTGATCCACAAACCAATATGAAGCGAGTTACTTTGATCTACAAAGCACCTAATGTGATGAGGAAGATACCGTTGATGCCGATGCCACAGCATTTTAGTGCTGATTTCATCTTTTGGTATTATGATTGGAGAAAGGCAGAAGCGGTGATCGTGTTGAGAGATGGAAAGGATAAATACAAGCATGTTCATGTATTTGATCCTATGTGGTTGATTAATTGCACATTTGAAGACATCATCATGCTTTTCTTCAATCCAATCTATTTTGAACCAAACGACTTTGCTCAAGCAAGAAAATACACTCAAGTTGTTGGAGTTTGTTTCGCATATGACATCAATGCAGGAAGCAACTTGGAAGGTAAACTTGGCAAGACAGTGAAGATAGCCAATGTGTCTAAGCCTGTGAAGAAAACATTTGAACCGCCAATGACTACTGAGCAGAAGAAACAGCTCAGAATCAAGTTGATGAACAAGAGTATGGACCAACAGAGAAAGCTATCCAATCAATAGTCGAGGGGGAGTTTGTTGATGCGTTTTGCGACTAAGGATTGGATATACATAATTAACACATGTTAGAGCTTGGCCGAAGGTACATATTATGGGCGAAGGTAGAAAAGACTGGGCGAAGGTAGATGATAAAGGGACGAAGGAAGACTGAAACTGAACTGAAGACACATTCGACCATTTACAATGGGCGAATGTGGAAAAAGGCTACGTTCGACCAGAAGAAATGGGCGAACGTGCAGAGTCTATATATAGGTTTTGCAATTTTGATTATGTAATAGAGTTGTCAGTTGTGTCCAGGTTCAGTCCAGGTTCAGAGGTGTTTTTGAGAGATTGTGTGTGTGTTCTAGATTAACATAAACTGATTGTAAAGGCTTATTTGAATGAAGTTAATCTATGAAATGATATTGAAAATGATCTTGATTGTGTCGTGATTTGTGTTTTATCAATTTGTTCAGAACTAGGGTTTCCGCACCTAGTTTTGGGACTTGTATGATCGTATAATCCTGTTTTAGCTAAAATCCAACGCTAACACCCACAAGCAAGTACCCAAGAGGATATGGACAACCACCATGTCATAGTCTGTCACATGTTTATGATGAACCAAAAAGGTCTTCTAAGCCAAGACTGAACAGAAATCCCTATGGGTATTATCATTTGTCAGGAAGTGATCAAACAACTGTTGCCCCAAGTGTTGACATTCAAGCACTGGCAAATGGTCAGCAACAGTTGTTGAACTTGATTCAAAAACTAGTTCAAACCACTGATCACCTTCCCAAGCTTGAGGCTGAAAAGTCTGTGGACCAATCAAAAGCCAACTTGGCTTTGGACACTCACCAAAACTTATTCGTTACTGCTGTGCAGAGAGCTTCTGCTTGTTTAGATAGTCTTTGGTATGTAGATAGTGGAGGCTCCAGGCACATGACATGATGTAGAGCCCTTCTTCTGGACTTCTTAGCTCATGGAGGGGGTGATATATCCTTTGGTAATGATTCAAAAGGTAAGGTGTTGGGTTCAGGGACTGTTCAGGCTGGGAAACTCAAGTTTGAAAATGTCAATCTTATTGATAATCTTAAATTTAATCTTCTTAGTGTTTCACAAATGAGTGACAAAGGATATGGCTCATTCTTCACTAAGAAAACTTGTATGATTATTAGGCCAGAAGTGGTGAAAAAGATTGACACCATCATTGCTAAGAGCAAAGCACAACTTGTTGCTCATAGGAGGGGCAATGTGTATGTAGTTGATATCTTAAAGGACAATCCTAAGGCAAATGTCTGTCTGTTTTCTACTGCCTCCACAAAGGAGACAAAATTGTGGCATAGGAGACTGGGTCATACCAACCTTCAAACTATCAACTCTCTCTCCAAACAAAGCCTTGTCAGAGGTTTACCATCAAAAGAATTCAAATGTGACGAGCATTGTGTTTCATGCTTAAAAGGAAAACAACATAAAAGCTCTTACAAATCCATCGATGAGTCCAAAACAAGTCAGTGTCTACAATTGTTGCACATTGACTTGTTTGGCCCAGTTAAAATCATGAGTATAAGAAGAAAGAGATTTTGTCTTGTCATAGTTGATGATTTTTCTAGGTTTACATGGACTTACTTTTTACACTCTAAGGATGAGACTGCAGGTATCTTGAAGGACTTTGTCACCAAAGTTGAAAAACAATATGACTTGCTAGTAAAAGTCTTTTGAAGTGACAATGGAACAGAGTTTAAAAATAAGGAGTTGGATGACTTCTGTGTGTCAAAAGGGATTGTGAGGCAGTACAACATTCCAATAACATCAGAGCAAAATGGGGTTGTTGAGAGGAAAAATAGAACTCTTATTGAAGCTACAAGAACTATGTTGGCAGATTCTGGTTTGCCACTGTCCTTCTGGGAAGAAGCTGTAAACACTGCTTGCTATGTTCAAAACAGAGTTTTGATCAACCGAAGACATCAAAAGACTGCTTATGAAATTCTGTTCAAAATCAAACTATTAATCTCATTTTTCAAAATCTTTGGCTGCCCATGTTTCATTTTAAATCTTAAAGATTCTATTTCAAAATTTGCAGCCAAAGTAGATTCTGGATATTTTCTGGGATATTTTTCTACTGCCAAGGCCTATAAAGTGTTTAACACAAGGACCAAGACAATAGAAGAAACTCTAAATGTAAAGTTCAATGAACTTTCATCCCTAAAAATCCCAGCAAATCCTGCTGAGTTGTTTGATTTAGATAAATTCAAATTTGAAGATATTACTGTCAAAACTAACAGTGCAGGTATTCCACAATCTTCACAACGAGATTACAGAACAGATGTTGTGATTCCAAGTTGTTGGGTGTCGAATCCAACAAATAAATAAATATATTCTACTTAGTACAAGTGAAAGTAGAGTTCGTGTCCTCAGGGATACAGATCAAGTGATTATACCAAAAACATTTTTTCGCACAAATACGACTATAAAAAAGGGGGGGTGGTTGGTGTATTTTAAGTTAACGAAAATAAAATTAAAATTAATAAGACAAGCGACTAAAAAAAATGTTAATTAAATTGTGAAATAAATTCAGATATTAAAGCTAATTCCAACACTAAGGCAGTTTCTTAATTTGACCCGGACTTATGATCATCAACAATTATGGTGCAATGACCCTTTAATTAAACGGTTTGTATCAATACTAGACGTCACGCCGTTCGGACATCCACTCTATCTAATGTCTAACCAAACGCCGTTCGTTGATTAGAGCCAACCCGCTACTCCAAGCTCACGCCGTTCGGATCTTAGTGTGCGGGTTGCAATGATAGAAGTATCGATTATAACTAAACACTCGCGCCGTTCGGAGTGCTTAACTATATTGTTTAATTCTATAACAAATTTAAATTCGTAGACAAACCTAAACCGTTATTTGTTCCTTTTTATCAATTATATAAAACCGGTTAAAGTGTTATAAATTGATGAACACTATTAGAATGACTAACAAAGTGGCCAATTTTATCAACCAACTAATATTTTACCTAAGGGTAGAAAATCAAGAACCAACCAAACAAACCATTCAAAAATTGAATCTCATAAGAGTTTCACAAAAGCTTACGAATCAAATCTAAGTAAACATACCAAAGTGCCGGAATTAAAAAGGTTCTAGCCGGACATGGCGGCTAGTTTAATCAAAACACTTATAATACTAGACATAAATAATAAATCTTACGAAACTAGAAAATAGCAATTGTCTTTTGTGAAAAAAAAATCGCCCAGCTTGATTCTTCGTTTCACAGCAGCTCCCCTCTGCTTCTATGTGTGCCCCCTCAAGATGAATGATGATTGATTCCCGAAAATTCTGCAGTACCTCTTTTAAAAGAATAATCTCCAAATATTTTCTTTGCTTCGAATCCTCTCTCCCAAGAATCTCAAAATTAGTTGTCATCTGTTTTTTTATTTTAATTTCTTCAAATAACAACTTTCCAATTCGGCCCCTTCTAGTTCTTGCCATTCTATTTGCGGCTTAAACTTCTTTTCAAGAGTGTCATTAAAGTCCAAGCAAATTACGGCTTCGCCTCATCAATGCTCGCCATTTCCTCTTTCGATTCTCCACCCCTACAAAATCAACCAAAAACAAACCAAAGTAGATTCCGCCCACAAAAATATGCAATACACGAAAACAATGCAATATGTACAACCTAAATGCATAAAAATGCTAAAACTAGCAACTAAAAAGATGATAAAATATGCCTAAAAATGCAACTAACAAATCTCCCCAAGCTTAAACCTTTCCTTGTCCTCTAGGAAGTCAAGAATAAAATTAAATCGAGGAGCAAACACGAAAACAAACAAAACACATATGCATGCTTGAAATGATTTTTTTTTTCTTTTTGTCCCTTGGCAAAACTTCATGCTAAACACGTCCAACATATTCCCAAAACATAGACGACTAACATCAAATGGAGTCGATTATAAGCCACAAACCGTAGGAACACATTAATTCACAAGACTTACAACGATCAATAGATTTACGACCCAACAAGTGTAGATGGTGCCATTTTTAAAAACCATAGGCGTACCTATTCAAGTTTCACCTCCCTTCAAGAATCTAACCATACATAGCATGTACCCGTCACAAAATCACTCAACACTCGGTTATATATGCAATTTGGAGTGATTCTCTCAAAACCAGACAATAAAAACATCGTTAACATAAGCTTGTACATTAATCAAATCTACACCTAATTGTTAAAACCTAACATAGATCAAGAGGGCTTTTTGGGTTGGCAAGGGTTAAAGGTGGGAAAACATGGGGAAAATGGCGAAAACAAAAGAAAAGACAATCCGGTCTAATAAACAAACTTCTAAACAAATAACAAAACTTAGTCTTTTCGACTCAACAATTTATTCTTTTTTTTCTTTTCTTTCTTTTTCTTTTTTGTTTTTTTTTTCAGTTTTTTTTTTTCACATAACATACTCTTCTGTCTTATTTATATACTTCAATAAAGTCACGATGTAAACACAAGTTAAAACTGGATGTAGTAAACGAATCATGGGTTAAATCAAAAGAAAAGGTCAAGGCTCAAAGGGGCTACTATTGGGAATGTTTCAATTGGGTTAATAACAAAATAAACGAAAATAAAGATGACGAAAAGGGCTCAACATATGGGTAATCCTAATGCCTCTGTCACTTCTATGTCAAATCTTAACCTAAGGTCTCAAAATGTATGTAATGCACAAGTTCTAAAATGATGAGTCATGTCGGTACACACACATCAAACGAAACAATGAATATATATGAAAATTTAAGGCTCAAATCTCACTGAATGTATTGAATTGGGCTGCCGATACAAGCTATGCATAGCTATCAACTATCTAGTCAACTACACCATCCTACGTACCCCAAACATTTTATATTTTCTAAAAAAAATTGACTATGTTGGGCCTACTTTATTCCGCAACTTAAAGAATTTGCTTCCTAAAGCGTGTAAACCCATACCGACCCGCCTTCAGCTTACGTTTTACATCTTTCGTGTGCAATCAGATAACCTTGGGAATTTTTTTTAATTTTTTTTAGATGCAATTTTTTTTTAATGCAAAATGGCTACTAATGCATGAAATATATACAAAGTAATGCAAACAAAAGAAATAGAAAATACCTCTCCCCAAGCTTAAATAAAGCAGTGTCCTCAATGCTCAGAGACGAGGGCGGAAGGCATCTAATGCGGCGGTGGAGGTGGCTGAGGCCCGAGTCGATCGCGAATAGCAACAATGGCACGACCCATCTCCCGCTGATATGCATAAACAAGGTGAAGAATTTTCCTCTGATCAGACATCTCGGTGTGGAGATGACCTAAGTCATCTCGTATAGCGGCAAGCTCGCTCTCGACAGCGGTGGGGTGGGGCGTGTTCTCCTGGAGTGAATCTTCGGAGGTTTCACTTGAAACCTCTGGCATATAAACTCTGAATTGGTCATATGTATGTCAACCACCTGGTTTTGAAGACACATTCCATCCTGATCATGTCTACAAGCTTAACAAAGCTTTGTATGGACTCAAGCAAGCACCTAGGGCCTGGTATGAAACTCTTTCCACCTTTCTCTTATCCATTGGTTTCACGAGAGGTAAAATTGATAAAACCTTATTTTTGAAATGGAGAGGGAAAGATTTAATGATTGTTCAAATATATGTGGATGTCATCATTTTTGGATCCACATGTAACAAAATGTGTGAAGAGTTTAGGGAACTCATGACAGCAGAGTTTGAAATGAGTGCTATGGGTGAACTTCGTTGTTTCCTTGGTTTCCAAGTGAAGCAGCTGCAAAATGGCACATCCATTCATCAAAACAAATATGTGAAAAACTTATTAACTAGATTTGAGATGAATGACTGTAAGCCATGTAGTACACCCATGAGTATAGTCAAGCTACTCACTATTGATGACAAGGATGAACCAGTTGACCAAACACATTACAGATGCATGATTGGGTCTTTATTGTACTTAACTGCATCTAGGCCAAACATTATGTTTGCCACCTGTGTTTGTGTAAGATCCCATGCTTCACCCAGAAAGTCAATTCTTATTGTTGTGAAAAGGATATTCAGATACCTAAAAGGGGCTCCCACACTTGGTATCGGGTATCCTGCTAATGGAAACATTGAGCTTTCAGGTTATTCAGATAGTGATTTTGCTGGCTGCCACACAACAAGGAAGTCTACATCAGGAGGGTGCCAGTTTCTAGGGAATGCCTTAGTCTCTTGGCAAAGCAAAAAGCAAGCAGCTGTTTCAACTTCAACAACTGAGGCTGAATACATTGCTGCTGCAAGCTGTACAGCCCAACTCATGTGGCTTCAAAATCAACTGCTGGATTTTGGGATAACTGCACTAAAGACTTCACTCATGTTGGACAGTCAAGCTGCTGAAAATATCATAAAGAATCCAATTTCTCATTCAACCACAAAGCACATAGACATCATACATCATTTTGTCAGAGATAGCTATGAAAAAGGTTTGATTTCTCTGCACCATGTTCCAACAGCCAGTTGGCTGATGTGTTGACAAAAGCTTTAGACACATCTACCTTCACAAATCTGATTTCTAGAATTGGTATGCTAAACATGGATTAAACAACAAAAATGTTTTAAATAAAAACCTTAAAATGTTTCAGAAAATCAAAATCCATCCTTAAAAATAGCATTTTGGTTGAAAAATCTGCTAAGGATAAAATAACCACTGTTTCATCCACTCTATCCACTGTTAGTTGAAAAATCTATTTCAAACATCTAAACAGAAAAACAACCACTATTTGGTTGAAAAATCTGTTTCAAACCTCTGATCAGATAAAACAACTGTTTCATTATATATATATATACATATATATACATATATCTATCTATATAAAAAAAATCAAGTGCTGTTAGCATCAGCACTTTGGTAAAACAACAGCTGCTTGCATCAGACCTTTGGCAACAGTTGTATACCACCAGATGTTTGCCACGTCTGCTCCCAAAAGCAGAGTTTTGGCCACATCAGCGGTTTCACCAGAGCCTATAAAAACCCTGTTTTACCACAACAGTCGTTACACTGTCTCATTGTATTCAAAATACTGAAACTGCCTTCTTCATCCTCAAACCCTTACTCCAATTCCACTCACTCTCACACTCGGAATCCATTACAATGGATCTTCAAGCAAAAGCCACCCATAATTATCTCCCATATCTGGTAAAAATAGATGAAAACATTCCATTCCATTCCACCATCGACATCATCTTAAAGTCCAAATACTTGACCATCCTAACCGCTGATGCTCCTATTTATCTTGATACCCTTCAAGAATTTTGGTTGAATGCTGAATCTCTTCTCCAAGATAAAAAGCCTACATCCAATATCTAAAAAATTGCTGAATTTCTTCTCCACAACCTTCTCACTCAATGACCTATCAGGTAAAGATTCTTTCCCTAAGGCAGAGCTGCACAAAAAGTTTCAGAAAAGAGGTTATGATGCACAAATGACTGGTTCAACACTTTTCAAAAAGTTTTTCCCACCAGTCATGAAATTTTTCTTTCATACCCTCCTTCTCTGTGTCTCTGCTAAGTCCACTTCCTTTAATGAAATCCCATTGAGGATTCAGTACTTGGGCTATGCTATGTTGTCAGACTCTGACTTCAATTTATCCCAGGGACTGTTTATGGACTTAGTATCAAATGTGAAAGCCATAAAGTCTGGGTCTAACAATGTTTTTTTGATTTAACCAAGAATTTTGAGTGTAATCCTTCAAAAGGTTTTACCAGAAAAAGATTTTAAAAAGGGTGAGTCAGTTCAAATGAAGAGTCTAACTGATGAAACTTTCACAAGAACGTTGGGTTCAACTACCCAAGAAAAAGTATTAAAAGTGTCAAAAGTTTCCAAAACACAAATAAAGAGGACTAAGACAACAACTGTTGTCCAAACCTCTGTTGTTGAGCCCACTGCTCCTGGTGATCATGGCACTACATCCAGTGCTGTGAAACCCACACCAGCCATCTCCAAAAGAAAACGTCCATCCACAAAAACATTTTCCACAAACCATGCAACCTCTGTTTGAGGCTATTGATAAAACTCAGGAAAATCTCAATTCCTCTCCTTCACCCATCAATGAAAGTATACCTCCATAAGTGACTGGGACTGAGGAAAATCAATCATCCATCCCACAAACAGAAGAGGAGGTTACACCCCTAGAGTTCAATGAAACTTTAGGTGAGTTTTCAAGTGAAGCAGCCACTACTGATGTAGAGACCATTGTCTCACAACAGGACAGTGGTTACATAGCTAAGACTTCCTTGAAGGTAACAACTGATGAGGCCACTATAGTGTCCCCAAAATCAGTTGGAAGTCCCCCAGAACCAAGAAAAAGGGGCATCTGGTTCTCATCCTTTGGACTCACCTCCTAGGACTGAACCAGTTACAACTACCACTGGTAGGAATCCAGATGATCCTATTAACTTAGGTGATGGGTTAAAATAGCAAGAATTGACGGCCAAATTACAGTCCATTGAAATCTCTGTTGCTGATATCAAATCAGATATCAAGACAATATTGGGATCATTGGCTACTCTCACCAAGAGTCAACCATCCACTAAAGATATTGCTAGTGAGATATGGAAGTTTGTTTCCCCCATCATCATAGCTCACAGAAAACTAGCAGATCAGACTCATGAAACCTATATGGCTGAGATTAGAAATATGGTGGATGCTCGGTACAAAGATACCCATGCTGACATTCAAGCCATTAAAGACCATCTGCTGAAGACCACTACCTTTGCCCCTACCACAATTCTCAGAGATGAAGATGATGATGACTTCACAGTTGATGATGCCAAAAAGGGGGAGAGTGGCAGAGATAGATTGCCAAAGCTAGATCCTTTTGGTTGTCCACCCTCACAAAAGGGAAAATCAAAGTCTGCCAACAAACCAGGGTCTACCCACACAGCACCACAACAACAACAACAACCAAATGTTCAAACCTCTGCTTCCACTGAACCTACCAAAACCAGCAAAGCAAAAGAGGGCTGACACCATGGAAGTTAAGGAAGAGGCTTTGGTACAAAAGAAAAGGGAACAACAGCAGGAAGTTGAAGATGTGAGCTCCTCTAAAAGGAAGAAAATGCCTGCCAAACATGTCAGAAAACCACCATCCAAACTTGCTGCTAAAACCCCTGCTACCAAACCACTGCTGCCATCAAAATCACTGCTGCCATCAAAACCACTGATACCACCACAACATCTGAACCTATCACCACAACCACCAAACCAACCACTAAACATACTACCGCAACCACCAATACACCATATGCAACCACTCCACCACCTAAATCCCAAACATCTGCTGGTTCTACAAAAGTGCCAACAGATGTTAACACAACCACTGCCTCTACACCACCATCACCAAAAATCTTGTACAGAAGGAAGAGAAAATCTACCTTTGTTGTACAGGATGAAAACATTCACACATCACCACCTACTACTTCAACCACACAATCTACACCCATATCTGCCATTCCACTATCATCATTCTCACCTCACACCTCACAATTTACATCCCATACACCACCACCAACCATTACACCATTGGCTGTTCAGTATCCCCTTGAACTTGATCTACTCAAGGGGGAAATGTAATCCTTCTACAATACTAAAAAACCGTCTGAAAGATCTTTCCCATCTCTTCCACATTTTCCTGTTCCCCTAAACATAGACAAATATCTAAAATTCAAGGCTGAACAGGCAGATGCCATCATAAAAGAGAAATGCAAAGGGAAAGATGACAGGAGTGCTCAAGGCATCCATTAAGCAGAGCTTAGCAAACTGAGAAGGATTGAAGATTTTGTTAAGACCCTAAGCAACTCTATGTCTACCATGCCTCTCAGCAGTGACATGGAAAGGGAGGTTAGGGAATCTCTTCTTGAACAGATCTTGGCAACCATGCCCTACAAAGCAAACAAGAAACAGTTTGCAGGCTGGACCACTCATGCTCTCAGAGAAGAACTCATAAGAATTAAGGATATGGCCAAGAATCTCCCAGCCAAGGTCTCTGCCCCTGATTTCAGTAAAGGCAGAGATCCAGCCAGAGCCTTGAAATTCAAAAGAATGAGACAAGAAATTGTGGCTGCAAACTATTGGGAGATGAAGTCTGTTGCAAGATGGTCAGAGCTGAGGTTGGTTGAAACCTACAAGAAGCTGGAAGAAAATACGAAGAAAGACCCTAACTTGCCTAGAAAACCTGTCTATCCTGATGAACCCTTGATGAAGAGACCTCAACAGGCTTTTACATTAGACAGCCTACTTGATACTTCTGATCTATCTGCTGCTGCAAGAAGACAATTCAAAAAGAAGAAAGAAATATCTGAAGAAGATCAGAAGAAGTTTGCTGATACTTTTATAAAGGAGGGCCTCTACAATCAAATACACTTTTTCTCTGATCCCACCACTGAAAAACTCAGAGAACTCATTGGGAGACCTCCATCACCAAACTCATCCAGAATAAAAATGCATCTCAGCAAATCCACTTATTCAAAAATTCTAAAATGGAAGGTCAACAAAGACACCCATGAATTGACTTTGCTCAGATCAGATGGAGAACCTCAAAAGCTAAGCATGGATGATGCATATAGCCTGTGTGCAGATGACCTCAAACATTGCTGAACCTTGAGCTTGAAAGAGATGCAGAAGACCTCTACTCTTTGAACTTTGAGTTACAATTCAAAGGTCAAATCAGATAAAGTCTGATGAGAAATAAAGATCAAGAATAAAGTCTAGTTTTGGCATCATCTGTTCTAGGGGGAGATTGTTGGGTCTGCTGACCTTGAGAAGAACAGATGATTGAAAAGCCAAAATATACTAATAGTTGATCCATATTAATAAACAGCATTTACAACATACTCCTCCCAGAAGACTGTTGACCCTAACAACTGTTCTACCCAAACAACTGCTGTGACAATTGTTGCTACAAAGGACTGCTGGATAACAACTGATAGAGAACAACTGCTGACTAAAGGTCTGATGAAGAACAACTGCTGATCAAGTGCTGAAGACGAAAGGTCTATTGGAGCCAACAACACTTAGGCTCCAACAGATGATACAAGACCATCAGAGTTTTCCTCAATAGTAGTTTACCTTACAGTGTTTTACAATGTAACAGTAGTTTGTATATAGTAGATGTTTTATGTTTTTATTCTGTTAGAGGTCACTATCTTAGGTGACGTCAGCTTAGATCATCAGTGGTTTAGATTTGTCTATAAATAGAACAGTGCTTGTACTGTTCTATTCATCACTCACAACATTCTCTCAGACAAACAATCATAGAGTGATCAGGCTGAGGGGGAGTACTTGTACAATTGACTGTAATCATTCAATATAATGAAAGCATTCGATTAGAAAACATTTACTCTCTTGTTTTGATTATAGTTTATTATTCCGCTGCACTTTCCATTTATATTCACATCATTCTTCTTATCTTTACTTAAACAAATCAAAACAATCAAACTCAGATCCTAACACAACATAAATTTGAACAAGTAGGATGTGATTTCCAACATGCTTTATGAAAAGAGTTTTATAAATGGAACCTCTTCTGAAGTGATTTTTTAGTAAAAATGTTGAAAGTTTGTCATACCAAGCTCTTGGAGCTTGTTTTAGCCAATATAGAGCCATGTCGAGTTTGTACACCCAATCAGGATGAGAAGGATCCTCAAACCCAGGTGGTTGATAAACATACACTTCCTCTTTAATTTGTCCATACATAAATGCACTTTTAACATCCATTTGAAAAACTTTTATTTTGTTGGAAATAGCATAAGCCAGAAATAACCTAATGGCTTCAAGCCTTGCTACTAGTGCAAAGGTTTTATCATAGTCAATTCCTTCTTCTTGAGAAAATCCTTGTACGATCAGTCTTCCTTGTTCTTTATAATCACACCAGCTTCATCTTGTTTGTTCCTGAATACCCATCTTATGCCATTTGGTAGCTTGTTAGGAGGCAAGGGACAAATTTCCCAAACCTGTTGCTTCTTGAATTGCAGCAACTCATCCTACATAGCTTCCACCTAATTGTTATCTTTGAGGGCTTCTTGGTACTTCTTTGGTCCCAACTGAGAAATTGATGCAGTGTAAAAGTAGAAGTTTTAAAGCTGGTTTTTTGTTACTACCCCTGATGCAATATCACCCAAAATTTGTTCCAAAGGATGATCTTTATGCTCAATCAGTTGTTCTTGAACTATGGGCTCTTGTGTAACTTTAAATAAACTGATGATGTTAATAACTTCTGAATCAGGAGTTTGTGGAGTTTCTTCAGAAGTTTGAGGAATGTCTTTAGCAGTTTAAACCACTGAATCAGCAGTTGTGGTTTTGGGAGTTGATTTGCAGACTGTGTTTGGTGTCCATGAAGGAGAACCATCATCAAACCCTTGATCACCATAATAAGGGGTTTGGATGAAATGGTGCCAGTCTTGTCAGGTCCAAATCTAAAACTGTCAAGGTCAAAGAGTTTAGTAGGATGTGCTGGAATAACTGCATGAGATGACTCATTGAACTTGACATTCAGTGTTTCTTCTACTATCTTGGTTCTAGAATTGAATACCTAGAAAGTTTTCCTTGTTGAAGAATAACCAAGAAAGTAACCTGAATAAACTTTAGCAGCAAACTTGGAGTTAGAATCCTTTATGTTTAGAATAAAACATTGACATCCAAAAGCCTTGAAAAAGGAGATAAGAGGCTTAATGCCATGAAGGACTTCATAAGCAGTCTTGGAATGCCATTTTTCAAAAGATTTGGGTCGAACCAGAGAGAATGGGGTCGAAAGGGTGAGTTTTGTGGTCGAATTAGAGAGTTTAGGTCGAACCAGGAGGGTTTTAGGTCGAATCTGAAATTTTCTAGTGTGTTGTGTGTTCATTCGACACGTTTGGGTACATTCGATCATACGGGTGGTCGAAGGAGTGTTTTGTCAGGTCGAATCAAGTCTAGTGTGTTACTTTCTTCATTCGAGTCTGTCACAGGGGTCGAACCAAGGGATTTTCTACATTCGAACCAACGTTATAGTTTCATAGGTTGAACCTGGGTTTGTGTTTGGAGATTTTTCTAAGTGTTTACATTTCGAGTATCATGGATATCATTTGGGGATATTCTTCTACACCTAGACCTGCAACAACACAGCAACAGCATGTTCCGATGAATCGATGGGCGGTTGCTTCTCAAAACAACAATACATCACCGTCACAACCAATCAACTACATTGCTATGACTAGTTCAACAACACCACCTGTTACCCAACCTCCACAACCACAAGTGACTGATCTTTGGGGACTTGCAGCAGCAGCAGTGGGAATCGTCCTCCTAAGTTGTTGGATATGTCAAATTATTATCAGTGGAAGAAGAATTTCAAGATTCATCTAGAAGGATTGGGATTAGAAGTTGGAGAAGCACGGAAAATGATCATGAAGGGATATGTGACTCCGATAGTTGAGAACACGAACATCCCAATTCCACTTGAAGATTTAAAAGACGATGAAAAGAAGAAATTTGCACTTGAGAAGATTAGACATGACGGCAATGAGAAGACCAGTAGACTTCGCATAGAAGAATTGAGGAAAGAATTTGAGAATTTCAGCTATTTGGGAAATGAGACGTTGAAGGAGCTTACTCCCAGATATTGTTACTTATTATCTGAATTGTCGAATTATGAAATTAACATTCCTATGCAGGAACTGGTGGATAAGTTTGCTGATTCGTTGCCTCCGTATTAGAGTCAACATGTTGAGGATTTGAAGGAGAAAGATGCGTATCTATATTGGACAATCAATGAGTTTATACAGAAGCTGGAGAATAAGTAGATGGAAGAGAAGAGGAAACCTAAAAGATCCCAATTTCCACAAAACCCAGAGTTGTATCATGCTACCTCATCTGCTTCTATGTCTACATCATCCATAGGTGGAATTGTTGCACCACATATCGCTTGTATTTCGAATGTTGTTGAACCACCATGAGTTCCAATAAACTATCTTGCATCAGGACCATCCTATACATCAGCTTCATACACCTCAACACAACCACAGATGTCTGCAGCTTGTTACACCTCATCAATACCTCAACAATAGTACATTCCTCAGATGATGCCTCAAGAATCTTCGAGCCAAAGTCTAATCGTGTTGGAAACTTCCAACATGAATAATGTGACAGTGGAAGTAGCACAACAACGCATTGCTTTAGTCTCAACAATGGTTTCTTCCTATAATGGACTTGTGGCAAGTCAGCTTGGAAACAATAATATGACCAATGAGGATTATGCCCACATCAACAAAGAAGAAATGGAGTTGATCGATATTCAGTTGGCGTTTGCTAGCGTGATGAGGAGAGTGACTGAATTCATTGAGAAGACTGGTAGAACTGACCTTGCCACCTCACCTAATACTACATATGGTTTCAACAAAGCCAAGGTAACTTGTTTTAACTATGGTGCACGAGGTCACTTCAAGTGAGAATGTACTCAGCCACAACAAGAAGGTAACCGCAATCCTTTCAATTCCAACTACCAGAATCGCCAAACACAATGTATGTGTCAAGGATCGATCTTCAAACAAAGAATATGATCAAACAAGTTCAATTCAGGTGCGGAATCTGTGAATTGATTACGAAATGATAATATATCTAGCAAAACAAGCAAATCATCTCAAACATTTTCGTTTTATTGATAAACATAATGATTAACACTTTAAAACTTTGTTTACAATGATATATATCAGTTACAGACTCAACAAATACCTAGGGAGACAACACACTCAGAGAGGGAAACAAAAATGACCAAAAGTTAAACTTAGAAAATGATTCAACCTATATATAGACCTGCACATTCGACCATTTGATTGGGCGAATGTGCAGGTTCGACCATTCACAGTGGGCAACATATATGTACAATCAAAACTCCATTCGACCTCTCTGAGTTCTCCCTTCGACCAAACTATCTACATTCGACCAATTGGTTTCCACCTTCAACCGTACGATATCACCAAAACATATTAGAATTCGCAATTCAATAGCACTAATCGCACTTCATGTATCTAGAAACTCCCCTCGACTATTGCTTGAATTGCTTCAGCCTTCGATCTTCATCCATTCTCTTATTCATCAACTTGATGTGCAGTAATTTCTTCTGTTCTTTAGTCATGACTGGTTCATGATTTTGTTTCGGTTTCTTCTTTTCAGCTTTCTGAATCTGAACAAACTTCCCCAGCTTCTTACAAAATCACAACCCGCATTGACATCCCACGCAAAACATAAGACTACCACACGTTGGTATTTAGCAGCCTGCTCACTATCTTTCTCTTCACAGTAAATCGGATTGTAATATAACATGATAATATCCTCATGAGAGCAATTGATTAACCACATCGGATCAAAGACAGGTATCTTCTTGAAATCATTCTTCCCATCCTTCAATATGATAATAACCTCTGCCGTTTTCCAGTCATAGTACCACCACATAAAGTCCTTAGAAAAATGTTGTGGAATAGGCATCAAAGGTATATGTTTAAAAACAGTCGGTGGTTTATATTTCAAAGTCACCTTGTTCAACCCCGTAATCCGATCTCTTTCCTTCTTGTGAACTATCCGTTTAGGATACTGAGGGGTGAACACTTCCCATTTCGTTCTGCTCTCTCTCGCCATGCGATTTGCAAAGTACCCAACAAGATTGTTGTTTACTAAAGCTCCTGACATCGTATGTCTGCAGATATCGCGAACAACCCAATAAGGTAGTGTCTTTATGTCATGGAATATATTGAAGTACATAATTCCTTTTTCCCACTTCACTGCGACACACCTTAGCTGTCTCAAATACTTCCATCCGAGAGCTTTGCCTTTGAACAAATCATTATGAAATTTGTAGAAACTACCCTGAACTTCAGTCTTAGGGCGGTTAGTTTCTTTTTCTTTAAGCTTCCTTAGCAATTCTTTCAGATCATCTGATTGTTCAACATTTGGCTTTTGACAATCTGAGTTCTTAAACACTTCTTCAGCAAATTTCTTGCTTTTCTCACGACCGAGTTTCTCAGCTTGGCTCAATAACTCTTCAGAAAATTCAGGAAATCCAGAATCTTTATCATTTTTGAAGTATTCTGGATATTCCTCACTTGTAATATCCTCCATTTCAACTTCTTCAAACACTGGAACATCTCTATCATTAGAGTGATTTCCTGCTTCTTTTTTCAGGAATGTTCGGTATTTGGTTCTCACTCATCAGCTCTTCAAGAGATTTACCAACATGTTTAGCTAATCATTCAAGTATTTCTTCAGTCACAGCTGCAGAAACTTCTCCATCTTCCAGATCAGGATCATTATACTCCAGTTCAAACCTCATATCATCTGACTCAAAAATCTCTGGAAATCTCCCAGTTATCTCAATCGTCTAGACTCTATTAGTCAACATCTGGCGATATAACTTCTTGTCCTTCTCAGATAAAGATCTGATCTTCTCGTTCCAGAAAATGTCATTATTGTCAGTATTACCACCAGGCGCTTTTGAACTAGACTCTCCTGAATCTTTACCTGTTTCTCTCTTCTCATACTTATACTTATCAGTACCATCATCATCGTCATCATCATCACTATCATCAGAGTTATTACCATCACCAGAATCATCACCTGAACCATCTTTATCATCACCATCTTTCTCTTCTTCTTCTCAGGAGCATCACGGACATCCTGTTCAAGATCCTCATCATCTTCTTCATCTTTTTCTGATTCAGATGGTTTGAAATCAACAAGCTCTTCTTCTTTTTCTTTATCCTCTTCTCCTTCTTTCAATTGAGGAGCTCTCGAGTATAATATTTCAATGAGATTCTTCATGCTCTTGTTGTTTGCTCTCAACTTCTTGTTTTCAAGCCTCATGGTGATATACCTTCTAGTATTTCTCTGCTCATGCAATAACAACTTCTTATTTTCTTCCTGAAGTAGCTTGATTTTAGCAGATAATTCTTCATGGCTCTCTTGTGAAGATTCAACTACTTCCAACATCTTCCTGTCATTCTTTCTAAGCTATTCAATCTCAGCTTGTTGCTGGTTAATGATTTTCATCATGTCAGTCAGCTTCTGGTTCACTGCATCCATCACATCTTTTGATACAGTAACCTTTGGAGTTGAAGCCTCAGCAACTGGAGTCTTTTGTTTCTTAAACTTCTTCAAGTCTTTGTCCAATGCATCATTGAAACTATCAGTTGGAAGTTCAGATTGCTCAGCAGCAGATGTTTTCTGTTTCTTAGCTGCTGAGGATGTCACGGGAGATTTAGAACTAGACATCACAGGAACTTTCTTTCCTGCAATTAAGCTTTCAATGTCCTTAGCTCTTTTCTTCATCGGCTTTTCAATCTCTACAGCCTTAGCCTTTTTCTTATAAGTTGGATTTTTCTGTTTCTCTCCAGTCTTTGGCGATCCACCAAAATCATCAGATCCCAAACCCAGACCTTCATCAACATCATCCAACACAATCGGACTTTTCAATCTTTGTTCCTCCAATGATTTGTTCAGACTTTCAGACTCACCAACCACAGTGGCCTTGGGCGTGGTGGACTTAACAGTCTCATTATCAGAATCCCATCTATCATCTACCTAAGTCTCTTCAGAATCCATCGACTCTTCATCAACCAAGTGTGCACCTTTCTTAGCAACACTCTTCTTTTTACGAGATGTCTTCTTTGGTGGTTCAACATCATCCTCTTTTTCCTTTCCTTTCCCTTTACCACTCTTTGCACCAACATTTACAACTTGCCTTTTTCGTTTAGTTTCAGGATCAACAGGACATAATGGATTATCTTCATCAGAATCACTGTTTACATTCCTGGCTTTGTCAACACCTGGATCTACATAACCTGGATTGATCAGGTGACCAAAAAAGTTCTTCATTGATGGTCTTTCATTCATCGGCTCACCTTTGTATCCCTTCATTCATACTAATGTGCTCAAACTCATGTGATCCTGTACTACTATCTGAGTAGGATCTTTTCTCAAATTCTTGTATTTCTCATCAAAGATCATCTGCAGGAATCTTGGGTACAATAAGAACTTCTTACTCTTCAACCCTCTCAATGGTTCTAGCATGTGTTCAAGTATCATTCCGGATATGTTGAATGGTTTGTTCAAGATTAGGGCAACCATTAAAGTGTTAATACCCTTTCTCATCACGTCGTATCCTCCACTCACAGATCCGAAAACATGTAGCATGACATGAGCAAGGTATTTGAACTGCGGACACAGTTTACCTTTATGTAATGAACCTTCAGTAATCGGTCCATTATATTTCATTCTCAAGAAACACTTCCTCTGCTCAATCCAAGATAAAACTCTCAGATCAGTCTTCTTATTAGTCAGCTTAAACGCTTGTCTAATGTCGTCTTCAGAAATAATCACTAGCTCCCCCTGAATCTTACTAACAATAGCAGATTCGTTGTCCCAAAAATCCATGCTAGCATTCGTCCAGAACTCTTTTTGGTGGTCTCTGTAAATAATGGCAGGAGTAGCAATGGCGTCAACAATGCGGCTTCTCTTTAGAAAATCAACAATACCGGTGAATTCGGTATGTTTCTTCACATCGCCCAGATAAGCACAGCAGTTATGTGCTTCTTCAAAAGGTAAGTCTTCTACTGGTGTCTTCCAGGCTTCCTTGTCTGACAAACCTGCGGGAATATCAGAACTCTGTGGCTCAGACATGATTAAACTGCAAAACAAAACAAGAGAACACTTAACCTTTTTGATTTTGGAATTTCACATTCGACCAATTGAAGGTTCGAATGTGGGAAATGGGGTTCGAATGTGGAATATATGGTTCGAATGTGAAAATCAGTTTTAAAATGTACATTCAACCAATTTAATCCATTTTCGACCGTTTGAACTTGGTACATTTGACCAAAAAGTCACATTCGACCCTTTTGAAGTGTACATTCAACCAATATAGTGTGTTTTAACATGCCATTTTGATTTGTAAAGCATCTAACATGAACGATTAACCTTTTTCAACAATCAATTGTTATGATTATTCAATTTTTAGGTGTTTTCTCCTAAAATCTAGGGTTTGAAAGTTTTAATCAATCAATCCATTATTCTGTTGTTATTAAACCCTGGATTTTGCCATATTCTCCCCCTAAAATACTTAAACATTGAATCCGTATTAAGAATTGTCCCTATAATAGTCAATAATCCATGGTTTGATTCAGTTTAGTGTTCGAACACATAATCAAGGATTCTGAAATGGGTAATTGATGATAACCTGCAAATGATGGCTCAAAATGATCAGTAAGAGACGAGGATCACAATGGTATGATTTTAAAAACACAAGCAACAAGGGGTCTTAATCTCAGAAATTTAAAAAAAAATTGAAATGGGGATCGAAAGTGCAGATCAGGATATATAGACTCCACATTCGACCATTTGACATGGGCGAATGTGAAAATTTTTCCACATTCGACCCTATTTAATGGTTCGAAGGAAGAAAAATGGTTCGAATGTGCAATCAGACATAAGAACATTCACATTTGACCGTTCAGAAGGTTCGAATGTACAGCAAAATTCCACATTCGACCCATCGAAGAGGCGAATGAAATTTGGAATTTTTGAACTTTTTACCGAATCTCAAAATCGAGTCCCGTTCAATATTTTTCTCAACTTTTAAGCATCCGACATCCATTATTTCTCATTTTAAAGATGACAAAATTCAAATGCTCCATCAAGTTTCAGAAAATCAACATCAACCACCATCGGTTATCAAAAAGAATCTAGAAATGTAAAATCTTTTGGATTTTCTAAAATTTTTGGCTAAAATACACCTAAAATCTTTTTGACGAGAAATATAAAGTGCAAAAATGTAAAGATAAAACAGTAAATGTTTTGTGATTTCCGGTAAGAGGATCATATCAGTTATTGAGAAATCTGATCACACCGTTGATCTTTTTGATTTATTATCATTAAAGACAATGTGTGATCTGGCAACTACTGATATTGTGGTCCACATAAGCTCACATGCAGACTGTTGTGCAGTGCTTTAAACTGATACGGTTATTTATAGTATAAACTCAATTGTCTGTGGTTCCCACGCACACGACATACTCCCGTATCAAGAAGTAAATGCACAAAGACTCATTGTAACGCGTGATTATGCTTTCGTCATCTGTAATTTACAAGGTATGATGCACAGAGGAGTACACGTCAGCAACTCAATGCTACAAAGTAACTTCTGCACTCTACCAGATTGAGGGCTGATATCAATCATGATTTGCATCAATGATTGGATACGATGCATTAGATAATCTGTGATTATCATTATACATTGAAAGTTCCTCAATTCGGTAACTTTAGGATTTGGCTTTACAGCTCTTTTATAAAGACACCCTTTCTGATCTAGGTCCGTAATAACTTACAGCAGAAGATCAAAGTGGCTATCCCCAGATAACTAATAACATAACGACCCGAAACCTCCGAATTTTGTACAAATACCCTATCAAACGAAATTACGGTACTAAGACCATATGCCCATGAGGAGTTCATCCACACAACAATTCGTTTGATATGTATGTATTAGGCACGCAGTAATAGGTCTACGAAGCCTATCAACACATCAAACAGACTTAAACACACGCCTTATATTGCATTACACTTCTTTAGCATGTGTCAGATCCCCACTGATGTACTATCATTTCCTCTTTTTCTCCTGGAAATCATTTTGGGGTTATCTAATTTTTATGGGTTTTTGAATTTTTCAATGTTTTTGGTTTTTCTAAAAACAAACTCCTCCTAAAATGAAAAACATATTTTTGGGTTTTTGTATTTTTCTAAAAAACAGTAAAAATTAAACCTAAAAAGCGAAAAACCAAGGTGATGATCAGTCTTGTTTTTCTTTTATACCATTGGCTTTTTAAAGATATTCAAATCTTGATTTATCAAAAGCTTGGGTAAAAAGATCTGCACATTGATAGTCAGTGTGGATTTTGACCATATCGATCAACTCTTTTGCATAACAATCACGGATAAAATGATATTTGATCCGGATATGTTTAGCTTTTGAGTGATTGACTAAATCTTTTGTTAATGCAATTGCGGCCTTATTATCACAGTAAATAGGGGTTTTAAGAAATTGCAAACCATAGTCCACCATCTGTTGTTGTATCCAGAGAACTTGTGAGCAGCGGCTTGATGCTGACACGTATTTTGCTTCACATGTTGATAAGGCGACTGCAGTTTGTTTCTTGCATTGCCAGGTTACGAGCCTGCTCCCCATAAACTGACATCCAGCCATTGTGGATTTGCTGTCTTTGTCACAGGCTCCCCAATCTGCATCACTAAAAGCAATTAGGTCAAAATTATCATCATTAGGGTACCAAAGTCCTCTCGACGGACAACCCTTCAGATATCTAAGGATACGTTTGACAGCTGCTAGATGACTTTGTTTCGGCTTCGATTGATAACGTGCACAAAGACATGTGGCGAACATTATGTCTGGTCTGGATGCGGTGAGGTACATCAGAGATCCGACGATTGATATGTATGTAAAATGATCAGTCAGCTCCCCCTTAGCATCAACACCAATCCTGTGATTAGGTTTTATCGGGATATCCATCGGCTTCGAATCATCCATCTGGAATCGGCTCAAGACTTCAGAAACATATTTGGTCTGGTGAATAAAGATCCCCGTTGGTCTTTGGTCCACCTGCAAGCCTAGGAAAAACTGCATCTCTCCCATCGCACTCATTTCGAACTTTTCCTATATAACTTTTTCAAATTCTCTGCACAAAAGTTCATTAGTAGAACCAAAAATAATGTCATGAACATAAATTTTCTCTAGAAGCAAGTCATCTCCTGTTCGTTTTGTGAACAGTGTGCAATCTACCAAACCTCGCTTAAATCCTTTGGATAGAAGATACGTGCTCAGCTCCTCATACCATTGTCGTGGGGCCTGGTGCAACCCATAGAGAGCCTTGTTCAGAACATAGACTTTATCCCGGTGGATAGGATCTTCAAAGCCTGGTGGTTGACCTACGTAAACTTCTTCCTTGACCATACCATAAAGAAACGCGCTTTAACGTCCATTTGATACACCTTGAATTTCTTGTAAGATGCAAACGCTAGAAACATGCGGATAGCTTCTAAGCGTGCAACCGGTGCATAAATCTTGTTATAATCGATTCCTTCCACTTGATGAAAGCCTTGTATGAGGAATCAGGCTTTGTTCCTAACAATCAATCCTCTGTCATCCTTCTTACACTTAAACACCCATTTTGTTCCATTCTTTTTCCGTCCTAGAGGTAAATCTGTCAGTGTCCATACTCCCAGTTTCTGAAACTGCAAGAACTCCTCTTGCATTGCCTCTACCCAAGCGTCATCCAAAAGAGCATCCTTGTACGTCCGCGGCTCAACCTGCGAAACATAACAAGCAAAAGACCAGTCATTCTGACAACCTGACTTTTGAATTTTAGCATATAAGGCTAGAGCGCCAAGATTTTCTTGTGAGTTAGCATTCCTCAGTTGTCCTCTCGTCATGACACTGCTACCAGGATCACCAATAACTTGCTCGAGCGGGTGAATACGGTGTATCCGAGATTCCGGATAATCAGGTACTTGCACTCTCGTTTGAGTAGTCAAATTCTCTGTCGAATCCAGATTATTACCCAAGTTTGATGATGAAGAACCATTTGGATTTGGGTTCACTGGAGGTGTCTCTGTAGCAATATCTGGAACAGCTTCACTTGTAACATCATCATCATCTTCCGATTCTGATGAATTGAGAGTTGTGGAAGATTCCTGGAATACCTCTTCTTCAGCTGCAGGAGCATTGGTATCATTAGGAGCTGTTTGAGGAGTTACGGTGATCGGACGCACCAACGGTGATGTCACTGCGTTTTCTCACTTGTAATATAATCGTAATACAGCGTCTTCAACCAAGCTATCTAGATTTAATGATTCAAAGAAATCTTTGTAATCAAACATCAAGTCTGGACCGCTACCCTGTACATTCTGAGTATACCGCTGAATCTCAACGTTAGCCCACTCCTCTACCAGACGAGTTCGTTTGTTGAATACCCGTTTGAGCGGGGTTGCATATCTAACAAAGAATCATTCTTCAGCTTTCGGTGCGAACTTCTCGGATGGATTAAGCATTGTACACGGTGCTCCAAGCGGTTCTAGATACTCATAAGAAGTTTTACCAAACTTCTTCACTGTTAAAACACGATTGAGAGTATAACAAGCTGCGTAAATAGCTTCATTCCAGAACATTACTGGAAGGTTGGAATCCGCAAGCATTGTTCTAGCCGCTTCAATTAGAGTCCTGTTTTTGCGTTCTACGACACCATTCTGTTGAGGAGTATACAGAGCACTATATTCATGATGAATTCCTTTGTCTTCACAAAGAGCATCCATCTATGCGTTCTTGAACTCCGTCCCATTATCACTCTTAATTATCTTGATCTTCAGACCATAGACATTTTCTAGTCGAGTGAACAGAACCTTCAGATTATTAAACGTGTCGCTCTTATGATGCAAGCACATAACCCATGAAAATCTGGAATAGTCATCTGTAACCACAAGACAGTACAATTCTCTAGCATGACTTTTACGCTTGACCGGTCCGAACAGGTCCATGTGCAAACGCTCAAGTGGTAATTCAACTGAATTGACTTTCTTTGGTTTATGGGATTGCTTGTGCTGCTTTCCTGTCTTGCAACTCACACACTTGTCGTTCAAATGGAAATGTTTAACATTTACGCCTTCGACAAGTTCATTCTTCACCAGATGGTTCATTTTTCTATGGTGAATGTGTCCCATCCTCCTATGACACATGATAGATTCTTTTTTAGTAGCCTTGGAAAGGAAACACGTTACTTGACCCTGGGTTGCCATGGCCTTTGACATGTCGAGAATGTACAGATTGTTCACTCTCGGTGCTTTTAGCATTATCCACTCTTTTGGTAGAACGAATCCTGGCTTGAGAATGTAGCAAGATTTGTCATCAAAGAATACAGAGAACTGCTTATCACATATTTGACTGATGCTGAGCAGATTTGTCACACCACGCCAATGGCGGAAACACGTAGCGCGACGGTTCAAGAGCATAAAGTCAAGGTTAACGCAAATCATAAGTAATTAAGAAATTGGGTCATTTATTAAGGCGTCAAAAACCATGTTTGATTGTTCACACATAAACGAAAATTGTTTTTAATCAAATAAGGAGGCTTCTCAAATATATCCCAAATCCTTGGGATATAGAGACGAAAACCCCTTCAAAACACCCGACGCCCAGTTGAGAGATTCCCCTGACCCAGCTTGCCATGTTGTCCATCATCTATCAATTACCTGAAAGATATGTTTAAAAATTTGTCAATATATAAATATTGGTGAGTTCACAGGTTTTAGTTTATCAAAACTTTGTCTCTTGGGAATTACCATGTTACGACAATTTATAGGAGTTGCAAGTTCCTATAATTCTACTTGAGCCTATAACCAAAGCAAGACAAATAATAATAATGCCCCGCTCTAAGTCGTTACTCGGTATCCTACGACTTGATTTCAGAATACGTGCACCCCAGGCATACGCCGATGCATAATCGACGCTATCGATTAGGGGTGGGCGTTGTCAGGCACCAATAGTACTATTCAAATATTCCTTTGGTTTCATTTCCTTGAATTAATGATTATAGTAGAGAGGTCTCAACCCCGAGTGGCGATCACAACTCAAGTACTTAAGCCGTCAAACATTTCCCTAACATATCTTTCCCCCGAAAAACATAAAATAGTTTAAAATGGGGCCGTGAGACTCACCTGAATCTGTGCTTGGCTCAAAAAGGAAGATAGCAAATTTGTGGTCTAGCACCTACAAACGTCCTAGGCGTATAAGTCACTACACCTATAGTGCATGTGCCTTGGCAAGTTGTACACCTAACTCCCCGACCACGTGTTATTCCAATTCCCGTTTAATTGGACGCGTATCCTAGGTTCATTGGAGATGGATTACCCTTTCCTTACGAGTTATGTATAATTCTTGTTAATATCCTTTTTAACTTGTATACTATTATTCTCGACACGACTCTACCTAACGTATAATTATTTTCCCATTTAAATAATTATGCTTAGGATCGTATCGTTCGATATAATGTATTCTTAATACCCTACCCGACTCACTTGCCGCATATTTATTTTCCCATTTAAATAAATATGCTAAGGTCTTGTCGTTCGGTAGTATATTCTTAACGCCCGACTCGACTTACCATGCTGTACATTTATTTTCCCATTCAAATAAATATACTAGGATCTCGTCGGTATACAAATATATACATGTATATTTTGCCTACTCGTCTCGGTTTTCATACCACTTTCTGTCACACCACGCCAATGGCGGAAACACGTAGCGCGACGGTTCAAGAGCATAAAGTCAAGATTAACGCAAATCATAAGTAATTAAGAAATTGGGTCATTTATTAAGGCGTCAAAAACCATGTTTGATTGTTCACACATAAACGAAAATTGTTTTTAATACAAATAAGGAGGCTTCTCAAATATATCCCGAATCCTTGGGATATAGAGACGAAAACCCCTTCAAAACACCCGACGCCCAATTGAGAGATTCCCCTGACCCAGCTTTCCATGTTGACCATCATCTATCAATTACCTGAAAGATATGTTTAAAAATTCGTCAATATATAAATATTGGTGAGTTCACAGGTTTTAGTTTATCAAAACTTTGTCTCTTGGGAATTACCATGTTACGACAATTTATAGGAGTTGCAAGATCCTATAATTCTACTTGAGCCTATAACCAAACCAAGACAAATAATAATAATGCCCCGCTCCAAGTCATTACTCGGTATCCCACGACTTGATTTCAAAATACGTGCACCCCAGGCATACGACGATGCATAATCGACGCTATCGATTAGGGGTGGGCGTTGTCAGGCACCAATAGTACTATTCAAATATTCCTTTGGTTTCATTTCCCTGAATTAATGATTATAGTAGAGAGGTCTCAACCCCGAGTGGCGATCACAACTCAAGTACTTAAGCCGTCAAACATTTCCCTAACATATCTTTCCCCCGAAAAACATAAAATAGTTTAAAATGGGGCCGTGAGACTCACCTGAATCTGTGCTTGGCTCAAAAAGGAAGATAGCAAATTTGTGGTCCCGCACCTACAAACGTCCTAGGCGTATAAGTCACTACACCTATAGTGCATGTGCCTTGGCAAGTTGTACACCCAACTCCCCGACCACGTGTTATTCCAATTCCCGTTTAATTGGACGCGTATCCTAGGTTCATTGGAGATGGATTACCCTTTCCTTACGAGTTATGTATAATTCTTGTTAATATCCTTTTTAACTTGTATACTATTATTCTCGACACGACTCTACCTAACGTATAATTATTTTCCCATTTAAATAATTATGCTTAGGATCGTATCGTTCGATATAATGTATTCTTAATACCCTACCCGACTCACTTGCCGCATATTTATTTTCCCATTTAAATAAATATGCTAAGGTCTTGTCGTTCGGTAGTATATTCTTAACGCCCGACTCGACTTACCATGCCGTACATTTATTTTCCCATTCAAATAAATATACTAGGATCTCGTCGGTATACACATATATACATGTATATTTTGCCTACTCGTCTCGGTTTTCATACCACTTTCTGTCACACCACGCCAATGGCGGAAACACGTAGCGCGACGGTTCAAGAGCATAAAGTCAAGATTAACGCAAATCATAAGTAATTAAGAAATTGGGTCATTTATTAAGGCGTCAAAAACCATGTTTGATTGTTCACACATAAACGAAAATTGTTTTTAATACAAATAAGGAGGCTTCTCAAATATATCCCGAATCCTTGGGATATAGAAACGAAAACCCCTTCAAAACACCCGACGCCCAGTTGAGAGATTCCCCTGACCCAGCTTGCCATGTTGTCCATCATCTATCAATTACCTGAAAGATTTGTTTAAAAATTCGTCAATATATAAATATTGGTGAGTTCACAGGTTTTAGTTTATCAAAACTTTGTCTCTTGGGAATTACCATGTTACAATTTATAGGAGTTGCAAGTTCCTATAATTCTACTTGAGCCTATAACCAAACCAAGACAAATAATAATAATGCCCCGCTCCAAGTCGTTACTCGGTATCCTACGACTTGATTTCAGAATACGTGCACCCTAGGCATACGCCGATGCATAATCGACGCTATCGATTAGGGGTGGGCCTTGTCAGGCACCAATAGTACTATTCAAATATTCCTTCGGTTTCATTTCCCTGAATTAATGATTATAGTAGAGAGGTCTCAACCCCGAGTGGCGATCACAACTCAAGTACTTAACCCGTCAAACATTTCCCTAACATATCTTTCCCCCGAAAAACATAAAATAGTTTAAAATGGGGTCGTGAGACTCACCTGAATCTGTGCTTGGCTCAAAAAGGAAGATAGCAAATTTGTGGTCTCGCACCTACAAACGTCCTAGGCGTATAAGTCACTACACCAATAGTGCATGTGCCTTGGCAAGTTGTACACCCAACTCCCCGACCACGTGTTATTCCAATTCCCACTTAATTGGACGCGTATCCTAGGTTCATTGGCGATGGATTACCCTTTCCTTACGAGTTATGTATTATTCTCGTTAATATCCTTTTTAACTTGTATACTATTATTCTCAACACGACTCTACCTAACGTATAATTATTTTCCCATTTAAATAATTATGCTTAGGATCGTATCGTTCGATATAATGTATTCTTAATACCCGACCGACTCACTTTGCCGCATATTTATTTTCCCATTTAAATAAATATGCTAAGGTCTTGTCGTTCGGTAGTATATTCTTAACGCCCGACTCGACTTACCATGCCTTACATTTATTTTCCCATTTAAAAAAATATACTAGGATCTCGTCGGTGTACACATATATACATGTATATTTTGCCTACTCATCTCGGTTTTCCTCCTCGCATATCTACCTTCCCATTCAAATAGATATACTAGAATTTCGTCGAGACGAGCATATATATACATATATAAACATGTAATTTTTCTTGTTAAGTCCATACGTTGTTTAACGTTTTAATCCTTTACGTTATGTTTTTCTCCCACGAATGTTTTCTCTAACACTTTGGAAAGTGTTATATAATTTTCACCCATGTTATATATATATTTTACTTCTTAAAATATATAAATTTTTCCCATTTTGCCGCAATGACATTTTTCTCTTGTTTGTCCGTTTATCCGTTATTGTTAGTTTATGTAACTAAGTCCGATAGTTAAATTTTTTCAAGTTTCTTCCAATATGCGTTCTATGGAAATATTATTTATACTTCCAATTCCAAACACATATTACTTGGAAAGTTAATAATATACTTTTGTATTTTTAACTCGACTTGTTAACTTATATACCCAAAAATGTTTCCGATACTTTTATATTCCCATTTATATAAAAGTATCCATTTTTGTATAAGTTTTCTCAAGTTTCTACTCTTGTCCAATATTTTTATAAAAACCTTTATTTTTATAAAATCCTCATGTTAGTATATATCCATATTTTTATAAACTTCCATTTTTTATAAAAATACACTTTTTATAAAATACACAAGTAGTTTACTAGTGTTTACATAAACTATCCTTGGAAAAATCATTATTTATGCTTTTGACACCAAACTTTCCGTTAATGCATTTTTGGACCAAAGTTTCTAAAATATCTATTTTAGTCCATCAACTTTCAAAGTTACAACATTAGTCCCTTAACTTATAAATGTTGCATTTTCCATCCTAACTTCCAAAGTTAGCATTTTTCTTCCAAATTAGTGGACTTTGAAGAATCATCTTCTTATTGTTTGGTTATTTTTACATCATTCCACTTTTAATAGTCTTATATTTCATCCTTGATGCTATTAACATGTGTGTTTAATGTTTTTATCCAACATACCCCAAATTTCATTCATCCAAGTAAGTAGACTTTAAATATGTAACTTTTACATTTATGAACATCTAACACATTCCAACTTATTTTAGACAATAGATGGCCATTTTATATTGATTAAAACCATCTTTTAACACATTCAAGTCACTTTCATAACTCATGTTCAAATCATCATCCTTCATAAGTGTATGTATATGTTTTATAATTTTTAGAGATACTACATTACTAGTATTAAATCCATGATCCATCTACTTATTATTACTCTTCCATTTTACTCTTGTAAAACATATTATGACTTATGTTTCAAAAACCACATTTTACCCATTCATGTACAACTTGCTCTTAAGAACACATAAAATGAACATTAATGATCAAAGCAAGGTTAAAAACTAACTACTAGCTCAAGGCTAGGGAAGACAAAAACCTTGGATTTGAATGGGGTTTAGTGTGTTCTTCCAAGTGGTTAAGCTCCAAACTCTTGAAACACACAATGGGGTTTTGAAAGATGAAGATTTAGAGGTGATTTGGAAGTGTTAAACTTGAAAAGAAAATGTATATGGGAGGGGTATATGTTACGGACAAGGGGAAGAAGAAGAAGGAGATTTTTGTTTTGTTGGTTCAAGTATGCATACAAGTATTCTTATAATATCTTCTCCAAATCTCTAAGATTACATAAACTGGACTAGAGAGAGAGGGGAGGTGATTTGGTGATTTTTGCCCAATGCTAATCCATGCAACTTTTAACCTCATGATTAGCTCTAATTATAATTGTGTTAATAAATAAAAGAAAGGATTAATCATGGGGGTGGGGTTTAGGCCGGCCCCTTGGGGTGTTTGGGTAGGGTCCACAACACTAAATATTTACCCATTATTTGTTATGTTTAATTCCTTCTCGTTCGGGTGTCGTCCGGGTATTTTTCGGGTTTTAACCACGTGTTATCCGGATATTAAAAATACCTTTAATAACCCTTAAACATAGTCCAGTTTAAGCGTTGATAAGTTATTTAGGCTTTTGCCGGGTGAAATTATAAGTTATACGCGTATCGGGTGCGGTACGCGCACTATATTCGTTACCGGGAAATTTGTATAACAAGCTCTCACTTATGGCTTTGGAGTTCCAAAACCCATTATATTTTGTGAAATTACTCTTTATTTTATATCCCGGGTGTCTGGGATCCTTTTCGCTTATTTAATTTTTTACCGGGTAATCGCCAGTGTCCATACCTGATAAATTTACTCGCACATGATCCTATCATGTTTTGTCATTAAACATATGCATTCCTATGCATTATTTGGGAATTGCTATCTTTCTAAGGCCTCAGTTAAACAATCAACACATAATTGCATTTAATTACGTTAATCGCGTATCAGTTAATTAGTACGGAATTACCTCATTTTTGACGGTTGTTACATTTTCCCCCCATTAAGAGAATTCCGTCCCGAAATTCACTTCGAGTTTTCCGGTATAGGGGTCTTCTCGAATAGGGCGGGATATTTTTGCTTCATCCGGTCCAGCCTTTCCCACGTGAACTTTGACTTGAAATTCCAAAGGTTTTCGCCTCATATCAGCATAGCTTTTCTGCCGGTCACGGGCCGCTTTGAGACGTTCTTTTATCAAGAAGACCTTGTCCGTCGTCTCTTGAACAATTTCGGGCCCGGTAAGTTGCTTTTCTCCTACTTCAGCCCAACATAGAGGAGATCTACACTTGCGTCCATATAGAGCTTCAAAAGGTGCAGCTTGAATGCTCGTGTGGTAACTGTTGTTATACGAAAATTCCACCAGTGGCAAGTGTGTATCCCAATTACCGCTGAAATCGATTGCGCATGCCCGTAACATATCTTCCAAGGTCTAGATGGTTTGTTCACTTTGACCATCAGTTTGGGGATGATATACGGTACTCATGTCAAGGCGAGTACCGAGGGCTTCATTCAAACTTTCCCAAAATCTCGAGGTGAAACGACTATCTCGATCGGAGATGATGGAAATAGGTACACCATGCTTAGACACCACTTCCTTAATGTATAAACGGGTCAGTTTCTCCAACTTATCCGTTTCGCGAATTGGGAGGAAGTGTGCGGATTTCGTCAATCGATCAACGATTACCCAGATCATGTCATGGCCGCTTGTTGTCCTGGGTAACTTGGTGATGAAATCCATGGAAATCTGCTCCCATTTCCATTCAGGTATTTCCGGTTGCTGAAGCAAGCCGGATGGTCTCTGATGCTCGGCTTTGACCTTCACGCAAGTTAAGCATCGCGCAACATAAGCTGCTATATCCCTCTTGAAATTTGGCCACCAGTAAAGTTCTTTCAAATCGTGGAACATCTTGTCTGCACCAGGGTGAACCGAATATCGAGAACTGTGAGCTTCGGCCAATACTAGTTCACGCAATCCACCATACACTGGAACCCAAATTCTATTCATGAAGTACAAGGTTTGGTCCGCCTTTGGTTCCAGTGTATCAACCATCTTCTGCAATCTTTCACCTTTGACATTCTCGGGTTTAAGAGCGTTAATTTGAGCTTCACGAATTCGGTCAGTCAGGTTCGTGTGGATAGTTAAACCCAAAGCTCGGACACGCAACGGCTTAACCCGTTCCTTGCGACTTAAGGCGTCGGCCACAACGTTCGCCTTTCCGGGATGGTACTTTATCTCACAATCGTAATCGTTTAATAATTCGACCCATCGCCGTTGTCGCATGTTCAAATCCTTCTGATCAAAGATGTGTTGCAAACTCTTGTGATCAGTGAAGATCGTGCACTTGGTTCCATATAAATAGTGTCTCCAAATCTTGAGAGCGAATACTACTGCTCCCAATTCCAAATCGTGTGTAGTGTAATTCTTCTCGTGGATCTTTAGTTGTCTGGAAGCATACGCTATCACTTTTTCTCGTTGCATCAACACGCAACCCAAGCGTTGATGAGAGGCGTCACAGTAAACTACAAAATCTTCCGTACCATCGGGGAGTGATAATATTGGAGCGCCACATAACTTCTCTTTTAGTATTTGGAATGCCGCTTCTTGCTTTTCCGTCCACTCAAACTTCTTATCCTTTTGGGTTAGCATAGTTAAAGACTGGGCTATCTTAGAAAAGTTCTCAATGAACCTCCTGTAGTAACCCGCAAGGCCAAGAAATTGTCGTACTTCGGTAGGAGTTCTAGGGGCGTCCCAATTTTTAATCGCCTCGATCTTGGCAGGATCGACATGTATACCCTTTTCATTCACCACGTTGCCTAGGAAGTGGACTTCTCGAAACCAAAAGTCACATTTCGAGAACTTAGCATAGAGTTTCTCTTTGCGAAGGACTTCAAGGATTAAACGAAGGTGATTTTCGTGGTCTTCTTTGGTGCGTGAATAGATCAAGATGTCATCAATAAAAACAATGACGAACTTATCCAAATACGGCTTACACACGCGATTCATTAAGTCCATGAAAACAGCCGGTGCATTAGTCAACCCGAACGGCATTACCAAAAATTCATAGTGCCCATAACGAGTCCTAAAAGCCGGTTTTGGTACATCCTCTTCTTGGATACGCAACTGGTGATAGCCGGACCTTAGATCAATCTTGGAATAGAAGCTGGATCCTTGGAGTTGATCAAATAAATCGTCGATCCTGGGGAGAGGATAACGATTTTCAATGGTTAACTTGTTTAGCTCTCGATAGTCAATGCACATACGAAAGGTGCCATCTTTCTTTTTCATAAATAAGACGGGAGCTCCCCAAGGTGAGAAACTCGGTCTTATGAAACCCTTGTCCAGTAATTCTTGCTGTTAGCTGGATAGTTCCTGCATCTCAGATGGATCTAGGCGATATGGCGATCGTGCTACGGGAGCAGCTCCAGGAACAAGGTCGATGCGGAACTCGACTTGTCGAGGTGGTGGCAACCCCGGCAAATCTTCTGGGAATACATCAGGAAAATCTCTAGCTATCGGAATGTCTTCCAACTTTCGCTCGTCGGCCTTCTTATCTACAACGTGCGCCAAGAATGCGATAAGACCTTTCCTTAAACACTTTCGGGCCTTCATGCTCGTAATAATTCTTAATGGCGTCCCACGCCTTTCCCCTTGAACCGATAGAGTTTCACCGCTTGCGAGGGGAACTTGAATTACTTTATCGTTGCAAACAACGACGGCACGGTGTGCGGATAACCAATCCATGCCAACGACTATGTCGAAACTACCCAGTACGACCGGTAAAAGATCAATACCAAAATCGTGACCACAGAGATTCAACTGACAATCTTTCGCTACTTCTCTTGTTTCTATAGTTTTACCATTAGCCAGTTCTATTGAGTAAGGTGTATTTAGCTTACTAGTTTTTAGCCCAAGTAATCTTTTAAACTCAACAGATTCGAAGCTAAAATCGGCACCGATATCAAATAACACAGAAGCATAATGACCATTAAGAGGGAACGTACCAGTGACCACGTTAGGGTCCTGTCGTGCATCACCAGCACCAATCACAAATGCCCGTCCACGTGCTTGGTTATTAAGCTTAGGGCAATCCGTCTTCCAATGGTCGGGCGACCCGCATGCGAAGCAGGGCCTTGCTCCTCCAGTCATCGGTGCTCCAGATCTGCACTCTTCAGTCTTCTGCCCAGAACGGCGGCACTTACCACAGATCACTTCGTTCTTTCCTTGATAACCCTGTTTTCCACCATTTCCACGTCCTGTGGCTACATACCCTTTCCCTTTCTTGTTCGAACCACCTGATGATCCATCCTTCTTCCCTTCATTACGCTTTCGTTTCCCAAACCTTGGCTTGTTTCCCTGATCACTTGACCCAACCACTGAATTTGAACCCAAATTCTTACCTTCCACACTACTGGGCTCCGAAATTTTTAGTCCCGACACCTTCCGGATCAAGGTGCCCATTCGGATGGCATCCTCAGTGAGGCTTAGAGCGAGGTCGATGGCTTCGCGCATGGTCGTGGGTTTGGAAGAAGTGACCATGCTGCGTATTTGTGGTGCCAGTCCGAATAGGTACCTCTCAATCTTCTTGCTCTCTGGTGTGACCAAACGGGGAACCAGTCATGATAGGTCGTGGAACCTGGACGTGTACCCAACTACGTCTGCTCCTGTCATGGTGAGGTTCCAGAATTCAGTCTCCAATTTCTGCACTTCACTTGCTGGGCAGTATTCAGCAATCATAAGTTCCCTTAGTTCCAACCAGGTTAGGGAGTATGCAGTATTGTCTCCTAGTGACTGAACCTGGCTGTTCCACCAAGTTAATGCTTGATCCAGGAACAAATTCGTTGAGTACATAACGGTCTGTTGGGGGGTACAGCTGCTGATGCGGATTACCGCTTTAGTCTTTTCGAACCATTTGACCAATCCAACGGATCCCTCAGTGCTGCTGAAGTTGAGTGGCTTGCAGTCCAGGAAGGCTTTGAATGTGCAGCCACGCTCTCGCGAGGCAGTTTCTGCAATAATAAGGTGGTATGTTATTATGGGACAGGAGCTTCATTATAATCTCCTATTGCTTTTGCATTTATTCATAAACCTCTTACCAGTAGGGGAGTTCTCACGTTGATCACTCCCGGTCCTGTCCTGCGATCTCTCGGTGTGGTCGGCCTCGTGTTTCGCGATAGCTCGGGATACACGCTCCGAGACCAATGTTTCAAGTTTAGCGGGTGTCGTGGGCAATACGTCGTTGCCACTGTTGCTTCGTGTGGTTGGTGCCATTATACTTCAATAACAATTATTAAAGTTAATCTTTGACAAACATTCATACAAATATTGTCATACACAAGCATAAATAGCAACTCATCACATGAACATAATAATCAACAAAATCATCACCACACAATCGCACAAATCTCAATATGTAAAGTAAGTAATAACAATCACAGACAATCACAGAGTCACACATTTTACCATCATAACAATAAGATTCTCATTAATTTCAACAATACGAGTACAACGCTTTGTTTACAATAACAAAATGGGGATAGCATCCCTCATACATCGTTTTGAAATAAATAAAAACATAATGTCATATGCCGGCACACCCCGCACGGCTGGGCAAAAAATGCAAACTAGTGTTGTAATCCCTGCTACGCTATCATGTTACTACTACTATATATATATCGGGGATGCCTCCCCGTCTAGTTGGGTGGTGGCGGTGGGTACTGGTACTGGGGAGCATACATACTGATGGACATGCTGATAGTCATAATGCGATCGTATAGGAACTGGCGGTGCGCAAAGTGCGCATCGCCGGTGATCCCACAGTGTGCGTCCATTCGCAGAAGCTCCTCTGCGTAGTGTGCCAGTGCATCCCTGTCGTCAATAATCCTGGCCCACATGAGGCGGGCCTGCTGATCCATCTGGCTCACTATGCGCTGTACCGTGTCAGCGAGAATCTGGAAGTCCCTCTCTAACGAGATCACTGTGGACCAGGCCGGTCCGGATAGTGGGGCCATCCCGTGGGGCCTTGACGGCCCGGGTATGTCAGTGTATGTCGGCTGGGATGGGCCGACTAGGT
Source organism: Ambrosia trifida (assembly GCA_028751855.1). Lineage (NCBI taxonomy): Eukaryota > Viridiplantae > Streptophyta > Magnoliopsida > Asterales > Asteraceae > Ambrosia > Ambrosia trifida. The sequence continues at coordinate 106,892,007 of CM054127.1, read as the reverse complement.
CTGGTATCGGTAGGGGTGTGAAGGGCTGGGCAAATCCCAGTAGTCCAAAGGTGAAGTGGGGTGGCATTTGGTACGGGTCTCCTGCACCTAGAGTATACGGTGCAGGTGGTGGTATCATAAAGGGGGCTCCTTCACCCATAGTGTACGGTGCAGGTGGTGGTACGGTAAGTATCTCGGGGAGGGGTGGCAGTATGGGAAAGGTGGTGATGGGTAGTGTCATGGGTGCTGAGGGAGGTGCTATGAGCTCGCCCAAAGGGACCATAAGGGGCTGGGTAACAGTGGTCCACTCCGGAGTGGATATCATGACGGTGGGGGTAGTGGGGCTCGCAGTAGCGAACGCTGTCAAGCCTGCTCTGTGTAACTCAGAGCTACGGGCTAAGCTACCCTCTAGGATGTGCCCTGCAGAGGCTGGCCCATCCTATGGTACGGGCTCCGGTAGGGCGAGAAGGGCTGTATGTGCAGCAGGGGCGTCCTCCATCATCGGAGCAACGGGCTCCTCCAGGTCAGCTGGGGGAATAGGTATGGCTATGTGCTCCACAGACGCTGTCGACTCGTCATCGAAGTCGTCTGAGATCCATCCGTTCTGTCCTCGAGCAAGAGGCACAAGCCTCATAACCGGGGGAACGGGAATGTGAGGGGCGGGTAATGGCTCACGATCGACATGGGCATGTCGATCGAATGGAGACTCTACGGTCTCAGACCGGGTGGGGGCGGGTCTCGAAGGACCTGCGTAGTCCGCAGGGAAATCCCTGACGGCACGAATGGGGTGGGGTGGTAATGGTGCGGCAGGTAGTGGCACGAGAGGCAGATCGGCCTGTGGTGCCCCTGCCATCGGTAGGTCTGCTATGGCGGTCATGTCGCCTCCAGCGGGGGCCCACTCTGGGTCCTCACTGGGATCTGTCTCCTCGGAGCTGTCGCTGTCCACTCCTCCCATGGCGGCGTCTACCTCCATGTCATCATCCTCCGGGTCGAGTACTACGACCTCGATCGGTGGAGCTGGTAAAATCTGGATGCTACTATCGTAGCTCGGCGCGGCACTCTCGGCGTCCTAACTTCTAATGACATTCAAGGCATTCTTCCTAACTTCTAATACTAACGTAACACATATTAATACCCATGGCTAGCTTGGTCGGAATCTATTCATACCCAATGTTCGTTTCTTTCGAAATAATTTACTTTATTGCGTTTTATACATATATTTTGAAAGCTTCATCTTTTGAACCAAATCCAGTTATAGTTTAGATTTTAAAAATACTAATTCGCTATAACCTTGGCTCTGATAGCACTCTCTGTCACACCACACCAATGGCGGAAACACGTAGCGCGACAGTTCAAGAGCATAAAGTCAAGGTTAACGCAAATCATATGTAACTAAGAAATTGGGTCATTTATTAAGGCGTCAAAAACCATGTTTGATTGTTCACACATAAACGAAAATTGTTTTTAATACAAATAAGGAGGCTTCTCAAATATATCCCGAATCCTTGGGATATAGAGACGAAAACCCCTTCAAAACACCCGACGCCCAGTTGAGAGATTCCCCTGACCCAGCTTGCCATGTTGTCCATCATCTATCAATTACCTGAAAGATATATTTAAAAATTCGTCAATATATAAATATTGGTGACTTCACAGGTTTTAGTTTATTAAAACTTTGTCTCTTGGGAATTACAATGTTACGACAATTTATAGGAGTTGCAAGTTCCTATAATTCTACATGAGCCTATAACCAAACCAAGACAAATAATAATAATGCCCCGCTCCAAGTCGTTAGTAGGTATCCTACGACTTGATTTCAGAATACGTGCACCCCAGGCATACGCCGATGCATAATCGACGCTATCGATTAGGGGTGGGCCTTGTCAGGCACCAATAGTACTATTCAAATATTCCTTCGGTTTCATTTCCCTGAATTAATGATTATAGTAGAGAGGTCTCAACCCCGAGTGGCGATCACAACTCAAGTACTTAACCCGTCAAACATTTCCCTAACATATCTTTCCCCCGAAAAACATAAAATAGTTTAAAATGGGGCCGTGAGACTCACCTGAATCTGTGCTTGGCTCAAAAAGGAAGATAGCAAATTTGTGGTCTCGCACCTACAAACGTCCTAGGCGTATAAGTCATTACACCAATAGTGCATGTGCCTTGGCAAGTTGTACACCCAACTCCCCGACCACGTGTTATTCCAATTCCCGTTTAATTGGACGCGTATCCTAGGTTCATTGGAGATGGATTACCCTTTCCTTACGAGTTATGTATAATTCTCGTTAATATCCTTTTTAACTTGTATACTATTATTCTCGACACGACTCTACCTAACGTATAATTATTTTCCCATTTAAATAATTATGCTTAGGATCGTATCGTTCGATATAATGTATTCTTAATACCCGACCCGACTCACTTTGCCGCATATTTATTTTCCCATTTAAATAAATATGCTAAGGTCTTGTCGTTCGGTAGTATATTCTTAACGCCCGACTCGACTTACCATGCCGTACATTTATTTTCCCATTCAAATAAATATACTAGGATCTCGTCGGTATACACATATATACATGTATATTTTGCCTACTCGTCTCGGTTTTCATACCACTTTCTGTCACACCACACCAATGGCGGAAACACGTAGCACGACGGTTCAAGAGCATAAAGTCAAGGTTAATGCAAATCATAAGTAATTAAGAAATTGGGTCATTTATTAAGGCGTCAAAAACCATGTTTGATTGTTCACACATAAACGAAAATTGTTTTTAATACAAATAATGAGGCTTCTCAAATATATCCCGAATCCTTGGGATATAGAGACGAAAACCCCTTCAAAACACCCGACGCCCAGTTGAGAGATTCCCCTGACCCAGCTTGCCATGTTGTCCATCATCTATCAATTACCTGAAAGATATATTTAAAAATTCGTCAATATATAAATATTGGTGACTTCACAGGTTTTAGTTTATTAAAACTTTGTCTCTTGGGAATTACAATGTTACGACAATTTATAGGAGTTGCAAGTTCCTATAATTCTACATGAGCCTATAACCAAACCAAGACAAATAATAATAATGCCCCGCTCCAAGTCGTTAGTAGGTATCCTACGACTTGATTTCAGAATACGTGCACCCCAGGCATACGCCGATGCATAATCGACGCTATCGATTAGGGGTGGGCCTTGTCAGGCACCAATAGTACTATTCAAATATTCCTTCGGTTTCATTTCCCTGAATTAATGATTATAGTAGAGAGGTCTCAACCCCGAGTGGCGATCACAACTCAAGTACTTAACCCGTCAAACATTTCCCTAACATATCTTTCCCCCGAAAAACATAAAATAGTTTAAAATGGGGCCGTGAGACTCACCTGAATCTGTGCTTGGCTCAAAAAGGAAGATAGCAAATTTGTGGTCTCGCACCTACAAACGTCCTAGGCGTATAAGTCACTACACCAATAGTGCATGTGCCTTGGCAAGTTGTACACCCAACTCCCCGACCACGTGTTATTCCAATTCCCGTTTAATTGGACGCGTATCCTAGGTTCATTGGAGATGGATTACCCTTTCCTTACGAGTTATGTATAATTCTCGTTAATATCCTTTTTAACTTGTATACTATTATTCTCGACACGACTCTACCTAACGTATAATTATTTTCCCATTTAAATAATTATGCTTAGGATCGTATCGTTCGATATAATGTATTCTTAATACCCGACCCGACTCACTTTGCCGCATATTTATTTTCCCATTTAAATAAATATGCTAAGGTCTTGTCGTTCGGTAGTATATTCTTAACGCCCGACTCGACTTACCATGCCGTACATTTATTTTCCCATTCAAATAAATATACTAGGATCTCGTCGGTATACACATATATACATGTATATTTTGCCTACTCGTCTCGGTTTTCATACCACTTTCTGTCACACCACACCAATGGCGGAAACACGTAGCACGACGGTTCAAGAGCATAAAGTCAAGGTTAATGCAAATCATAAGTAATTAAGAAATTGGGTCATTTATTAAGGCGTCAAAAACCATGTTTGATTGTTCACACATAAACGAAAATTGTTTTTAATACAAATAAGGAGGCTTCTCAAATATATCCCAAATCCTTGGGATATAGAGACGAAAACCCCTTCAAAACACCCGACGCCTAGTTGAGAGATTCCCCTGACCCAGCTTGCCTTGTTGTCCATCATCTATCAATTACCTGAAAGATATGTTTAAAAATTCGTCAATATATAAATATTGGTGAGTTCACAGGTTTTAGTTTATCAAAACTTTGTCTCTTGGGAATTACCATGTTACGACAATTTATAGGAGTTGCAAGTTCCTATAGTTCTACTTGAGCCTATAACCAAACCAAGACAAATAATAATAATGCCCCGCTCCAAGTCGTTACTAGGTATCATACGACTTGATTTCAGTATACGTGCACCCCAGGCATACGCCGATGCATAATCGACGCTATCGATTAGGGGTGGGCGTTGTCAGGCACCAATAGTACTATTCAAATAATCCTTCGGTTTCATTTCCCTGAATTAATGATTATAGTAGAGAGGTCTCAACCCCGAGTGGCGATCACAACTCAAGTACTTAACCCGTCAAACATTTCCCTAACATATCATTCCCCCGAAAAACATAAAATAGTTTAAAATGGGGCCGTGAGACTCACCTGATTCTGTGCTTGGCTCAAAAAGGAAGATAGCAAATTTGTGGTCTCACACCTACAAACGTCCTAGGCGTATAAGTCACTACACCTATAGTGCATGTGCCTTGGCAACTTGTACACCCAACTCCCCGACCACGTGTTATTCCAATTCCCGTTTAATTGGACGCGTATCCTAGGTTCATTGGAGATGGATTACCCTTTCCTTACAAGTTATGTATAATTCTCGTTAATATCCTTTTTAACTTGTATACTATTATTCTCGACACGAATCTACCTAACGTATAATTATTTTCCCATTTAAATAATTATGCTTAGGATCGTATCGTTCGATATAATGTATTCCTAATACCCTACCCGACTCACTTTGCCGCATATTTATTTTCCCATTTAAATAAATATGCTAAGGTCTTGTCGTTCGGTAGTATATTCTTAACGCCCAACTCGACTTACCATGCCGTACATTTATTTTCCCATTCAAATAAATATACTAGGATCGCGTCGGTATACACATATATACATGTATATTTTGCCTACTTGTCTCGGTTTTCATACCACTTTTTGTCACACCACGCCAATGGCGGAAACACGTAGCGCAACGGTTCAAGAGCATAAAGTCAAGGTTAACGCAAATCATAAGTAATTAAGAAATTGGGTCATTTATTAAGGTGTCAAAAACCATGTTTGATTTTTCACACATAAACGAAAATTGTTTTTAATACAAATAAGGAGGCTTCTCAAATATATCCCGAATCCTTAGGATATAGAGACGAAAACCCCTTCAAAACACCCGACGCCCAGTTGAGAGATTCCCCTGACCCAGCTTGCCATGTTGTCCATCATCTATCAATTACCTGAAAGATATGTTTAAAAATTCGTCAATATATAAATATTGGTGAGTTCACAGGTTTTAGTTTATCAAAACTTTGTCTCTTGGGAATTACCATGTTACGACAATTTATAGGAGTTGCAAGTTCCTATAATTCTACTTGAGCCTATAACCAAACCAAGACAAATAATAATAATGCCCCGCTCCAAGTCGTTACTAGGTATCCTACGACTTGATTTTAGAATACGTGCACCCCAGGCATACGCCGATGCATAATCGACGCTATCGATTAGGGGTGGGCCTTGTCAGGCACCAATAGTACTATTCAAATATTCCCTCAGTTTCATTTCCCTGAATTAATGATTATAGTAGAGAGGTCTCAACCCCGAGTGGCGATCACAACTCAAGTACTTAACCCGTCAAACATTTCCCTAACATATCTTTCCCCCGAAAAACATAAAATAGTTTAAAATGGGGCCGTGAGACTCACCTGAATCTGTGCTTGGCTCAAAAAGGAAGATAGCAAATTTGTGGTCTTGCACCTACAAACGTCCTAGGCGTATAAGTCACTACACCTATAGTGCATGTGCCTTGGCAAGTTGTACACCCAACTCCCCGACCACGTGTTATTCCAATTCCCGTTTAATTGGACGCGTATCCTAGGTTCATTGGCGATAGATTACCCTTTCCTTACGAGTTATGTATTATTCTCGTTAATATCCTTTTTAACTTGTATACTATTATTCTCGACACGACTCTACCTAACGTATAATTGTAGATGCAAAAGTGCGACTAAAGCTTTGGATTGTATAATACATTTTGTTTTGCTGATATCGAAGGTGCGAAGGAGTTGATTAGAAGGTGCGAAGGAAGATTATATGGTGCGAAAAAGCAGCTTGGACGAAGGAAGAATTAGATTATAGTAAAGCTTGGTTCGACCTTATGTTTTGGGCGAACCTGCTCATTCGCACAAACAGTTTGGGCGAATGTGCAGTCTATAAATAGAAAACTTTGATTTTTGAATGTAACTTTTGATCATTATTATTCCCTCCACTTTTAGAAACTCTCTCTAGTGTTTTGTTAAACCTGTTTATCGTTCATACCTTGATTGTATCTATATTTCAACGTGTAAACAAGTGTTTTATTAATGAAAACGTTTGAAAATGATGATCTGTGTGTTTGAATCTGTTTGATTATTATTTTGTGATAGTTTTAGGGTTTCCGCACCTGAAACTAACTTTTTTGATCAATCTTTGTTTGTTATCGATCCTTTCACGCACATACAAAGTGGTATCAGAGCCATTTCGGATCATACAACCACAAGTTAATAATCTCTCTGTTGATTTGGACCCAATTTTGGTCAAAAAGTTTCCGTTTTCAATGAACAAACTGATGTGATAAGATTTTGATCGATTACACCTTGATTTCGAGTTTAAATCGGATAATTCTCTTTATTAAAGTTGTTCCAAATCAATTCCGATTCAAAACCTGATTAAGATCATCAAAATCCATCAACACAAGATCCGTGGTCCATTGCAGCTCAGAAGACTAGTCAACCATCACAGCCAATTAATTATATGGCAATGACTAGTTCGGCTCCACAACAAGTTGTTCAACCATTACCACAACCGATTGACAACTATTGGGGAGTCGCAGCAGCAGCAGTCCATTCACAGACGACCAACGCTATATCCACTCTTATTCATGATCTATCTTCTGGAAGCGGCAATCGTCCACCAAAGCTAATGGACATGAAGGAGTATAATACTTGGAAGACGAAGTTCAAGATCCATGTTGAGGGACAAGGACTTGAGGGAGCCGAGGCATGGCAAATGATTGTGAAGGGTTACGTTGCTCCTATTCTGGAGAACACTGGAGAACCAATCCCTTTGGAGAATTTGGTGGATGACGAGAAGAAAAGGTTTGCGATAGAGAAGAAGGCATTCTCTCAGCTATCCCAGGCGATCAACACTGATCTATTGCATCAGTTTGGATCGTGCACAACATCCAAAAAACTATGGGATATGCTGAGAAATCAACATGATGGAAATGAAAAGACAAGGAAGCTAAGGATGGAAGAGCTTCGGAAGGAGTTTGAAAACTTCAGTTACATGGGTAATGAGACCCTAAAAGAGTTGGTTCCACGGTACTGCCATTTGCTCACTGAATTGTCGAGCTATGAGATCAGCATTCCAATGTCAGAGTTAGTAGATAAATTTGCTGATGCTTTACCACCCTACTGGAACCAACACATCAAAGTGTTAAAGGAAAAGGATGCTTACCAGTATTGGACTATTAACGAGTTCATTCAAAAGCTGGAAAACAAAGAGATGGAGGAAAAGAGAAAAGCTAAGAGAGCTCAGATTCCACAGAATCCTGATTTATATGTGAGTGGTACATCTAACTCTCTTTCTGCTTCAAGCACCACTTCTAATGTTGCACCTCACATAGCATGTGTGTCTAACGTTGTTGAACCAACAAAAGCACCCATTAACTACCTTGCTCAAACTTCATCCTACACACCATCATACACACAACAACCTTATCAAACATCAAAATTTATTCCACCATTTTCACCATTACAACAAGCCGCATGCTACACATCAAGTCAACCTCAACAACAACAACAATATCCTCCTTAAATGAATCAGATGCAGATTACTCAAGCACGGTCAAGTCAAAACCCGATTGTGTTAGAGACCTCAAACCATAACAATGTGACTGTTGAAATTGCTCAACAACATGTTGCTCTTGTATCTGCTATGGTTGCTTCTTACAACGGTTTGGTAGCGAGTCAAATTGGTAACAACAATCTCACCAATGAAGACTACGCTCAAATCGACAAAGAGGAGATGGAGTTGATGGACATTCAGTGGGCTTTTGCAAGCATTATGAGGAGAGCTACTGACTTTATTCAGAAGACTGGCAGAACTGATCTCTCAACTTCTCCCAACACCACATACGGATTCAACAAAGCAAAAGTTACATGCTTCAACTGTGGTGAGAAGGGACACTTTAAAAGGGAGTGCACACAGCCAGCGCAACAAGGTAACCGAAACCCTTTCAATTCAACATACCAAAATAGACAAAACCAAAACCAAAATCAAGTGTCATACAACAGTCCAAACATCTCAAGCTTTCAACCACAAAACACTTATCAGAACCGTCAACAAAACAACAACACCAGACAATCCACAACTCAAAACCAACCTCAACAAAATCCAAACCGAACTATTGTTCCTATCACTACACCCAACACACAAAACCAAAACCAAAACCAAACTGATAATCAAAACCAAGCACTTGTGATCCAAAAGGATGAAGGTTTTGATTGGACTGGAATGCAATTGGGGGTGGAGGAGATCACTGCTGGGAATGTAGTTTATGTAGCACAGCAGATGAGTTTGGATGAGAATGAGGAGATTGAAGAAGAATTTGTGATTGAAAAAGTGTCGGAGTTGAAGATTGAGGAAGTGAATGAGGATGTGGTTGCTGAAAGTGAAGACAAGAGATCGGGGATGATTCTTGATTCTGTCACTGATATTGGAGACCAAGACGATTCAGCTTACTCGGACATGGAGAGTGAATCTGATTCAGAGGCTAGTGTGAATTCACTAGATGATGACATTGACCAACTGTTAGCTGAAGCTGACTTCCTGATGACCCGCAAGTCATGTATGGTGGATGATGCGCGCACCAAGATTGACTACTCCAAATTCTTCGCAGGGAAGGAAGCTCACTTTGCTTTGATGGCCATGACAGAACCTCCTAAGCCGGTAAGTTCTGAAACTCAATCTCAAGCGTGTGTTAAATGTGATAAATGTGCCGATTTTGAAAAACTGACTGATGAAAACAAGCTTCTCAAGGTCCAACTTGAGAGTGCCAAAATCAACTGTCAGATTTATCAAAAGGACTTAAAAGATTTCAACAAAGTTCTTGATGGTTATAAAAAGGATGTGTCTGAACTTAAAAAGACATTGTCAATAAAACAACTTGCCATTAATAATTACATCAATGAAATGGAAAACACTAAATTGGAAATGGCAACCATCAAGTGCTTTGCTGAAAAAGTTAACAAAAAGTTAGAGAGTTACAAGCACGTAGCATATGTAGTCGACCATATCATTGAAGAACCCTCCCAGTCAAATAGTGCAAACTATAAGTCGGTCCCATCTCCGGTATTGTTTGAGAATCACACTTTACATGCAATTCCACCGGAGACTTTAATCAATCCTGATTCCACACCAGAAAATGAGCCTAACACTTCCAGTGTCGGGGATCCATATTCTGATGTGAGACCAGTACTGGGAAATAGTGAGGGTGTGGTCGCTACTGATGATTTAGATGAAGAAGATGAAACATCTGAGACGGTTGAAAGTGATAGTGATCTCCCTGATGAAAATCATATAATCACTACTGAGCCAGTCTCACCGTCTCAGATCATTCATCCAATGGCAAATGCTCATCGTAAAAATGAGGTTAAGAAAAATGAAAAGTTTGTTGGTAAGAGTTTTGAAAAGAAAGAGGTAAAGAAGGTTGAGAAAAATGTGAGAAAACCGGTTGAAAAGAAAGTTGAAACTAAGACTGAGAAAAATGTGATTAAACCGGTTGATAAGAAAAATGAGCTTAAATCTGAAAAATCTAATGATGTGAGCAATGAATTGTGTGATAAACCTGTCAAAATCTTCTATCGGATGCAAGGCTCCAATAAGATTTTATCCGATGATGAGTATCCGATTAAGTTTGTCAATTATTCAAAAATAGAAAAGATCTGGCAGGAAAGTACGATTTGGTTTCCAAAATTTGAAAGAACCAATGACATTCCTCAAGAAATTTTAGACAAAATTTATTCGGATAAAGATGCAAAGGTAAATGTCACACAATTTGTTTTGCCTGTTCATAAAGAAAACAGTTTTATTGAACCGACTTACTCAAAGGACCCAGCTCCTGAGAGTTTAAGGAAACAATGCATGGTCGATCGATATCCCATTGCTAGCTTTTCCAAGTCGCCGATCAAGGAAAACTATGAGGAATACTGTGCGTGTTATAAGTGCGGGGAACGGGGACATTTACTTGCCGCCTGCCCGTACGTACGACACAAAAGGCACGAGGTGGAGATGAGGAAACATCATGATTATCCGGTTGATAACTACGGCTATCAACAGAGACGGTATTACCCTCAGCAAGAACCATATTTTAATCAAAACAATTTTTACAACAAGAGGGAAAACCGTCCGATGACGTATGATAAACGCAACCGGATGACCACTGATAAATCTGCTAAGAAACCTATGATGAACTCCACTGCTGATAACAAAAAGGTTGCTCCCAAACCTAATGAAAAACAAGCAGTTGGACCTGTCTCTGTTAAATCAGAGAAGGTAACCAAGAAGGTTGCTTTTAAAGAAGAAGTAAAGAAACCGACTGAGACTTCAAAATCTCAGATTCGGATCTTGAAAAGATCTGAGCAATCTTGGTCATCTAAGGAATCTGAAGGAGCCTCTACTTCACAGATTGAGAATAATGAGAAAAAGAATATTGTGAGTGAGAAGAAAGGGGTTGAAGTAACCCAAGATGTTTGTGATTCAAAAGACTCTTTGAAACAACCTGTTCAAAGACCCAAGACCAAACAGGCTTGGGTCCCCCGAAAGAACTAACTGCTTTACTTTAAATGTGCAGGGAGCTCCAGCTGGCCCTGTTAGCAGCCTATGGATTGTTGACAGTGGAGCTTCTGGTCACATGACAAGGGACCTCACGCTACTCTTTGACATCAAAAACATTAATGGAGGTTATGTGGCATTTGCTGGTAATAAGGGAGGCTACATTACGACGGAGGGTAGTGTAAGCAATGGGGTCGTAACATTTGAGCGGATTTCATACGTGAAACAGATAGACTATAATTTGCTCAGTGTTAGTCAAATTTGTGATAAACAATTTTCTGTGTATTTTGATGACAAATCCTGTTACATCTTGAAACCTGGGTTTGAGCTACCGAAAGAGTGGGTGATGCTGAAGGCACCGAGAGTAAACAACTTGTATATTCTCAACATGTCCAAAGCAATGACCACACATGGCCAAGTCACATGTTTCCTCTCCAAGGCTACAGAAAAAGAATCGATTATGTGGCACAGGAGAATGGGACACATCCATTTGTGAAAGATGAACCAGCTTGTGAAGAATGAACTTGTCACGGGAGTTAATGTGAAACACTTCCATTTGAATGACAAGTGTATCAGTTGCAAGAAGGGAAAGCAGCACAAACAATCCCATAGACCAAAGAAAGTCAATTCCGTTAAGCTGCCACTTGAACGTTTGCATATGGATTTATTCGGTCCAGTCAGACGTAAAAGTCATGCCGGGGAGTTATACTGTCTTGTGGTAGCAGATGATTATTCAAGATTTTCATGGGTAATGTGTTTGCATCAGAAAAGCGACACTTTTGATAACCTGAAGGTTCTGTTTACACGTCTGGAGAATATATATGGTCTGAAGATCAAACGAATCCGGAGTGACAATGGGACGGAGTTTAAAAACGCTCAGATGGAGGATCTTTGTGCAAACAAAGGAATTCATCATGAATATAGCGCTCCGTATACACCCCAGCAGAACGGTGTCGCAGAGAGAAAGAACAGGACTCTAATAGAGACGGCGAGAACTATGCTTGCGGATTCAAATCTTCCAGTCATGTTCTGGAACGGAGCTATTTACGCGGCATGTTATACTCTTAACCGTGTTTTGACAGTGAAGAAGTTTGGCAAGACTTCTTATGAGCTGTTGAACCGACGCAAGCCAAATCTAGAGTATCTAGAACCATTTGGTGCCCCATGTACAATGCTGAATCCTTCGGAGAAGTTTGCACCAAAGGCTGAAGAAGGTTATTTTGTTGGATATGCAACCCCATTAAAACGGGTATTCAACAAAAGAACTAGAAAAGTCGAGGAGTGGACAAACGTCGAAGTTCAAAGATATACACAAAATGTACAGGGTGGAGGACCAGATTGGATGTTTGACTACAAAGACTTCTTTGAATCATTCAATCTAGATAGCATGGTTGAAGAAGCTGTACTTCGCTTATATTACGAGGTCGAAAACGCCGTGACTTCACCGTTAGTGCGTCCGATCACGGTAAACCCCCAAACAGCTTCTAATGATACCACTGCTCCTGTATTGGAAGAAGAGGTATTCCAAGAGGCTTCTACATCGCTTAATTCATCAGAATCAGAATATGAAGACGATGATGCAACAAGTGAAGCTATTCTGGACAACGCTACAGTGACACCACCAGTGAACCCATCTAATACTGATGCTTCAACATCGAATGTGTGTAATGATCTGGTTTCTACAGAGAATTTGACAACTCAAACGGGAGTACAAGTACCTGATTATCCGGAATCTCGGATACATCGGATACACCCGCTTGAACAGGTTATTGGTGATCCTGGTAGCAGTGTGATGACAAGAGGGCAGCTGAGAAATGCTCAAGCACCAGAAAACATCGGCAACCTTGCTTTATATGCCAAAATTCAGAAATCTGGTTTTCAGAATGACTGGTCATTTGCTTGTTATGTTTCACAGGTCAAGCCGCGAACTTACAAGGATGCTCTTTTGGATGACGCCTGGGTGGAAGCAATGCAGGAGGAGTTATTACAATTCCAGAAACTTGGTGTATGGACCCTGACAGATTTGCCCCCTGGAAGAAAGAAAATTGGAACCAAATGGGTGTTTAAATGCAAGAAGGATGATAGAGGAGTCATAGTGCGAAACAAAGCTCGTTTGGTTGTTCAAGGTTTTCATCAGGTTGAAGGAATCGACTACAATGAAATCTATGCACCGGTTGCACGCTTGGAAGCTATCAGAATGTTTCTCGCGTTTGCATCATGGAAGAAATTTAAGGTGTATCAGATGGATGTAAAGAGCGCTTTTCTTTACGGTGTGGTCAAAGAGGAAGTTTACGTAGGTCAACCGCCAGGCTTTGAGGACCCTATTCACCGGGATAAGGTTTATGTGTTAAACAAAGCTCTCTATGGGTTGCACCAGGCTCCGAGACAATGGTATGAGGAGCTGAGCACGTATCTTCTCTCGAAAGGATTCAAACGCGGACTGGTAGACTGCACACTGTTCACGAAACGAGCAGGAGATGATTTGCTTCTTGTACAAATTTATGTTGATGATATTATTTTCGGGTCAACTAACGAACTTCTGTGCAGGGAATTTGAACAAGTTATGCAGGAAAAGTTTGAAATGAGCGCTATGGGAGAAATGCAGTTTTTCCTCGGTTTGCAGGTGGAGCAAAGACCAACGGGGATCTTTATTCACCAGACGAAATACGTTTCTGAAGTCTTGAGCCGATTCCAGATGGATGATTCGAAGCCGATGGATACCCCGATACAGCCCAATCACGGGATTGGAGTTGACCTTAAGGGGGAGCTGACTGATCCATTTACATACAGAGCAATCGTCGGATCTCTGATGTATCTCACAGCGTCAAGACCTGATATAATGTTTGCGACATGTCTTTGTGCGCGATATCAATCGAAGCCGAAACAGAGTCATCTTGCAGCTGTCAAGCGTATCCTTAGATATCTGAAGGGTTGTCCATCGAAAGGACTTTGGTACCCTCATGATGATAATTTTGATCTAATCGCTTTTAGTGATGCAGATGGGAGCGGCTGTGACAAAGACAACAAATCCACAACGGCTGGATGTCAGTTTATGGGGAGCAGGCTCGTGACCTGGCAATGCAAGGAACAAATCGCAGTTGCACTATCCACATGTGAAGCAGAATACGTTTCAGCATCGAGCTGCTGCTCACAGGTTCTTTGGATCCAACAGCAGATGGTGGATTACGGTTTGCAATTTCTTAAAACCCCTATTTACTGTGATAATGAAGCCGCAATCGCATTAACAAAAGATTTAGTAAATCACTCAAAGGCTAAACATATCCGGATTAAATATCATTTTATCCGTGACTGTTATGCTAAAGAGTTGATCGATATGGTCAAAATCCACACTGATTACTAACGCGCAGATCTTTATCTTTTGATAGCTAATGGTATTAAAGAAAAACAGGACTGATCACCACCTAAGTCTATCACTTTTTAGTTTAAATTTTTACTGCTTTTCAGAAAAATTTCGAAAATCCAAAAACATTGAAAAATTTTAAAATCCATAAAAATTGAAAAATTTCTTTGCTGACTGCTATATCTTCTTCCCTTAGATTAATGCCGTCAGATTTCTGTGAACAAACAGTCACATATTTGAAATGCTCCAGCTTAACCTTGGGAACAGTAAATTCGAAAATCTATAAAAATCAGAAAATTCTAAAATGATTTCCTGGAGTATAAAGGGAAATGATAGTACATCAGTGGGGATCTGACACATTCTAAATAATGTAATGCTATATAGGGCGTGTGTCTGAGTCTGTGCGATGTGCTGATAGGCTTCGTAGACCTATTACTGCGTGCCTGATACATACATATCAAACGAATTGTTGTGTGGATGAACTCCTCATGGGCATATGGTCTTAGTACCATAATTTCGTTTGATAGGGTATTTGTACAAAACTCGGAGGTTTAGGGTCGTTATGTTATTAGTTGTCTGGGGATAGCCTCTCTGATCTTCTGCTGTAAGTCATTATGGACCTAGATCAGACAGGGTGTCTTTATAAAAGAGCTATATGCCAAATCCTAAAGTTACCGAATTGAGGAACTTTCCATGTTATATGATGATCAAAGATTATCTATTACATCGTATTGATCATTGATGCAAATCATGATTAATATCAGTCCTCAACCTGGTATAGTGCATATGTTACTTTGCTGCATTGATTTGCTGACCTGTATACCTCTATGCATTATATCTTGTACAATTACAGACAACGAAAGCATAATCACGCTTTACAGTGAGTCTTTGTGCATTTACTTCTTGATACGGGAGTATGTCGTGTGCGTGGGAACCACAGACAATTGCGTTTATACTATAAATATCAGTATCAGTATAAAGCACTGCACAAAAGTCTGCATGTGAGTTTATGTGGATCACAATATCAGCAATTGCCAGATCACACATTGTCTTTAATGATAATAATTTCACAAAGATCAACGGTGTGATCAGATTTCTCAATAACTGATATGATCCCTTTACCGGATATCCCAAAAATATTTACAGTTTTTCATTTACATTTCTGCATTTTATTTTATCGTCAAAAATTACAAAACTCAAAAAGATTTTAGGTGTGTTTTAGCATAAACTTTAGAAAATCCAAAAAGATTTTTCTTTTTCATCTTATTTTTGATAACTGATGGTGGTTGATGTCGATTTTCTAAACCTTGATACACCATTTGAGCTTTGTAACTTTTAAAATGTGAAAACATGAATGTTGGATGCTTAAAAGTTGGAAAATAATTGGACCCGGACTCGTTTTTGAGATTTGGAAAATTTTCAAAAATCCCAATTCTCATTCGCCAATTCGTTTGGTCGAATGTGGGATTTCACTTGTTCATTCGTATGTTTTGGTTGGGCGAAGGAGAGTGTTCTAGACAATTATCTCTCTCGAACCCTTTTGGCTCATTCGTACCCTTTTACTAGGGTCGAAGGAGACAAAAGCTTCTCCTTCGTATGACTAAAACGGGCGAAGGGGCAGGTCTATATAAACCCATATTCTCATTCGAACCCCTTCATAATTTTTTCCAGATTTTTAATCCTAAACTCACCTTATTGCTCGTTTGTTTAAAATCATTCCATTGTGTTCCTCACATCTTGCTGATCATTTTGCTATCAATTTTACAGGTTATCAACATGGATTTCAAGATCTAATCTCTGTTTTAGTTTACGAGCCCTAACTGTCCAAACTCGTTTAAAAACAACATAATAATCACAATTGTTGCATAGGGTTTATTGTGTGTGTGTTTTAGGGGGAGATAGAACCAAAAACATGGTTTTAATCAGGTCTGATTGATCAATAATTGTTTAAACCCTAGTTTTTGGGTGAAAACACAAACACAATACTTAATTGATGAAACTGTTAGTTTAGAAATGTTTATCGGCATTATTAGGCCTGATTTCAATCAAATGGACATGTTCAGAATCATTAGATTTCAAAATTGAAATTTCAAAAATATGAACTGTTTCTTTCGACCAGATCGAATGGGCGAAGGAAGAAATTCATTTAGGCGAAAGAAGATTATTTGGGCGAATGAAACATGTTTTCAAAATCAATACATTCGTACCTAATATTTTTCATTCGTACCTTTATAAAAACACCTTCGTACTCCCGTTTGGGCGAAAGAGGAGTTTTTGACCAAAAATTTTCAATTTGATATTTTGTCGATTTTTAACGTGTGTTTTTGTTTGTTTTGCAGATCTAACAATGTCTGAACAACAGAAGACGATGGAACAAGTAGGATCCTCATCATAGCCTGCTAAACAGCTAGATTTTGAGAATGCGCACAACTGCTGTGCATATCTTGGAGATGTGAAGAAGCACACTGAATTCGTCGGCATCATTGATTTTCTGAAGAGAAGCAGGGTGATTGATGCTATTGCCACACCGACAGTTATTTACCGAGATATGATTCAGGAATTCTGGTCGAATGCTAAACTTGATTTCTGGAAGTGTGAATCCTGTTTGACAAGCAAAATTCAAGGACAACGAGTAATTGTTTGCGAAGAAGATTTGAGAGAAGCATTGAATCTGAATGATGATCCGAAAGATCCAAAGGAGTTTACATTCATGGATCAACGAAAGTGCTTTCTCAGGATGAAGTATAACGGACCAATCACTGACGGTTCGTTGCATAAAGGAAAACTGTGCCCACAATTCAAGTATCTGGCACATGTTTTGATTCACGTTTTTGGATCTGCAGCAGGAGGTTATGATTTAATGAGGAAGAGCATCAGTTCTATGATGGTTTCTTTAGTTTTGAACAAACCGTTCAATGTCTCTGGCATGCTGATGTCTCATTTACTGGAGCCTGTTAACGGCACGAGGAATCTCAAGTTTTTACTTTATCCTCGTTTCCTCCAAATGATATTCGATCACAAGTACAAAGAGCTGAAGAGAGATCCTAAACACATTGTTGTTCAGGAACATATGTCGTTGAACACACTTGCTAGGATGAAAGCTTATGTTGATGCGTTTTGCGACTAATGATTGGATAACTAACATATGTTAAGATTTGTTAATATGGGCGAAGGTAGTTATATAGTGGGCGAAGGTAGAAGTTTACAGGGCGAAGGTAGACTGGAGCTGATCAGAAGACACATTCGTACCATTGAAGTGGGCGAATGTGGAAAACTTCCACATTCTACCATATCAAATGGGCGAACGTGCAGCATCTATATATAGTATTTGTGTTTTTGTGAATGTAATAGAGTAGTCAGTTGTGTATGTGTTCAGGTCAGGTTCGAGGTCATTTTGTGATAGTGTGTGTTTGATCTAGATTAACGTGTAAGTCGTTGTAAAAGCTTATTTGACAAAAGTTAATCTATGAAAAGATGTTGAAAATGATCTTGATTGTGTTTTGATTAGAGTTTTATCAATTTGTTCAGAACTAGGGTTTCCGCACCTGGTTTTGTGACTTGTATGATCATATTATCTTGTTTTAGTCAAAATCTTTCGCTTACAAAGTGGTATCAGAGCCATACGGATCATACAACAACAAATTTGATAAACTCAGAGCTGATTTGGACATGTTTTTGATCAAAATACATCTGTTTTTGCATGAAAATGGTTTTTGAGTGTTTTTGATTGATTTAGAGTTGAATTAGTGGTTAAAATCAAGTTTTCCAAGAATTAAAGTTGCTCCAAATCAATTCCGAAGCATAACCTGATTAAGATCATTCAAATCCACAAACTTTTGAAAATCTGAGATCATAATAACCGTTTTTCAAAGTGTAACCGTTTTTCAAAAAGTGTAATCTGGGCAAAATGGGCGAACCTGGAACCTGAGTGGTCGAACCTGAGTGTTTTTGGGCGAACCTGAGTAGTAGTTTGGACGAACCTGAAAATTGTTGTTGAAGTTTTCACTTTCGGGTAAACTTTTCCACATTCGACAGGTTCAATTTGGGCGAAAGTGGAAGTGTGTTAGATTGTTTTTACTTTCTGGTGAATTCTACTTTCGGGTGTTACTGTTTGGGCGAACCTAGAATCAGAAGGGACGAAAGTGATAGATTTCGGGCGAACCTAGGACATTTTGGGCGAACCTAGGATTTACTTTGGAAAATTTTCTAAGTGTTGAAGTTTTCTAAGTTCGTGATCATGTGGCATTTTCAAAATACTCCGAAACCAGCAACGACACAACCACAACAGCAAACGATGGACCCATGGACAGTGGCAGCACGAAAGACGAACACACAGTCTTTGCAACCGATTAACTACATGGCAACGACGAGCTCGATGCCTCAAAGCGTAGCACATCCAGTACCACAATCTGACTACTGGGGAGTAGCAGCAGCGGTGGTAAATACTCAAACTACTAATGCTATTTCTACTTTGATTAAAGATTTGTCTTCAGGTAGCGGGAATCGGCCACCAACGCTCATGGAGATGCAAGAATATAATCAGTGGCATACCATGTTCAAAATCCACTTGGAAGGCATGGGAGTAGAAGGAGCAGAGGCATGGAGAATGATTGCTACAGGTTACACACCACCAGTGTTGGAGAATACCGGTGAACCAGTTCCATTGGAGAGTATGTCTGAGGAGGAGAAAAAGAAATTTGCGGTGGAGAAGAAAGCTTTTTCCCAATTGACACAGGCAATCACAAGCGACCTGTTGCATCAGTTTGGGACATGCACCACATCTAAGCAACTATGGGACAAGCTTAAAAGGAAGCATGATGGTAATGAGAAGACTCGAAGCTTGAGGATGGAAGAACTGATAAAGGAGTTTGAGAATTTTTCTTTCATTAACAATGAAACTTTAAAAGAATTAACTCCTAGATATATGCATTTGCTATCTGAATTATCTAGTTATGGTGTACAGATTCCTATGACTAAGTAGGTGGATAAGTTTGCAGATGCTCTACCACCTCAATGGGATCAACATGTGGAAGTTCTTAGAGAGAAAGATGCTTACCAGTTCTGGACTATTTCAGAGTTCATTGAGAAGCTGGAAAACAAAGAAATGGAGGATAGGAGGAAAGCTAGAAGATCACAGATTCCTCAGAATCCTAGCTTATATTTTGGAGGCACTTCAGTTCCAGTCAGTAACTCCAGTTCAGGAGGTGTTGCACCACATGTTGCTTGCATTTCCAATGTTATGGAATCACCAAAACCAACCACAAACTACATGACACAAACATCATCCTACTCACAACCATCATACACACCACCACAATACAACAATTCCTACATTTCACCAATCTCCCTAATGTAACAAGCAGGTTTCTACACTGCTAGCCAATCACAACAACCAATGAACCAAGTTACTCAACCTAATCAACATCCGGTGGTTTTGGAGACTTCTAACTTGGGAAATGTTACAGTGGAAATTGCTCAACAACATATTGCACTAGTCTCAGCAATGGTTTCATCCTACAATGGACTTGTTGCTAGTCAAATTGGGAATAACAACTTAACCAATGAGGACTATGCACAGATCGACAAGGAAGAGATGGAACTCATTGATATTCAATGGGCTTTTGCAAGCATCATGAGAAGAGCAACATAGTTTATCGAAAAAACAGGAAGAACAGATTTGGCAACTTCTCCCAACACAACCTACGGGTTCAACAAGGAGAAAGTTACTTGTTTTAACTGTGGAGAGAAAGGTCACTTTAAAAGAGAATGCACCCAGCCACCAAAACAAGGTAATAGAAACCCATTCAATGCAAACTACCAGAACCGTCAACAACAAAACCAAGTTTCTTACCAAAATAACAACAACTACCAAAACCAACAGAACAACTTTAACAACCAAAACAGACAACCAAACACATCAAACCAGATTCAAAATCAATCTCCTAACAACACTAACCGAACAGTTATACCAATCACTACACCAAATGAGACACAACAGAACACGAGTCAGAATCAAGCATTAGTGACTCAACAAGATGAAAGGTTTGACTGGTCGGGTATGCAAATAGGAGTGGAAGAAATTACTACTGGTGGAAATGTGGCATGTGTTGCTTATCATGTTGATATTGAAGAGTCGGTAATGGAGGAAGAAAAGAAAGAAACTGAGGAGTGTGATAGTGATGATTCTGAGACTGAAATGGATGTGGAGAATGAACCTGTTGAGGTTAAGGCTGAGGAACCTAATTCTGGAATGGTGATTGATTCTGTTACCGATGTTCCTGAGGAGTGTAGATCAGTTTATTCAGACTCGGACAGTGAATCGGACACAGAGGCAAGTGTTGATTCTTTAGATGATGACATTGATCAGCTGCTAGCAGAAGCTGATTTTCTGATGACGAGGAAGTCGTGCATTGCTGATGATGCTTTTACCAAGATTGACTATTCCAAGTTTTTCACTGGAAAGGAAGCTCATTTCGCATTAATGGCCATGACTGAACCGCCAAAACCTGTAAGTTCTGAATCTAGCACTGATATTAAGATTGATAAACATTGTGATAAATGTGATAGATTGACTGAGGAGATTAAACAACTCCGTATTGAACGTGATAGTGCTATCATGAACAGTCAATCTACTCGCAAAGAGTTAAATGTTTTCAACAAAGTATTAGATGGTTACAAAAAGGATATTTCCGACTTGAAAAATACTTTATCATTGAAACAATTGGCAATTAACAACTATATCAATGAAATTGAAAATACCAAGTTGGAAATGGCAGCCATAAAATGCTTTGCTGAGAAAGTAAACAAAAAGTTGGAAAGTTATAAGCACATTGCTTATGTGGTAGACCATATTATTGATGATAACACCACCAATTACAAGTCTGTACCATCTCCGGTTCTTTTTGAAAATCATAACTATCACCAAGTTATACCGGAGAGCTCGGTAAAATCAGACTCATCATCGGAAATGGAATCTAATACCTCGAGTATTGGTGATCCTCATTCTTATGTGAGACCGATTTTAGGCTTGAATGATGAGGGTGTTTATGCTGAAAGTGTGAATTCAGACTCAGAGAATGATGATACTGGTAATGACCAAACTGTTAATGCATGTGAAATTCCAAAAGAAAATCACATCATTACTACTGAACCAGTGTCAGCATCTCAACATGTGCATCCGATGGCAATTGCTCATCGTGAGAAAAAGTCTGAAACGAATGAGATTAGAAAAGACCTTGAGAATGAACCAAGTGACAAACCTGTCAAGGTGTTTTATCGGATGGAAGGATCCGATAAAATCATCTCTGATGAGGAATTTCCAATCAAAAATGCTAACTATGCTAAAATTGAAATGATTTGGCAAGAAAGCACTATTTGGTTCCCAAAACATGGGAGAACAAACGAAATTCCACCAGAAATTTTAAAGAAATTGTTTTTGGATGTTCCTCAAGAACCAAAGGTCCATGTCACAGAGTTCATTCGACCAAATGACAAAGCAAATGGTTTTCATGAGCCCACTTACTCAAAAGGACCACTTCCTGAGAGTTTGAGGAATCAACAGTATAATGATCAATATCCTGTTAGATCGTTTGCTCCACCAAATGCTCATTATGTTTTTGAAGAGTATCGCAAATGCTTTAAATGTGGGGAACGTGGGCATTTACTTGCTCAGTGTCCATATGTAAGGCATAAAAGACATGAGGTTGAAGTTAGAAATTCCATAAGAAAACCGATTGATCATTATGTTCCACCACATAGACGAGTTGTTCCTCAACAACAACAGTTTTATAATCAAAACAATTTTCATCAAATGAGGAACAATCGTCCAATTCAATATGATCAAAGAAATCGGATTGCTATGGAACAATCATGGAGAAAGCCTGTGGTGAATGCAACAATTGATAGGCAAAAGGTTCCACAAAAACCGATTGCCAAATCAAATGTTGGACCTAAGTCTGCTAACTCAGATAAGGTAGCCAAGAAAGTTACTTTTGCTAACAATGTTCAGAAACCGATTGAGAAACCAAAATCTCAAATTCGCATTCTTAAAAGATCTGAACAATCTTGGTCACACAATGGCACTCCAGGAGCTTCTACTTCAAAGGTAAGTGAGAAAAAGGAAAATGTTTTGAACAATCAGAAAAAGATTGATCCAAAACAAAAAGTTGTTGAAAAGGTTAATGAGGATGTTTCTTTGAAATCTGATGTTCAAAGGCCCAAGACTCAGGCTTGGGTCCCCCGAAAGAACTAAATGATTTACTTTTTGTGCGCAGGGAGCTTCAGCTGGCCCTATTAGCAGTCTATGGATTGTTGATAGTGGAGCTTCAGGCCACATGACAGGGGATCTCGCATTGTTGTTCGACGTGAAAAACATCAATGGAGGGTATGTCGCTTTCGCGGGTAATAAAGGTGGATATATCACAATGGAGGGAAGCGTGAGTAATGGGATAGTGACTTTCGAGCGGATATCTTATGTAAAGCAAATAGACTATAATCTGCTGAGTGTCAGTCAAATATGTGATAAACAATTTTCTGTGCATTTTGATGACAAATCCTGTTATATTCTCAAACCGGGCTTCAAAATTCCAAAGGAGTGGATAATGTTGATGGCACCTCACGTCAACAATCTCTATATTCTTGATATGTCCAAGGCGATGACATCACAGGGGCAAATAACATGTTTTCTATCCAAAGCGACTGAGAAAGAATCGATTATGTGGCACCGCAGAATGGGGCACATTCATCTGAGAAAAATGAATCAACTTGTGAGAAATGGGCTTGTCGATGGAGTAAACGTGAAACATTTCCATCTGAACGACAAGTGTGTAAGTTGTATGAAAGGGAAGCAACACAAACAGTCCCATAAAGTGAAGAAAGTTAACTCTGTAGAGATGCCGCTTGAGCGATTGCACATGGACCTATTCGGACCGGTCAAGCGCAAAAGTCATCTTGGAGAGCTTTATTGTTTAGTTGTCACTGATGACTATTCAAGATTTTCATGGGTGATGTGTTTGCAGAACAAAAGTGACACCTTTACCAACCTACAAGTTCTGTTCACTCGATTGGAGAATATCGACAATTTGAAGATAAAAAGAATTAGGAGTGACAACGGGACGGAGTTCAAAAACGCCAAGATGGATGAACTTTGTGAAAGCAAAGGGATACATCATGAATATTCGGCTCCGTATACCCCACAGCAGAACGGTGTTGCTGAACGAAAGAATAGGACTCTAATTGAAGCGGCTAGAACAATGCTTGCTGATTCAAATCTTCCGGTAATGTTCTGGAATGAGGCGATTTATGCAGCAAATTATACATTAAATCGGGTTCTAACAGTGAAGAAGTTTGGAAAACATCTTATGAACTGTTACACCGACGAAAGCCCAACTTAGAGTATCTAGAACCTTTCGGGGCGCCATGCACGATGTTGAATCCAGGTGAGAAGTTTAGTCCTAAAGCTGAGGAGGGATATTTTGTTGGATATGCAACCCCGCTCAAACGGGTATTCAACAAGCGAACTCGTCAAGTGGAGGATTGGGCTAACGTGGAAGTTCAACGATACACTCAAAATTTGCAAGGCACGGGTCCTGATTGGATGTTTGATTACAAAGATTTCTTTGAATCATTCAACCTAGATAGCTTGGTTGAAGAAGCTGTTATCAGATTACTTTACGAGTGTGAAAACGCGGCGACTTCACCGCTGGTGCGTCCTATCACCGTGAACCCCCTACCAGCTTCTAATGATACTAGTGCTCCTATACAAGAGGAAGAGGTGTTTCAAGAGGCTTCAACTTCATTAGACACTTCAGAATCTGAAGATGAACAATTTGAAGAAGCCGTTCTTGAACATGCAGAAGAATTAGAGGCGTAACCAGTGAACCCAACTCCAAATCCAAATGTTGCTTCATCATCAAACACGGGTCATGATCTAAATGCTGTAGAAAACTTGACTGCTCAGACGGGAGTTATTGTACCTGTTAATCCGGAATCTCGGATTCATCGTATTCACCCGCTGGAGCAAGTTATCGGTGATCCTGGAAGTGGTGTTATGACCAGAGGGCAGCTGAAAAGCGTTAACTCGCCAGAGAGTTTTGGTGCTTTAGCATTATATGCCAAAATTCAAAAATCTGGTAGTCAAAATGATTGGTCGTTTGCATGTTATGTGTCGCAGGTAGAGCCAAGGACGTACAAGGACGCTTTGAATGAAGATGCCTGGGTTGAGGCAATGCAGGAGGAGTTATTGCAATTCCAGAAATTGGGAGTTTGGACGCTCACAGATTTGCCGCCGGGAAGGAAGAAAATAGGCACTAAATGGGTGTTTAAGTGCAAAAAGGATGATCGTGGGGTTATTGTTCGCAACAAAGCCAGATTGGTCGTGCAGGGTTTTCATCAAATCGAAGGAATTGATTACAACGAAATCTATGCACCAGTAGCACGGATTGAAGCTATTCGGATGTTCCTCGCGTTTGCTTCATACAAGAAATTCAAAGTTTATCAAATGGACGTCAAGAGCGCATTTTTGTACGGGAAAGTAAAGGAGGAGGTTTATGTCGGGCACCCACCAGGCTTTGAGGACCCAATCCACCGGGATAAGGTCTACGTGCTGAACAAAGCTTTATATGGTTTGCACCAGGCTCCAAGACAGTGGTACGAGGAGCTAAGTACATATCTCATCTCCAAAGGATTCAAGCGTGGCCTCGTCGATTGCACTCTCTTCACGAAGAAAACGGGAGATGATTTGCTTCTTGTACAGATTTACGTTGATGATATTATATTTGGTTCAACTAACGAACTTTTATGCAGGGAATTCGAAACTATCATGCAAGAAAAGTTCGAAATGAGCGCTATGGGGGAGATGCAGTTTTTCCTCGGCTTACAGGTGGACCAAAGACCCGACGGGATCTTCATTCACCAGACGAAATACGTATCCGACATCTTGAGCCGATTCCAGATGGAGGACTCTAAGCCGATGGATACCCCGATTCAACCCAATCACGGGATTGGAGTGGACGCTAAGGGGGAGCTGACAGACCCATTTACATACAGAGCAATCATCGGATCTCTGATGTATTTGACAGCGTCTCGACCAGATATTATGTATGCAACGTGTCTCTGTGCTCTCTATCAATCGAAGCCGAAACAAAGTCATCTGACGGCGGTCAAGCGTATCCTTCGATATCTGAAGGGTTGTCCATCAAAAGGACTTTGGTACCCTAATGATAATGATTTTGATTTTATTGCTTTTAGTGATGCAGATTGAGGCGGCTGTGACAAAGATAGCAAATCAACTACAGCTGGTTGCCAGTTTTTAGGGAGCAGGTTAATTACCTGGCAATGCAAGAAACAGACTTCCGTGGCACTGTCTACCTGTGAGGCTGAGTACATTGCAGCCTCAAGTTGCTGTTCACAAGTACTCTGAATCCAACAACAGATGGTGGATTACGGTTTGCAGTTTCTTAAAACCCCTATACACTGTGATAACGAAGCCGCAATTGCATTAACTAAAAATACTGAAAATCATTCTAAAGCGAAACATATCCGGATTAAATATCATTTTATCCGTGATTGTTACGCTAAGGAATTGATAGATATGGTCAAAATCCATACTGACTACCAACGTGCAGATTTGTTTACAAAAGCTTTTGACAGATCCCGCTTTGAATATCTTTTAAAAGTAAACAATATAAAGGAAAAACAGGACTAACCGGCACCTCGGTTTATCGCTTTTTAGTTTTTAGTTTTAGTTTTTGACTTTTTGCTAATTGGGAATTTCTATTTGCTAATTGGGAATTTCTCTTTACTATCATAATCCTCAAAGAAGTTGATGCTTTCAAGTGGATTGTTTCTTTCAAATTTTTTTTTTCTTTTTAGAAAAATTAAAAACCCAAAAATATGTTCTTTATTTTAGGGGGAGTCATTTTATCAGAAAAACCAAAAACATTGAAAAATTTTCAAAAGACCTAAAAATTAGAAAAACCAAAATGATTTCCTGGATAAAAAGAGGAAATGATAGTACATCAGTGGGGATCTGACACAGGCTAAAGAATTGTATAGTATAATGAGACGTATGTTGATTATGTGTGATATGCTGATAGGCTTCGTAGACTAAATATTGCGTGCATTAGTGATACAAACATAACAAACTACGCGTTCGTGGCTGAACACCTCATGGGCATATGGTCTTAGTACCGTAATTTCGTTTGATAGGATTGCCAAAATCTGAGGTTTCGGGTCGTTATGTTATTGTTATCCGGGATATTCTGATTAAACTTCTGTCGTATTGATTTACGGACCTAGTTTCATCAGAATATTTGCAAAAAGAGCTTATTGCCAAAACCGAAAGTTACCGAATTGAGGAACTTTATGTTTTATTGATCAAAGATCATTATTACATCGTATTGACTTTCTGATGCAAATCAGTGGTTAATATCAGCCTCAACCTAGTGTATACGCACATGTTACTTTGCTGCATTCATTTGCTGACCTGTACACCTCTGTGCTATATACTTTGTAAACTTTACGGATAACTCTGGCATAATCACGCGTTACGATGAAGCTTTGTGCAATTACTTGATACGGGAGTATGTCGTGTGTGTGGGAACCACAATGTGTTAGTCTAAAACACCTATCAGCAATTGTCTGCATGTGAGCTTATGTGGACAACAATATCAGCAATTGACGTGTCACATATTGTTTCTAATGATAATATTAAAACAGATCAACGCTGTGCTCAGATTTCTCAGTAAACTGATATGATCCTCTTACCGGATATCACAAAATGTTTACTGCTTTCATTTACTTTGATGCATTTTACTTTGTTGCATTTTACTTTTATTGTCAAAAAGATACAAAATCCAAAAAGATTTTAGGTGTGTTTTGCTAAAATTTCAGAAAAACCAAAAATATTTGCATTTCTGCTTTATTTTTGATAACCGGGGATGCTTGATGGTCAATTTCTGAGATTTGATAACACCATCTGGGCTTTGTGTCATTCAAAATGTGAAAATTTGAGTTTTGGAAGTTTAACAGATTGAAAAATGTTGAACGGGATTCGAATTCGTGATTTGGCGATATTTTCAGATTTTTCCATTTCACATTCGCCCCTTAATTGGGTCGAATGTGGAAAAATCTCACTCTCGACCGTTTATGTTTGGACGAATGTGGGTCATTTTCACCTCCGGGTATAATTTCCACCTTCGGGTGACAAGTTTCACATTCGGGTCATTAAATTGGGGCGAATGTGGAATCACCTCACATTCGACCATCTAAAACGGGCGAACGTGGACTCTATATATAAGCCATTCCAGGTTCGAGTCTTCATTCACAAAATTTTTCAAAATTTCTAAGATACCAGACCTTGTTGCTTTGATTTCTTTTGATTGTGATTTTCATTCCCTATACATTCCTGATCATTTCTATATATATTTTACAGGTATTGGACTCACATTCAGATCAGAATCATCGTTTTTCTATTCGGACCTAGGGTTTTACATTTTAGGGTCTTAGAGTGTGTTTTGATGTTTGTTTTTGATTCACATTCAATCTTCATCAGTTTTAGGGGGAGATAATAAGAGGAATTAGGATAATAACAATGTTTAGATGTTTGATTGATCGATTGAAGCTTATAAACCCTAATTCCACTTTAAAACTAATGAAAATGTTGATGCATTTTGCGACTAAGGATTGGATATACTATAATTAACATGTGTTAGTAGATAGCCGAAGGTGATTCAGAATGGGCGAATGTAGATATGAATGGGCGAAGGAAGAATAGAAAGGGGCGAAGGTAGACTTGTACTGGACGAAGGAAGACAGGACCTGAACTGAAGACACATTCGACCACTTGCAGTGGGCGAATGTGGAAAAAGCTCACATTCGACCATCTGTAAGGGGCGAATGTGCAGTGCCTATATATAGTTTTTGAGTTTTTGATTATGTAAGAGAGTTGTCATTTGTGTCCAGGTTCAGTTCAGGTTTAGGAGTGTTTTTGAGAGATTATCTGTGTGATTTTAGATTAACATAAACAGTTGTAAATGCTTATTGATTGAAAGTTAATCTATGAAAATGATATTGAAAATGATCTTGATTGTGTCGTGATTTGTATCTTTTCAATTTGTTCAGATCTAGGGTTTCCGCACCTAGATTTGTGACTTGTATGATCGTGTAATCCTGTTTTGGTATCAGTTAGTGAGAAATGGACTTGTCGATGGAGTAAACGTGAAACATTTCCATCTGAACGACAAGTGTGTGAGCTGCATGAAAGGAAAACAACACAGACAATCCCATAAAGTGAAGAAAGTTAACTCTGTTGAGATGCCGCTTGAGCGATTGCACATGGACCTTTTTGGACCGGTCAAGCGCAAAAGTCATCTTGGAGAGCTTTATTGTTTAGTCGTCACTGATGATTATTCACGATTTTCATGGGTGATGTGTTTGAAGAACAAAAGTGACACCTTTACCAACTTACAAGTTCTGTTCACTCGGCTGGAGAATTTTTACAATTTGAAGATAAAAAGGATCAGGAGTGACAACGGGACGGAGTTTAAAAATGCAAAGATGGATGAACTTTGTGAAAGCAAAGGGATACATCATGAATATTCAGCTCCGTATACCCCGCAACAGAACGGTGTTGCTGAAAGAAAGAATAGGACTCTGATTGAGGCTGCAAGAACAATGCTAGCTGACTCAAATCTTCCAGTAATGTTCTGGAATGAGGCGATTTATGCAGAAAACTATACATTAAATCGGGTTTTGACAGTGAAGAAGTTTGGAAAAACATCTTATGAGCTGTTACACCGACGAAAGCCCAATTTAGAGTATCTAGAACCATTTGGGGCGCCATGTACGATGTTGAATCCAAGCGAGAAGTTTAGTCCTAAAGCTGAAGAGGGATATTTTGTTGGATATGCAACCCCGCTCAAACGGGTATTCAACAAGAGAACTCGTCAAGTGGAGGATTGGGCTAATGTGGAAGTTCAACGTTACACACAAAATTTGCAAGGCACGGGCCCTGATTGGATGTTTGATTACAAAGATTTCTTTGAATCATTCAACCTAGATAGCCTGGTTGAAGAAGCTGTGATTAGATTACTTTACGAGTGTGAAAACGCGGCAACTTCACCATTGATGCGTCCAATCACCGTAAACCCCCCACCAGCTTCTAATGATACCAGTGTTCCTACACAAGAAGAAGAGTTATTTCAAGAAGCTTCAACTTCATTAGACACTTCAGAATCTGAAGATGAACAATTTGAAGAAGCTGTTCTTGAAAATGCAGAAGACTTAGAAGAGCAAACTGTGAACCCAACTCCAAATCCAGACGTTGCTTCATCGTCTAACACGGGTCATGATCAGGATGCTGTAGAGAACTTGACTGCTCAGACGGGAGTGATTGTACCTGTTAATCCGGAATCTCGGATTCATCGTATTCATCCGCTGGAGCAAGTTATCGGTGATCCTGGTAGTGGAGTGATGACTAGAGGGCAGCTTAAAAGCGTGAATTCGCCAGAGAGTTTTGGTGCTTTAGCATTGTATGCCAAAATTCAGAAATCTGGTAGCCAAAATGATTGGTCGTTTGCATGTTATGTGTCGCAGGTAGAGCCAAGGACATACAAAGACGCTTTGCAAGAAGATGCCTGGGTTGAGGCAATGCAGGAGGAGTTATTGCAATTCCAGAAATTGGGAGTCTGGACGCTCACAGATTTGCCGCCGGGAAGAAAGAAAATAGGCACTAAGTGGGTGTTTAAGTGCAAAAAGGATGATCGTGGAGTTATTGTAAGGAACAAAGCCAGATTGGTTGTGCAAGGTTTTCATCAGATTGAAGGAATTGATTACAACGAAATCTATGCACCAGTAGCACGAATGGAAGCTATTCGGATGTTCCTAGCGTTTGCTTCGTATAAGAAATTCAAAGTATATCAAATGGACGTCAAGAGCGCATTTTTGTACGGTAAAGTCAAGGAGGAGGTTTATGTCGGGCAGCCACCAGGCTTTGAGGACCCAATCCACCGGGACAAGGTCTACGTGCTGAACAAAGCTTTATATGGTCTGCACCAAGCTCCAAGACAGTGGTACGAGGAGCTAAGTACATACCTCATCTCCAAAGGATTCAAGCGCGGCCTCGTCGATTGTACCCTCTTTACGAAGAAGACGGGAGATGACTTGCTTCTAGTACAGATTTACGTTGATGATATTATATTTGGTTCAACTAACGAACTCTTGTGCAGGGAATTTGAAACTGTTATGCAGGAGAAGTTCGAAATGAGCGCTATGGGAGAAATGCAGTTTTTCCTCGGCTTACAGGTGGATCAAAGACCCGACGGGATCTTCATTCACCAGACGAAATACGTAGCCGACATCTTGAGCCGATTCCAGATGGAGGACTCTAAGCCGATGGATACCCCGATTCAACCCAATCACGGGATTGGAGTGGACGCTAAGGGGGAGCTGACAGATCCATTTACATACAGAGCAATCATCGGATCTCTGATGTATTTGACAGCGTCTCGACCAGATATTATGTATGCAACGTGTCTCTGTGCGCGTTACCAATCGAAGCCGAAACAAAGTCATCTGACGGCGGTCAAGCGTATCCTTCGATATCTGAAGGGTTGTCCATCAAAAGGACTTTGGTACCCTAATGATGATGATTTTGATTTTATTGCTTTTAGTGATGCAGATTGGGGCGGCTGTGACAAAGACAGCAAATCAACAACAGCCGGTTGTCAGTTTTTAGGGAGCAGGTTAATTACCTGGCAATGCAAGAAACAGACTTCCGTCGCACTGTCTACATGTGAAGCCGAGTACATTTCAGCCTCGAGTTGCTGTTCACAAGTGCTCTGGATCCAACAACAGATGGTTGATTACGGTTTGCAGTTTCTTAAAACCCCTATACACTGTGACAACGAATCCGCAATTGCATTAACTAAAAATACTGAAAATCATTCTAAAGCTAAACATATCCGGATTAAATATCATTTTATCCGTGATTGTTATGCTAAGGAGTTGATTGACATGGTCAAAATCCATACTGACTACCAACGTGCAGATTTGTTTACAAAAGCTTTTGACAGATCCCGCTTTGAATATCTTTTGAAAGTAAACAATATAAAGGAAAAACAGGACTAATCGGCTCCTCGGTTTATCATTTTTCGTTTTTAGTTTTAGTTTTAAATTTTTGCTAATTGGGAATTTCTCTTTGCTAATTGGGAATTTCTCTTTACTATCATAATCCTCAAAGAAGTTGATGCTTTCGAGAGGGTTGTTTAATCCTCAAAGAAGTTGATGCTTTCAAGTGGATTGTTTCTTTCAAAATTTTGTTTTGTTTTGTTTTTCAGAAAAATTAAAAACCCAAAAATATGTTCTTTATTTTAGGGGGAGTCATTTTATCAGTAAAACCAAAAACATTGAAAAAATTTCAAAATACCTAAAAATTAGAAAAACCCAAAATGATTTCCTGGATAAAAAGAGGAAATGATAGTACATCAGTGGGGATCTGACACAGGCTAAAGAATTGTATAGTTTAATGCGACGTATGTTGATTACGTGTGATATGCTGATAGGCTTCGTAGACTATATATTGCGTGCATTAGTGATACAAACATAACAAACTACGCGTTTGTGGATGAACACCTCATGGGCATATGGTCTTAGTACCGTAATTTCGTTTGATAGGGTGTTTGTACAAAACTCGGAGGTTTAGGGTCGTTATGTTATTAGTTGTCTGGGGATAGCCTTTCTGATCTTCTGCTGTAAGTCATTACGGACCTAGATCAGACAGGGTGTCTTTATAAAAGAGCTTTATGCCAAAACCTAAAAGTTACCGAATTGAGGAACTTTCCATGTTATATGATGATCAAAGATTATCTATAATATCGTATTGATCATTGATGCAAATCATGATTAATATCAGTCCTCAACCTGGTATGGTGCATATGTTACTTTGTTGCATTAATTTGCTGACCTGTATACCTCTATGCATTATATCTTGTACAATTACAGACGAAGAAAGCATAATCACGCTTTACAATGAGTCTTTGTGCAAATTACTTCTTGATACGGGAGTATGTCGTGTGTGTGGGAACCACAATGTGTTAGTCTAATACATCTAATTCGTATCATTTTAAAGCATTGCGTAATTGTCTGCATGTGAGCTTATGTGGACAACAATATCAGCAATTGCCGTGTCACATATTGTTTCTAATGATAATATTAAAATAGATCAACGCTGTGTTCAGATTTCTCAGAAAACTGATATGATCCTCTTACCGGAAATCACAAAATGTTTACTGTTTTCATTTACTTTGATGCATTTTATTTTGTTGTATTTTACTTTTATTGTCAAAAAGTTACAAAATCCAAAAAGATTTTAGGTGTGTTTTGATATAAATTTCAGAAAATTCAAAAGATTTGCATTTCTGCTTTATTTTTGATATCCGGGGATGCTTGATGGTCAATTTCTGAGATTTGATAACACCATCTGGTCTTTGTAACATTCAAAATGTGAAAATTTGAGTTTTGAAAGTTTAACGGATTGAAAAATGTTGAACGGGATTCGAATTCGTGATTTGGCGAAATTTTCAGATTTTTCCATTTCACATTCGCCCCTTAAATGGGTCGAATGTGGAAAAATCATCACCTTCGACCGTATTGAAAAAGGGCGAATGTGGTTATTTTCACTTCCGGGTGAAATTTCCACTTCCGGGTACTCAGTTTCACCTTCGGGTCTTTAATTAGGGGCGAAGGTGGACATTTTTCACTCTCGTGCCATTAAATTGGGGCGAATGTGATCATTACCCACATTCGTCCATCTGAACCGGTCGAACGTGGCACTCTATATAAACCTCTTTCACCTTCGACTTCCTCATTCAAATATTTTTCAAACTTTCTGTCATATCAAGACCTTGTTGCGTGTGTTTTCTACAATTCATTGTTTTGTTCCCTTGATATTTCTGATCATTTTAAGCCTACTGTTGCAGGTAATGGACTTCAAAACAGATCAGTATTGATCGTTTTCTGAAAACGACTTAGGGTTTCCAGTTTTGGGATTTTTAATGTTGAAAGTTGTTTGTTTTTCATTTCCGATCATTTTTCATAGGTTTTAGGGGGAGAGTATGGAAGGAATTAGGAGAATAACATGATTAGATGTTAGTTTGATCAATTGAACAAAGATGAACCCTAATTCCATTTAAAAACCAATGAAAACTGATGTTTTGACAAAATTGGAAATAGACGAGTGTTAGTCGGCCTTTTTAGTACACATTAGAATCAAAATTGCACATTAAAACTAACAATGGCAAAATTTTAAATTTTGGGGGTAAATTTTTCACTTTCGGTTGTTTTAAAACGGGCGAAAGTGGAATGGTTTGGACGAATGTATAACAAAACGGACGAATGTGACTTTTTATCAAAATCATATTCACTTTCGTCCATATACTTTCACTTTCGACCACCAAATCTCACATTCGGCCACTTCTAAATGGGCGAACGTGCAGATTAGTTTTTGACCACAATTTTATATTTTTGTCGTTTTTGTGTTTTGACGCGTTTTACTGATTTTCATGTGCAGATGGCTGAACAACCCGAGAATATTGAATCACCAGCAGTGAATGTTGAGAATCCAGCAGAGATCACAGTTCAAGATTCAGTTCCCGTAGCTGAAACATCTACTCCGAGCAGCTGGCCTTTCGAACGATCGCACAACTGTTGCGCGTATCTAGGAGACGTTGAGAAGAACACGGAGTTTACAGGGATTATTGAATTTCTGAAGAGGAGCAGGATTGTACATGCTCTAGCCACACCAACCATCATTTATAAAGACATAATTGAAGATTTTTACCAGAACGCTAAGTATGACTACTGGGAGAATCAGACGATCATCAAGAGCAAAATTCAGGAGATGGAGATGTTCTTGACTGAAGCTGACATTTGGGAGGCATTACAGATTAAGTTCGAAGACAGTGAGGATCCCAGGGAGTTATCTTGGACAGAACAGAAGGCGTGCTTCTTAAGGATGAAATACAAAGGTCCTATTACTGACGGATCGATGTATAAGGGGAAGCTGGGAGTGCAGTACAAGTACTTTGCACATGTTCTGATTCATGTCTTTGGTTGCGTGAGTGGTGGTTATGACGTGATGAGAAAGAGTTTGAGTTCATTAATGGTTGCGTTAACACTAAACAAACCATTTAATGTTTCTGGGATGATTCTTGACCACATGCTGGAGATGCTGAAGGGTATAAAGTTTAAGAAGTTTATGTTGTATCCGAGGTTTCTAATGATGATCTTTGACTATAAGTATCCAATGCTGAAGAAGGATCCGACAATGATTCTAGGTCAAGATCACATGAATATTAGAACCTTGATGAGGATGAAAGGATACAAAGGTGTAGCTGACAGTGAGAAGCCACCTAACAGAAGGTTATTTGGGGCTTTGGCTCGTCCGGATTACATTGATCCTGGCAAGAACAAAGCAAGACATGATGATAGTGACTCAGATAACGATGATCCCTTAGTGTATGTTGATTCAAGCACTAAGCGGAAACGTCAAGTAGTCAATCCTGGAGCCAAAGGGAAGGGCAAGGGAAAGGCTATTGATCAGGGAAGCACCAAGCAACAGGTTGCTAGAAAGAAATCGACGGCAAAGAAAGGATCGGGTTTGGTGGATGAAGAGTCTGTAGATTCGGAAGAGACTGAGGTTGATGAACAGTGGGATTCTGATGACGAGAACGTAAGGACCACCAAACGTAAGGCCACTATGGTTGGTGAGTCTGAATCCTTGAATCAGTCGATTGAAGAGTCTGAGAGAAGAAGGAAATCAGTTGAAGATGAAGGTTTGGGAGTTGATCTAGCTGAACTGAGTGTTGGAGATACAGTAGTTGTGAATTTGCCAAAGAAGACAAAGAAACAAAAGACTATGGCAAAGAAATCAAGTGTTAAAGAACTGAGAGAAAAAGAATTGGCTCAGTTGCTGAAAGGAAAGAGATTACCTGATGCTGGAACACCTTCTAAGCTATCTTCACCAGTTGCCAAGAAGCAGAAGAAAGCGAAAGAGGCAGAGACTTTACCAATCGATCAGTTCAATATCGATATGGATAAAGTGCTCGATATGTTTAGGAAGCCTCAAAAGGAGAAAGTTGTTGAAGTTGAGCCCTCCAGATCTAAGTCAAAGAAAGTGACTGTAGATGATGATGTTATGAAACAGGTTAATAAGAAGATGGAGGACATGATGAAGATGTTGATTGCTCAACAAGCTGAGATTACTAAGTTCAAGCAGAATGAGGAGAAGATGCTCCAAATTGTAGTTTCTTCAAAATCGAATCAGGATGAGATAAATGATAAGATTCAGATGTTGGAAGCTAAGAATGAGAAGCTTGAAAGAAGATGTGATAGAAACAAGAACAAGATCAAACTGATCAAGGCTGATAACAAAGAGTTAAAGAAAGAAAACAAACGTCTTTGTGGTTTGATTGAAGAGCTGTATAGCAGAGCACCCCAGTTGGAAGATGAAGAAGAAGATGAACAGAAAGTTGATTATGAGTATTCTGAATCAGAGAAAGAAGATGATGATGAAGAGGATGATGATGGATCAGACAAAAGTGATGATGACGATGACAATGATGATGATGATGACAACAATGATGATGATGATGATGCTGAAGGTACAGAGAAAAAGAAAGGTGATGAGTTTAGCAGTGGAAGTGATCATGATGGAGGAGATGATACTTCTAAATATAGTTATGAGAAGAGGACACCACAGAAGAAGAAAGATACTGGAGAATCGAGTTCCAAGAAGAGAGGTGGGAATGTAGATTCGGATGAAAGTATCTTCTGGAACGAAAAGGTGAGATCTCTGTCTGATGATGCTAAACTGATATACAAGAATATGTTGGAGAAGAGAGAGTGGACCATTGAGTTCACAGGATGCTTCGCTGAAATATTCCAGACTGATGATCTGAGATATGAGCTAGAATATGAAGATCCAGATCTTGAAGAAGGGGAACTACCTGCATCTGTGGCGAAAGAAATACTAGATGGTCTCGCACAGAGGGTAGGAAAGACGTTTGAGGAGTTTATGATGGATGAATCGATTCCTGATATTCCTGAAAAGGATATGGGAAGTCATTCAGATGATGTGCAGACTCCAGAGAATAATGAGGTTGAAATAGAAGATATTACTCATGAAGAGTTTCCCCAGTATTTCAGAAAAGAAGATGAGAATGAAGTATTTCCTGACTTCACAGAGATACCAAATAAGTCAGCAAAACAGAAAGCAAAGAAAAGAAGCGAAGAGTTTGTTGAGAAGGTGTTTGGTAATGAAAAGAAAGATTCTTCTAACCAGTCTGATGAGTTGAAGAATTATCTGAAGAAGTTGAAGGAGATGGATGAGAACCGACCTAAGCCTGAAGCTCAAGGTAATTTCTATCGATTTCATAATGCCAAGTTCAAAGGCAGAGCTCTTGGGTGGACTTATCTGGGCAGACTGAAGTGTATTGCTGCGAAATGGGAAACCGGAATTCTGTATTTCAACAGATTCTGTGACTTGCTTACTCTACCGTATTGGGCGGTGAGAGACTTATGCAGATTCCCAATGTCAGGTGCCGAGGTAAATGGATCGCATGTCGGTTGGTGCGCAGACAAATTGGTTTGGGAAAGTCGCACGAAATGGAACAGGTTCAAGCCTCAATATCCCCGTAGAAAAGTTCATAGGGATATTGATCCTCAAACCAATATGAAGCGTGTAACTTTGATATATAAAGCACCAAATGTGATGAGAAAGATACCGTTGATGCCAATGCCACAGCATTTCAGTGCTGATTTTATATTTTGGTATTACGATTGGAGGAAGGCAGAAGCAGTGATCGTGTTGAGGGATGGAAAGGATAAATACAAGCATGTGCATGTATTTGATCCTATGTGGCTGATAAATTGCACATTTGAAGACATCATCATGTTGTTCTATAATCCGATTTACTATGAACCCAACGACTTTGCTCAAGCGAGAAACTATACTCAAGTTGTGGGAGTTTGTTTTGCATACGATATAAATGCAGGAAGCAACTTAGAAGGCAAGCTTGGCAAGACTGTGAAGATCGCCAATGTGTCAAAGCCTGTGAAGAAAACATTCGAGCCGCCAATGACTTCTGAGAAGAAGAAGTAGCTCAGAATCAAACTGTTGAACAAGACAATGGACTATCAGAGAAAACTATCCAATCAATAGTCGAGGGGGAGTTTGTTGATGCATTTTGCGACTAAGGATTGGATATACTATAATTAACATGTGTTAGTAGATAGCCGAAGGTGATTCAGAATGGGCGAATGTAGATATGAATGGGCGAAGGAAGAATAGAAAGGGGCGAAGGTAGACTTGTACTGGACGAAGGAAGACAGGACCTGAACTGAAGACACATTCGACCACTTGCAGTGGGCGAATGTGGAAAAAGCTCACATTCGACCATCTGTAAGGGGCGAATGTGCAGTGCCTATATATAGTTTTTGAGTTTTTGATTATGTAATAGAGTTGTCATTTGTGTCCAGGTTCAGTTCAGGTTTAGGAGTGTTTTTGAGAGATTATCTGTGTGATTTTAGATTAACATAAACAGTTGTAAATGCTTATTGATTGAAAGTTAATCTATGAAAATGATATTGAAAATGATCTTGATTGTGTCGTGATTTGTATCTTATCAATTTGTTCAGATCTAGGGTTTCCGCACCTAGATTTGTGACTTGTATGATCGTGTAATCCTGTTTTAGATAAATTCCAACGCTCACAGAAAATTGAATAATCATTACAATTGATGGTACACGAGTGTTGATCGGCCATTGTAGGACACATTTGGATCAAAATGATATGTTAAAAACAACTTTGGCAAATTTTTAAATTTTAGGGATGAACATGTTTCACATTCGGGTCAACAAAACGGGCGAATGTGAATTATTGTGGACGAATGTATCTTTAAACGGGCGAATGTGTCTTAATCCCAATACTTTTTCATGTTCGTCCAAAATATTCTACATTCGACCAGATATATTCACATTCGTCCAGTCCAAAAGGGGCGAATGTAGAACCTTTAAAACTTTAAAATTTTTTAAATTTTTGTCGTTTTTGCATTTTGACGTGTTTTTCTGCTTTTGATGTGCAGATGGCTGATCAATCCGAAAACGTTGAAGCACCAGTTGAAAATGTTGAAGGTCCAGCAGAGAATGTTGTTCCAGATCCGGTGCAACAGGCTGAAGCATCTGTTCCGAGCAGTTGGCCATTCGAGCGATCTCACAACTGCTGTGCATATCTTGGTGACGTGGAGAAGAATACAGAGTTCACCAGGATCATAGAGTTCTTGAAGAGGAGCAGAATTGTACATGCATTAGCCACACCGACGATCATATATAGAGACATTATTGAAGATTTCTACCGAAACGCGAAGTATGACTTCTGGGATAATCAGACGATTATTAAGAGCAAGATTCAAGATATGGAGATGTTTTTGACAGAGTCTGATATTCGGGAAGCACTGCAGATCAAGTTTGAAGTCAGTGAAGATCCCAGAGATTTATCATGGACTGAGCAGAAAGCTTGTTTCTTACGGATGAAGTATAAAGGTTCGATTACTGATGGATCTATGTATAAAGGGAAGCTGAGCGTGCAGTTCAAGTACTTTGCACATGTTATTATCCACGTATTTGGATGTATGAGTGGTGGATATGACGTCATGAGAAGAAGTTTGAGTTCGTTAATGGTTGCATTGACTCTCAACAAACCATTTAACGTATCTGGTATGATTCTAGACCATATGCTGGAGATGCTGAAAGGTATGAAGAACAAGAAGTTCATGTTATATCCGAGATTTCTGATGATGATCTTTGACCACAAGTATCCAGAGTTGAAGAAGGATCTAACTATGATCCTAGGTCAAGATCACATGAACATTCGTACTCTGGTAAGAATGAAAGGATACAAAGGTGTGCCAGACAATGAAAAGCCACCTCACAGGAGATTATTTGGAGCTTTGGCTAGTCAGGATTACACTGATCCTGGCAAGAACAGAGCGAGACATGATGATAGTGATTCGGATAATGATGATCCTTTAGTGTATGTTGATGCAAGCACTAAAAGGAAGAGACAAGTAGTCAATCCTGGAGCCAAAGGGAAGGGCAAAGGAAAGATTGATAAGGGAAGTTCAAAGCAACAGGCGGTTAGACAAAAATCAACAGCAAAGAAAGGTCCAGGTTTGGTGGATGAAGAGTCAGTTGATTCAGAGGAGACTGAGGTAGACGAGCAGTGGGATTCTGATGCTGAAAACGTTAGGGCCACCAAACGTAAGGCCACTATGGTTGGTGAGTCTGAATCTTTGAACAAGTCGATTGAAGAAGCTGAGAAAAGAAAGAAGTCTGTTGAAGATGAAAGTCTAGGTGTTGACTTGGCAGAGTTGAGTGTTGGAGAGACTGTGGTTGTAAACCTGCCCAAAGCCAAGCACAAGACTATGTCTAAGAAAACCAGCACTAAACAGTTGAGAGAGAAAGAGTTAGCACAATTATTGAAAGGGAAAAGAGTGCCCGATGCTGGTACATCATCAAAGCTATCTTCACCTGTCACCAAGAAACAAAAGAAATCCAAAGAGGCAGAACCAATATCAGCTGATCAACTTAATGTTGCACTGGACAATGTTCTTGACATGTTCAGAAAGCCTCAGAAAGAAAAAGAAGTTGAGCCATCCAAATCCAAATCCAAGAAAGTTACTGTGGATGATGATGTGATGAAGCAGGTGAACAGGAAAATGGATGACATGATGAAAATGATTGTAGCTCAACAAGCTGAGATAGCCAAGTTTAAGCAAAATGAAGAGAAAATGCTTCAGATAGTGGTTGCTTCTAAATCTAATCAGGATGAGATCAATGAGAAGGTTAAGATGCTTGAGGCAAAGAATGAGAAGCTTGAAGGAAAGTGTGCAAGAAACAAGAGCAGGATTAAGTTGATAAAAGCAGACAACAAAGAACTAAGGGCTGAGAACAAACGCCTTAGTGATTTGATTGATGATTTGTATAACACTGCACCCAAGTTGAAGGAGGGTGAAGAAGATAAAGAAGAAGAAGAAGAAAAAGTTGATTATGAAGATTCTGAATCGGATGAAGAGAAAGATGATGATGAAGATGATGATGAGTCAGATAAAAATGATGATGAGGATGATAATGATGATGATGATGATGCTGAAGGGTCTGGGAGACAGAGAGAGGATGATAGTGAGAGTGATGATGATGATGATGGAGGTGATGATACTTCAAAGTTTACATTTGAAGAAAGGACATCCAAAAAGAAGAGTACTGGAGAATCAAGTTCTAAGAAGAAGAAAGGTGAGAACGTTGATTCAGATGAAAGTATCTTCTGGAATGAGAAGGTGAGGTCTTTATCTGATGATGCTAAACAATTGTACAAAGATATGTTGGAGAAAAGAGAATGGACCATTGAGTTCACAGGATGCTTTACTGAAATATTCCAAACTGATGATATGCGATATGAATTGGAATATGAAGATCCTGATCTTGAGGAAGGAGAATTACCTGCATCTGTGGCAAAGGAAATTCTAGATGGTCTTGCACAGAGGGTAGGAAAGACTTTTGAGGAGTTTTTAGTGGACGAGTCGATTCCAGATATTCCTGAAAAGGATATTGGAAGTCACTCAGATGATAAGCAGACTCCTGAAAACGATGAAGTGGAGATGGAAGATATAACTCATGAAGAGTTTCCTCAGTACTTCAGACAAACTGATGAAGAAGAGGTATTTCCTGATTTTACTGAGGTACCAAATAATTCAGCAAAGCAGAAAGCTCAGCAAAGAAGTGCAGAGTTTGTGGAGAAGGTATTTGGTGCTGATAAGCAAGGACCTTCAAATCAGTCTGGTGAGTTGAAGAGTTATTTGAGAAAATTGAGGGAAATGGATGAGAACCGACCGAAGCCTGAAGCTCAAGGTAACTTTTATAGATTTCACAATGCCAAGTTCAAAGGCAGAGCTCTCGGGTGGACATACTTAGGCAGGCTGAAGTGCATAGCTGCTAAATGGGAGACAGGAATCTTGTACTTCAATAGATTCTGTGATTTGCTTACTCTACCATACTGGGCGATCAGAGATTTATGTAGATTCCCAATGTCAGGTGCAGAAGTGAATGGTTCGCATGTTGGTTGGTGCGCAGATAAATTGGTTTGGGAAAGTCGAACAAGATGGAAAAGATTCCAGCCTCAATATCCTCGAAGAAAAGTTCATAGGGATATTGATCCTCAAACCAATATGAAACGGGTTATGTTGATATACAAAGCACCTGAAGTAATGAGAAAAATACCTTTGATGCCTATGCCACAACACTTCAGTGCTGATTTTATTTTTTGGTATTATGATTGGAGAAAGGCTGAAGCGGTAATTGTGTTGAGAGACGGGAAGGATAAATACAAGCATGTTCATGTATTTGATCCTATGTGGTTGATTAATTGCACATTTGAAGACATCATCATGCTTTTCTACAATCCGATTTACTTTGAACCGAAAGACGCTGCTCAAGCAAGAAAATATACTCAAGTGGTTGGAGTATGTTTTGCTTATGACATTAATGCAGGAAGCAATTTGGAAAATAAGCTTGGTAAGAAGGTGAAGATAGCGAATGTGTCTAAACCAGTGAAGAGAACATTTGAGCCTCCAATGACTACTGAGCAGAAGAAACAGCTCAGAATCAAGTTGATGAACAAAACAATGGACCAACAGAGAAGACAATTCAATCAATAGTCGAGGGGGAGTTTGTTGATGCGTTTTGCGACTAATGATTGGATAACTAACATATGTTAAGATTTGTTAATATGGGCGAAGGTAGTTATATAGTGGGCGAAGGTAGAAGTTTACAGGGCGAAGGTAGACTGGAGCTGATCAGAAGACACATTCGTACCATTGAAGTGGGCGAATGTGGAAAACTTCCACATTCGACCATATCAAATGGGCGAACGTGCAGCATCTATATATAGTATTTGTGTTTTTGTGAATGTAATAGAGTAGTCAGTTGTGTATGTGTTCAGGTCAGGTTCGAGGTCATTTTGTGATAGTGTGTGTTTGATCTAGATTAACGTGTAAGTCGTTGTAAAAGCTTATTTGACAAAAGTTAATCTATGAAAAGATGTTGAAAATGATCTTGATTGTGTTTTGATTAGAGTTTTATCAATTTGTTCAGAACTAGGGTTTCCGCACCTGGTTTTGTGACTTGTATGATCATATTATCCTGTTTTAGTCAAAATCTTTCGCTTACAACTTATAAAGGTTTGTCTGTTGAAGAACGTCCTCCTGTTAGACGTTTATTTGGACACCTAGCTAGAGTGGATTACACAGATCCGGGTGAGGGGCTTGTAAGGAATGTTAACAGTGATTCTGATCAGGATAATCCTTTACATCATGTTGATCCTGACGCTAAGCGCAAGAGACAAGTTGTGAATGTAGGCGCGAAGAGTGGTAAGACAAAGAAACCAGAGATAAGGATAGAGGTTTCTGAACCAGAGAAGAAGAAAAGTACTCAGAGAAGAAATAAGAGAATGGCGAAAAAGGTATTGAATTTAGTTGATGAAGCGTCTATTGATTCATAAGAGACGTTAGAAGAAGAACAATGGAATTCTGATGCTGAAACGGTAGAGACGACCATGCCCAAGGCCACTGAGGCTGGTGCGTTTGTTAGCCAGAATGTTGAGGATCAAGGGAACAAAAGTCCTATTCCCGTTGATGAAGAAGAGCTGGGTGTTAATGTTGAAGAGACGTTTGTTGGATCTCCTGTGCAAGCTGCTAGAAAAAAGTGTATGTGTGTGAAAGGATCGATAACAAACAAAGATTGATCAAACAAGTTAGTTTCAGGTGCGGAAACCCTAAAACTATCACAAAATAATAATCAAACAGATTCAAACACACAGATCATCATTTTCAAACGTTTTCATTAATAAAACACTTGTTTACACGTTGAAATATAGATACAATCAAGGTATGAACGATAAACAGGTTTAACAAAACACTAGAGAGAGTTTCTGAAAGTGGAGGGAATAATAATGATCAAAAGTTACATTCAAAAATCAAACTTGTCTATTTATAGACTGCACATTCGCCCAAACTGTTCATGCGAATGTGCAGGTTCGCCCACATCAACTGGTCGAACCAAGCTTTACAATAATCTAATCTTCATTCGTCCAAACAATCTTCCTTCGCACCTTTCAGTCCTCCTTCGCACCTTCTAATCCACTCCTTCGCACCTTCGATATTACCAAAACAAAATGTGTTGTACAATCCAAAGCTTTAGTCGCACTTTTGCATCTACAAACTCCCCCTCGACTATTGCTTGGATTGTGTTCGTCGTTGTTCGTCTATCCTTTTGTTCCACAGTCTGATATGTCTTTGAATCATTTGTTCTCTTGTCAACACCGGTTCCTGAAATTGTTTTTGTTTCTTCGTTT
Organism: Ambrosia trifida; assembly: GCA_028751855.1. NCBI lineage: Eukaryota > Viridiplantae > Streptophyta > Magnoliopsida > Asterales > Asteraceae > Ambrosia > Ambrosia trifida. The sequence goes on along the minus strand of CM054127.1, from coordinate 106,848,029 downwards.
TCAGCTCTGGCACCTTTTGCTTCTCCACAAACTTTCCCAACTTCTCATCATAATCACATCCAGCATTGATATCAAACGCAAAACACAGAAATACCACACGTTGGTACTTTCCTGCTTGCTCAGCATCTTTAGCATCTGAATAGATCGGATTATAGAATAGCATGATGATATCCTCATGTGAACAGTTTATCAACCACATGGGATCAAATATATGCACTTTCTTGTAATTCGTCTCTCCATCCTTTAACACGATCACGGCCTCTGCAATCTTCCAATCATAATACCACCAGATGAAGTCTTTGGCAAAGTGTTGCGGAATAGGCGTCAAAGGAATCTTTTTCAACACTTGCGGTGGTTTGTATTTCAACGTCACTTTGGGCATACCAGTTATCAAATCAATATCCTTCTTATGAACAATTCACTTTGGATATTGTGGTGTAAACAAGTTCCACTTGGTTCGGCTTTCCCTAGTCATCTTTTCAGCAAAGTAAGTAATCTGGCTATTTGACGCTCCCGTTAAACGGTGACGACAAATGTCTCTGATTGCCCAATAAGGAAGGGTCTTCAAGTGATGAAACTTCTCGAAATACAATATCCCCTTCTCCCACTTTACTGTGAAACACCTCAACTCTTTAACAAACTTCCAGGCCAATGCACGACCTTTGAAAATCCTATTGTGAAGTTTGTAAAAGCTGCCTAGAATGTCAGGTTTCGGACGATTATTTTCCTTTTCTTTCAACTTCTTCAACAACTCTTTTAAGCTTTCTGATTGCTCGAACCGTGGCTTGTTATGTCCTTTAAAGATTTCATCTTCAAAGACTTTGCTCTTTTCTTTTGCTAGCTTCTCGGCATGGTTTAGCAGTTCATCTAAGAAAGAAAATCCACAATCTTGATTTATACTGAAATATTGTGGATATTCTTCGCTCGTAATATCTTCCATTTCGACTTCCTCGAATGCAGGAACATCACGCTCATCCGAATGATTTCCAGCTTCTTTCTCAGGAATCTTTGGAATAAAGTTGTCTGCAAGTAATTCTTCCAACGTTTTGCCTACTTGCTTTGCTAAACCTTCAAGAATCTCTTTCGAAATAGCCGTAGAAACTTCCCCATCCTCAAGATCAGGGTCATCATACTCAAACTCGAATAGTTTATTGTTAGATTCAAATATTTCTGGAAATCTGCTAGTCATGTCGATCGTCCAGACCCGATCAGTGAGCATCTGGCGATACTTGTTCTTATCTTCTTCAGACAATGACTGCAATTTCTCGTTCCAGAAAATATCTTCATCGTCAACATTCTCACCAGGAGCTTTAGAGCTCGATTCACCGCCCTTATCTGAGTCACGTTTCTCGTAGGTAAACTTATCAACATCATCATCATCGTCATCACTACTATCATCAAATGCAGAGCCGTCTCCATCACTCGAACCATCATCCGATCCTCCATCATCCTTATCCTCCTTTTTCTTCTTCTTTATATCATTACCAGTATCTTCATCTAGTTCATCATCTTCTTCTTCATCAGACAGTTCGTAATCAACTAGCTCTTCTTCTCTTTCTTTATCCACTTCACCAGCTTGAAGTTGAGGAGCTTGAGAGTACAAGTTCTTGATCAGATCATCCATATGCTTCTTACTCTTTTTCAGCTGTTTGTTCTCCTCCTTCAAGACTATGATCCTCCTGGTATTAAGTTGCTCATGTTTCAGCAACTTCTTGTTTTCTCTCTTCAATTTCTTGATTGTCTTCTTCAAAGTCTCATTATCATCTGCCGATGTGACTACAACCTCCAACATCTTCTTATCATTGGATTTTAACTGCTCAATCTCTGTCTGTTGTTTGTTAATCAGATTCATCATCTCAGAAAGTCTCTGATTCACAGCAGTCATGATGTCACTGTCCACCGATACTTTTGTCTTCTTTGGTGGTTCGACAGCATCAGGCAATTTACCTTTTCTAATCTTCTTTATCACATTATCCAATGCTTCATTTACATCATCCATTAGAATTTCTTCAGTTTGTGGTGTGCTAGATGTTGTTGCAGTCTTCTGTTTCTTATGAACTGGTGCAGTAACCGGTGATTTAGAACTTGTAGCTGGTGGCAGTTTCTTACCAGCTATCAAAGATTCTATTTCTTTCTTCCTCTTAATGCTTGGCTTCTCCTGTTTCTTCTTCTCTTTTCTAGCAGCTTGCACAGGAGATCCAACAAACGTCTCTTCAACATTAAAACCCAAATCTTCTACATCAACAGGAATAGGGCTTTTGTTCCCTTGATCTTCTTCTCTTTGGCTAGCAGACGCACCAGCCTCAGTGGCCTTGGGCAAGGTGGTCTCTACAGTTTCAGCATCAGAATTCCATTGTTCTTCCTCTATCGTCTCTTCTGAATCAATGGAAGCTTCATCAACAATGTGTAAACCCTTTTTCGCCATACTCTTATTCCTTCTCTGAGTATTTTTCTTCTTCTCTGGTTCAGAAACCTCAATCCTTATCTCTGGTTTCTTTGTCTTACCACTCTTAGCGCCTACATTCACAACTTGTCTCTTGCGCTTAGCGTCAGGATCAACATGATGTAAAGGATTATCAGCATCAGAATCACTGTTCACATTCCTTACAAGCCCCTCACCCGGATCTGTGTAATCCACTCTAGCTAGATGTCCAAACAAACGTCTAACTGGAGGACGTTCTTCAATAGACAAACCCTTATAAGCTTTCATTCTAGCTAGTGTATTCAGTGACATGTGTTCCTGAACAACAATGTGTTTAGGATCTCTCTTCAGCTCTTTGTACTTGTGATCGAATATCAATTGGAGGAAACGAGGATAAAGTAAAAACTTGAGATTCCTCGTGTCGTTAACAGGCTCCAGTAAGTGAGACATCAGCATGCCAGAGACATTGAACGGTTTGTTCAATACTAAAGCAACCATCATTGAACTGATGCTCTTCCTCATCAAGTCATAACCTCCCGCAGCAGATCCGAAAACGTGAATTAAAGCATGTTCCAGATACTTGAATTGTGGGCACAGTTTTCCTTTATGCAACGAACCGTCAGTGATAGGTCCGTTATACTTCATCCTGAGAAAACACTTTCGTTGATCCATGAATGTAAACTCCTTTGGATCTTTCGGATCATCATTCAGATTCAGTGCTTCTCTTAAATCTTCTTCGCACACAATGACTCGTTGTCCCTGAATTATGCTCGTCAAGCAAGATTCGCATTTCCAGAAATCTAGTTTAGCATTAGACCAGAATTCTTGTATCATATCTCGGTAGATCACTGTTGGCGTAGCAATGGCATTTATTACTCTGCTTCTCTTCAAAAACTCAATGATACCGACAAATTCTGTGTGCTTCTTCACATCTCCAAGATATGCGCAACAGTTGTGCGCGTTCTCAAAATCTAGCTGCTTAGCAGGCTGTGATGAGGATCCTGCTTGTTCCGTCATCTTCTGCTGTTCAGACATTGTTAGATCTGCAAAACAAAAAAAATTACACGTTAAAAATCGAGAAAATATCAAAATTGAAAAGTTTTGGTCAAAAACCTCCTCCTTCGCCCAAACGGGGGTACGAAGGTGGTTTTGTAAAGGTACGAATGAGAAATAATGGGTACGAATGTGATGATTTTGATAAAAATGTTTCATTCGCCCATCTAATCCTCTTTCGCCCATTTCATATTCTTCCTTCGCCCATTCGAACTGGTCGAAGGAAGCAGTTCATAAATTTGAAAAATCAATTTTGAAATTTAATGATCTTAAACATGTCCATTTGATTGAAATCAGTCCTAATAATGCCGAAAATCATTTCTAAACCAACAATTTCAACAATTATTGATTGTGTTTGTGTTTTCACCCAAAAACTAGGGTTTAAACACTGATAGATCAATCTGACTTGTTTTAAACCATGTTTTTGATAATTTCTCCCCCTAAAACACACACACAATAAACCCTATACATCAATTGTGAATATTATGATGATTTAAAGCATTTTTGGACTGTTAGGGCTCGGAACTGTAAACAGAGATTAAAACCCTTAAATCTTGATGATAACCTGTAAAAATTATAGCACAATGATCAGTATATGATGCCGAACACAATGAAAGGATTTAAAAGAAACGAGCAATAAGGTGAGGTATTAATGAAAATCTGGAAAAAATTATGAATGAGGGTCGAATGAGATGTTGGGTATATATAGGCTTGTACATTCGCCCGTTTTGGTCATACGAAGGAGAAACTTTTGTCTCCTTCGACCCTATTGAAAGGGTTCGAATGAGATAAAAAGGGTTCGAATGAGATAATTATCATGAACACTCTCCTTCGCCCAACAAAACATACGAATGAACAAAGAAAATCCCACATTCGACCAAACGAATGGGCGAATGAGAATTGGGATTTTTGAAAATTTTCCAAATCTCAAAAACGAGTCCCGGTCCAATTATTTTCCAACTTATAAGCATTCAACATTCATGTTTTCACATTTTAAAAGTTACAAAGCTCAAATGGTGTATCCAGGTTTAGAAAATCGACATCAACCACCATCAGTTATCAAAAATAAGATGAAAATGAAAAATCTTTTTGGATTTTCTAAAGTTTATGCTAAAACACACCTAAAATCTTTTTGAGTTTTGTAATTTTTGACGAGAAAATAAAATGCAAAAATGTAAATGAAAAACTGTAAATATTTTTGTGATTTCCGGTAAAGGGATCATATCAGTTTTTGAGAAATCTAATCACACCGTTGATCTTTTTGAAATTATTATCATTAAAGACAATGTGTGATCTGGCAACTGCTGATATTGTGATCCACATAAACTCACATGCAGACTTTTGTGCAGTGCTTTATACTGATACTGATATTTATAGTATAAACGCAATTGTCTGTGGTTCCCACGCACACGACATACTCCCGTATCAAGAAGTAAATGCACAAAGACTCATTGTAAAGCGTGATTATGCTTTCGTCGTCTGTAGTTGTACAAGATATAATGCATAGAGGTATACAGGTCAGCAAATTAATGCAGCAAAGTAACATATGCACTATACCAGGTTGAGGACTGATATTACTCATGATTTGCATCAATGATCAATACGATGTAATAGATAATCTTTGATCATCATATAACATGAAAAGTTCCTCAATTCGGTAACTTTAGGATTTGGCATATAGCTCTTTTATAAAGACACCCTGTCTGATCTAGGTCCGTAATGACTTACAGCAGAAGATCAGAGAGGCTATCCCCAGACAACTAATAACATAACGACCCTAAACCTCCGAGTTTTGTACAAATACCCTATCAAACGAAATTACGGTACTAAGACCATATGCCCATGAGGAGTTCATCCACATAACAATTCGTTTGAGATGTATGTATCAGGCACGTAGTAATAGGTCTACGAAGCCTATCAGCACATCGCACAGACTCAGACACACGCCCTATATAGCATTACATTATTTAGAATGTGTCAAATCCCCACTGATGTACTATCATTTCCCTTTATACTCCAGGAAATCATTTTAGAATTTTCTGATTTTTATAGATTTTCGAATTTACTGTTCCCAAGGATAAGCTGGAGCATTTCAAATATGTGACTTCCCAGATATCGTTTGTTCACAGAAATCTGACGGCATTAATCTAAGGGAAGAAGATATAGCAGTTAGCAAAGAAATTTTTCAATTTTTATGGTTTTTGAAATTTTTCAATGTTTTTGGATTTTCAAAATTTTTCTGAAAAACAGTAAACATTTAAACTAAAAAGTGATAGACTGAGGTGGTGATCAGTCCTGTTTTTCTTTAATACCATTTGCTTTCAAAAGATAATCAAATCTGGATTTGTCAAAAGCTTTGGTAAAAAGATCTGCGCGTTGGTAATCAGTGTGGATTTTGACCATATCGATCAACTCTTTAGCATAACAATCACGGATAAAATGATATTTAATCCGGATATGTTTAGCCTTTGAGTGATTTACTAAGTCTTTTGTTAATGCGATTGCGGCCTCATTATCACAGTAAATAGGGGTTTTAAGAAATTGCAAACCGTAATCCACCATCTGCTGTTGGATCCAAAGAACCTGTGAGCAGCAGCTCGATGCTGAAACGTATTCTGCTTCACATGTGGATAGTGCAACTGCGGTTTGTTTCTTGCATTGCTAGGTCACGAGCCTGCTCCCCATAAACTGACATCCAGCCGTTGTGGATTTGCTGTCTTTGTCACAGCCGCCCCAATCTGCATCACTAAAAGCGATTAGGTCAAAATTATCATCATGAGGGTACCAAAGTCCTTTCGATGGACAACCCTTCAGATATCTAAGGATACGCTTGACAGCTGCAAGATGACTCTGTTTCGGCTTCGATTGATATCGCGCACAAAGACATGTCGCAAACATTATATCAGGTCTTGACGTTGTGAGATACATCAGAGATCCGACAATTGCTCTGTATGTAAATGGATCAGTCAGCTCCCCCTTAAGGTCAACTCCAATCTCATGATTGGGCTGTATTGGGGTATCCATCGGCTTCGAATCATCCATCTGGAATCGGCTCAAGACTTCAGAAACGTATTTCGTCTGGTGAATAAAGATCCCCGTTGGTCTTTGCTCCACCTGCAAACCGAAGATACGTGCTCAGCTCCTCATACCATTGTCTCGGAGCCTTGTGCAACCCGTAGAGAGCTTTGTTTAACACATAAACCTTATCCCGGTGAATAGGGTCCTCAAAGCCTGGCGGTTGACCTACGTAAACTTTCTCTTTGACCACACCGTAAAGAAAAGCGCTCTTTACATCCATCTGATACACCTTAAATTTCTTCCATGATGCAAACGCGAGGAACATTCTGATGGCTTCCAAGCGTGCAACCGGTGCATAGATTTCATTGTAGTCGATTCCTTCAACCTGATGAAAACCTTGAACGACCAAACGAGCTTTGTTTCGCACTATGACTCCTCTGTCATCCTTCTTGCATTTAAACACCCATTTGGTACCAATTTTCTTTCTTCCATGGGGCAAATCTGTCAGGGTCCATACACCAAGTTTCTGGAATTGTAATAACTCCTCCTGCATTGCTTCCACCCAGGCGTCATCCAAAAGAGCATCCTTGTATGTCCGCGGCTCGACCTGCGAAACAAAACAAGCAAATGACCAGTCATTTTGAAAACCAGATTTCTGAATTTTGACATATAAAGCAAGGTTGCCAATGTTTTCTGGTGCTTGAGCATTTCTCAGCTGCCCTCTTGTCATTACACTACTACCAGGATCACCAATAACCTGTTCAAGCGGGTGTATCCGATGTATCCGAGATTCCGGATAATCAGGTACTTGTACTCCCGTTTGAGTTGTCAAATTCTCTGTAGAAACCAGATCATTACCCACATTCGATGTTGAAGCATCAGTATTAGATGGGTTCACTGGTGGTGTCACTGTAGCGTTGTCCAGAATAGCTTCACTTGTTGCATCATCGTCTTCGTATTCTGATTCGGATGAATTAAGCGATGTAGAAGCCTCTTGGAACACCTCTTCTTCCAATACAGGAGCAGTGGTATCATTAGAAGCTGCTTGGGGGTTTACCGTGATCGGACGCACTAACGGTGAAGTTACGGCGTTTTCGACCTCGTAGTATAAGAGAAGTACAGCTTCTTCAACCATGCTATCTAGATTGAATGATTCATAGAAGTCTTTGTAATCAAACATCCAATCTGGTCCTCCACCCTGTACATTTTGTTTATATCTTTGAACTTCGACATTAGTCCACTCCTCGACTTTTCTATTTCTTTTGTTGAATACCCGGTTTAATGGGGTTGCATATCCAACAAAATAACCTTCTTCAGCCTTTGGTGCAAACTTTTCCGAAGGATTCAGCATTGTACATGGGGCACCAAATGGTTCTAGATACTCCAGATTTGGCTTGCGTCGGTTCAACAGCTCATAAGAAGTCTTGCCAAACTTCTTCACTGTCAACACACGGTTAAGAGTATAACATGCCGCGTAAATGGCTTCATTCCAGAACATAACTGGAAGATTTGAATCCGCAAGCATAGTTCTCGCCGTCTCTATAAGAGTCCTATTCTTTCTCTCTGCGACACCGTTCTGTTGGGGTGTATACGGAGCACTATATTCATGATGAATTCCTTTGTTTGCACAAAGATCCTCCATCTGAGCATTTTTAAACTCCGTCCCATTGTCACTCCGGATTCTTTTGATCTTCAGACCATATATATTCTCCAGACGTGTAAACAGAACCTTCAAGTTATCAAAAGTGTCGCTTTTCTGATGCAAACACATTACCCATGAAAATCTTGAATAATCATCTGTCACCACAAGACAGTATAACTCCCCGGCATGACTTTTACGTTTGACTGGACCGAATAAATCCATATGCAAACGTTAAAGTGGTAGCTCAACAGAATTAACTTTCTTTGGTCTATGGGATTGTTTGTGCTGCTTTCCCTTCTTGCAACTGATACACTTGTCATTCAGATGAAAGTGTTTGACATTAACTCCCGTGACAAGTTCATTCTTCACAAGCTGATTCATCTTTCGCAAATGGATGTGTCCCATTCTCCTATGCCACATAATCGATTCTTTTTCTGTAGCCTTGGAGAGGAAACACGTGACTTGGCCATGGGTGGTCATTGCTTTGGACATGTCGAGAATATACAAGTTGTTAACTCTCAGTGCCTTCAGCATCACCCATTCTTTCGGTAGCTTAAACCCAGGTTTCAAGATGTAACAGGATTTGTCATCAAAATACACAGAAAATTGTTTATCACAAATTTGACTAACACTGAGCAAATTATAGTCTATCTGTTTCACATAAGAAATCCGCTCAAATGTTACGACCCCATTGCTTACACTACCCTCCATAGTAATGTAGCCTCCCTTATTACCAGCAAATGCCACATAACCTCCTTTAATGTTTTTGATGTCAAAGAGTAGCGTGAGGTCCCCTGTCATGTGACCAGAAGCTCCACTGTCAACAATCCATAGGCTGCTAACAGGGCCAGCTGGAGCTCCCTGTACATTTAAAGTAAAGCAGTTAGTTCTTTCGGGGGACCCAGGCCTGTTTGGTCTTGGGTCTTTGAACAGGTTGTTTCAAAGAGTCTTTTGAATCACAAACATCTTGGGTTACTTCAACCCCTTTCTTCTCACTAACAATTTTCTTTTTCTCATTCTTCTCGCTCTGTGAAGTAGAGGCTCCTTCAGATTCCTTAGATGACCAAGATTGCTCAGATCTTTTCAAGATCCGAATCTGAGATGTTGAAGTCTCAGTCGGTTTCTTTACTTCTTCTTTAAAAGCAACCTTCTTGGTTACCTTCTCTGATTTAACAGAGACAGGTCCAACTGCTTGTTTACCATTAGGTTTAGGAGCTACCTTTTTGGTATCAGCATTCGAGTTCATCATAGGTTTCTTAACAGATTTATCAGTGGACATCCGGTTGCGTTTATCATACGTCATTGGACGGTTTTCCCTCTTGTTATAAAAATTATTTTGATTATGATAAAATTCTTGTTGGGGAAAATGCCGTCTCTGTTGATAGCCGTAGTTGTCAACCGGATACTCATGATATTGCCTCATCTCCACCTCGTGCCTTTTGTGTCGTACGTACGGGCAGGCAGCAAGTAAATGTCCCCGTTCCCGCACTTATAACACGCACGGTATTCCTCATAGTTTTCCTTGATCGGCGACTTGGAAAAGCTAGCAATGGGATAACGATCGACCATGCATTATTTCCTTAAACTCTCAAGAGCTGGGTCCTTTGAGTAAGTCGGTTCAATAAAACTGTTTTCTTTATGAACAGGCAAAACAAATTGTGTGACATTGACCTTAGCTTCTCTATCCGAATAAATTTTGTCTAAAATCTCTTGAGGAATGTCATTGGTTCTTTCGAATTTTAGAAACCAAATCGTACTTTCCTGCCAGATCATTTCATTTTTTGAATAATTGACAAACTTTATCGGATATTCATCATCGGATAAAATCTTATCGGAGCCTTGCATCCGATAGAAGATTTTGACAGGTTTATCACACGATTCATTGCTCACATCATTGGATTTTTCAGATTTAAGCTCATTTTTCTTATCAACCGGTTTTACCACATTTTTCTCAGAATTAGTTTCGTTTTTCTTTTCTACCGGTTTTCTCACATTTTTGTCAACCTTCTTTACCTCTTTCTTTTCAAAACTCTTACCAACAAACTTTTCATTTTTCTTAACCTCATTTTTACGATGAGCATTTGCCATTGGATGAATAATCTGAGGCGGTGAGACTGGCCCAGTAGTGATTATATGATTTTCATCAGGGATATCACTATCACTTTCAACCGTCTCAGATGATTCATCTTCTTCATCTGAATCATCAGTAGCGACCACACCCTCACTATTTCCTAGTACTGGTCTCACATCAGAATATGGATCCCCGACACTGGAAGTGTTAGGCTCATTTTCTGACGTGGAATCAGGATTGATTAAAGTCTCCGGTGGTATTGCATGTAAAGTGTGATTCTCAAACAATACCGGAGATGGGACTGACTTATAGTTTGCACTATTCGTCTGGGAGGGTTCTTCAATGATATGGTCGACTACATATGCTATGTGCTTGTAACTTTCTAATTTCTTGTTAACTTTTTCCGCAAAGCACTTGATGGTTGCCATTTCCAATTTAGTGTTTTCCATTTCATTGATGTAATTATTAATGGCAAGCTGTTTAATTGATAATGTCTTTTTAAGTTCAGACACATTCTTTTTATAACCATCAAGAACTTTGTTGAAATCTTTTAAGTCCTTTTGATAAATCTGACAGTTGATTTTTGCACTCTCAAGTTGGACCTTGAGAAGCTTGTTTTCATCAGTCAGTTTTTCAAAATCAGCACATTTATCACATTTAACACACGCTTGAGATTGAGTTTCAGAACTTACCGGCTTAGGAGGTTCTGTCATGGCCATCAAAGCGAAGTGAGCTTCCTTCCATGCGAAGAATTTGGAGTAGTCAATTTTGGTGCATGCATCATCCACCATACATGACTTGCGGGTCATCAGGAAGTCAGCTTCAGCTAGCAGTTGGTCAATATCATCATCTAGTGAATTCACACTAGCCTCTGAATCAGATTCACTCTCCATGTCCGAGTCAGCTGAATCGTCTTGGTCTCCAACATCAGTGACAGAATCAAGAATCATCCCCGATGTAACATTACGCAATTAATACTTGTACGTTACACCATCGACATTAATAAAACGTCAAGTTTTCATTTAATATTCGCATTTATTATTTTTGTCACGATTATGGAACCCTAATACTATATATAATATTATATATATGTGTGTTATTGTATAATTGTATCAAAAAAATAAATTGCCTTGGCCGGGATTCGAACCCGCGCCAAAGGCCGGGTTGATCAAACACACGAGCACAACCAACTGGGCTGGGCCATTCCCTTGTGATAAACCCGGATACATATTAATCTTATACGCATGCTAAATCCTCACAGTTGACAAGGAAAGTCAACTGTGGGATTCCTTGATGATCAATCCATTGATTTTACGTATAATTGACCTATCTTTGGTAAATTTAGGAGATAACCGGCCCAAAACAACACGATTACACGTCATTGACACATCAATCGTTGACCTATTAACCAATTTGACGCGTATGTATTCAATTATAAGTCAAACCTTCCAATTAATCCTAACCCTAATCATCAGTATAAATTGATGGTCTGCGAAGCTTAACAACTCGCTCACAACTCTCCCTCAACCTCCCAATCTCTCTAATTCACTCAGATTATTGCAATTTTGTTCGTGGTTTGACTTTCTCTTTGACCCGTCTGTTATCATAAATCCATCACTGTGAGTCTAATATTTTTGGTGGGTTATATTCATCGGCAATCAGGCAACCAAAGCCCTAACATTAATCGGGCTATAGTTGCCTGAATCATTCAATTGAAAATTCTAGGGTTCGTCGATCTTTAATTGGGGATAAACTTGTTGCTGCATCGTGTATTTAATTTAAACCAAACCAGAAACATCACAACCACCGGCCTAGGCCAAGTGGTTGTGACTCTGGTCCTCTACAGAGGTCACCCGGGTTCGAGTCCCGGCTCTGACCGGTTTTTGTTCTTTTCTTTTCTTTTCTTTTTTTAAAACAAACAATAATTATATATATATATATTAATCCTTTTAATCATTTAAATTCTTTTTAAAATACCAAAACTATTTTATAAATTCTAAAAAAATTATATTTGTTTAATCTGTAATAAAAGTTTTATTTGTAATTTTTATTTTTCAGAAATTCATTTATTTAATAATTATAATAATTAAATCATTTTTATACTATTATATTTATAAAAATCCATTATTATATCAAAACAGTTTTATTAAATTCCCCAAAAATTATCCAAACTTTTTATAAAGTTAAACTTTATTGAAATAATTTTTAATTCAGTAAAATCATTTATTTTATATTTTTAATCAATTTTTGTTAGATTTAATCATAATTAATTCATAATAAATCCAATTTTCATCATTTTTGCACCAAAATTTTATACAAATTATTTTTAATCATTTAGAACAGAAATATGATTTTTAAAATAAGATTTCTTTAATTTTAGTATTTTTGAATATTAAAGTTAATAATTGGCTATTTATAAATAAATAGATTTAAAAATCTATTTTAAATGAAATAATTTTATAAAAATTATTTTATTGCTTCAAACACTTTAATGTGCTCACTCAAAATCCAAATTTTATAAAAAGACTTTCTTTCATTAATTATCAAGTTTTCTTTATTTAATTAACATTTTAAATTAAATTTAACAATTGATTATCCCCAAATCGAAACCCTAGGATACACATATTAGTTAATTAGACTTAGACTTATTATATATTACCTCATTATAGGGTAATATTTGGAATCACTTTGGGCAACACAATTATCATATCTTTTCAACAAGTTAACATTTGCTAAGGTGAGTTTACATAGCCCCTTTTATTTATCACCATTTTTGGGGTGAAACATGTTATAACATTATTATTGCAATTCAATCATCAATGTGTCTATGTGTTTTCTATGTTGCATTATGTCTTGAGCATGATTAGAGTAAGCACCATTCTAGCATAATCATTAACATTGATCAGCCGACGGTATACATTGATAGATCTATTGGACTGACAATCCCACCCGGATACGTGCCTCCTACAAAGGTTACGTGGGTGTTTGTTATCGCATAACATATTCATTGGGACCATAAGTGTATGGTATGTATCATTTTATAACAGTCAGCAGGGTTGATTATGCACTCGATTTATTTCTAATATGTTCTCACATATGGGCTAGATTGACATGACACATGAATTGCACAACATTTTATTCATTTTATCATCAAAAACCTATGTAATTCTCACCAACTTATGTTGACCCAAAATACTTTCAAAATTAACATGTTTCAGGTAACAATGAAGCTGAGGCTTGAGTTAGCATGAGGATTTTACTTGAAGTTTATTTGAAGTCATTGAAGTTGTTATTTGAGTTTATGTATTTGAATTCTTAGACATTATTTCACATTTTGAATATTATGTTTGAATAAATTATTTAAAATTTATGTTATACCATGTGCTACTGAAAACAATCATCAATACGTGGCACCCCGATGTTTCCGCCATCGGTTGGGGTGTTACAGATTGGTATCAGAGCCACTCCTGTGCCGTTCGGGATGGTGGGTACATACCTCATCAGGGACGATGAGACTCTAACAGGGGGTGAATGTGGCACCCCAGGAAAATCCCACATCGGCCGTGGCCAGGAGAGATCCTTGGTTCATAAGTAATGTCTTGCCTCTTAAATCACCAACGCGTTTTGGGGCTTAATGTTAGTGGATGAGAGGAGAACCCCACAGTTAAGCGTGCTCAGGTGGGAGCAATTTCAGGATGGGTGACCTCCTGGGAAGTTTCCACCGGGGCAGCCAAAAACAAATCCGTGAGCTCTGGGAGGGCAAAGCGGACAATATTGGTGGTGAGAGGGGCGGGGTGTTACAGATTGGTATCAGAGCCTTGGTTATAGGGAATTAGGTTATTAGAAATAATCTAGACTATAACCTTAGGGACTAAAACAGTACTTGCTTCTCCTACTTGTAACCCTAATTGCTTCCCTAATCCTATCCTTATCCTATGCCTTATAACCCCAAACCTACATGTGACTACTCTTAATTGTCTGCTGCAATCCTGATCCACCATTAGATTTATAGGACAAAATCCTCAGGTTTAACCTGAACCCCCTTGAGATCTCGTCGAAGTTCTAAATTTTAATAACGAACACGTGCAATCTGGAAGGGTGAACGCCTGTATTCTGAGTCTTCTGTCTAGGCTGGCATTGCGCATATATCCCAATCAGACGAGGGACCCGGATGCCTACCTGGGAATTCTCGGGATGAGTGTTCACTTATAGGCTAAAGCATGTCTTCATATGTTATTAGAAATTAGAATCTTTGATAAGTCAACGTTTTCGTTTATTCGTTTTAATTAATGAATAAATGATTACATTCCTTATATAAACTCTCATTCATTTCATTGTGTCTATTACAGATCATGCCTCCTCGTCGCAGCACTCGCAACAACAATGGTGAGAACCACGAAGAAGGTGGTGATAACCATAACCACAACCATGACCAAGGTCCTGGTCACAACAACAATGGGGTCGATGCTCAACTGGCTGCGATCATTTCTCAACAAATGGCGCAGCAAATCGCAACTCTGGTTCCCAATTTACTTGCTCAGGTCATCCAATTGAATGGGAATGGTCACAACGGGAACGGGAATGGCAATGGCAATGGTAATGGACCCCAAGCTTGCACCCTCAAACATTTCAACTCTTGTAACCCTCCAAAGTTCAGCGGTGAAGAAGGAGCTACTGGACTTCTCCAATGGTTTGAGGGTATTGAAAATACCTTCATCAACAGTGAGTGCCCCAATAACTTCAAGGTTCGTTACGCCATGAGTGTTCTCCATAAACGAGCACTCACTTGGTGGAATGAAGAAAAGCGTACTCGTGGGGCCGAGGTTGCTCTTGCTATGACATGGGACCAGGTCAAAGAGATCATGAAGGAGGAGTTCTGTCCGCGCAATGAAGTTAAAAAGCTTGAGGATGAGTTCCACACCTTGGCTCAAGATAGTGGGGAAAATCTTGCCTACAACACCCGCTTTCATGAGCTTAGCTTATTGTTGCCACACAAGGTTACTCCTCTGCCGGTAGCCATCGAGAAGTACATCGGTGGTCTGCCCATGCAAATCCAGGACACTGTTTGGGGTAGAAATCCTGCAACTCTGGAAGAGGCCAAACGTCTAGCGGCCACTCTTACTGATAATCATGTGAAGAACGGTACTCTCGTTCGCAAGGGCACTAAGAAGACTGTTGCCAAAGATACTCCACAACTTGCAATTGAAGTCAAGCCTGAGACCTCAAGCAACATGAAGCGCAAGGCTAGAAACTATATGGTTGCTGCTACTCCACCTGCTGCCCAAAACCCAGCCAAGAAACCATACACCGGACCTCACCCTTTGTGCAACACTTGCAAGTATCACCATCCCACACAGGTGCCTTGTCGATTTTGTACTAAGTGTCAAAGATATGGTCACCTGGTGAACGTCTGTCGATCTCTTGCTGCCCAAGACAACAACAACCCAGCTCCCAACCAACAAAACAACAGGCCTACTCGTGGTCAATGCTACGAGTGTGGTAACCCTAACCACTACATCAACAACTGCCCTAACCGTAACCGTAATCAAAACCAAAATCAGAACCAAAACCAAAACCAAAACCAAAACCAGAACCGCAACCAGAACCAAGGTGCTCGAGGTCGCGCCTACAATCTCAACGCTAACCAGGCTCGTGACAACAACGAAGTGGTGAATGGTACGTTTCTCATTAATAACCACTATGCATCCATATTATTTGATTCAGGAGCTGATAAGTCATTCGTGTCACTGAAGTTTGAACCTTTACTTAACTTACCCCACACTAATCTAGAAGACCCTTTCGTGGTAGAGGTAGCTAACGGGAAGTCTATTTCGATCGGTTCTATTATTCGTAACTGCTTGTTGAATCTCGATGATCATACCTTCCCTATCGATCTCATTCCCATGCATCTTGGTAGTTTTGATGTTATAGTAGGCATGGACTGGTTGTCAACTCATCGTGCCGAAATTCTATGCTTCGAGAAAGTCATACGCATTCCTCTCGAATCTGGTGAGATTTTGAAGATCTATGGTGAGAAACCCTGTGGTGAGCTTAAGCTTATGTCTTGTACTACTGCCCAAAAGTACTTACGAAAGGGGTATACAGCCTTCTTAGCTAACGTGATAGAGAAGAAGGACAAAGGCAAAAGTATCCAAGACATTCCTATTATTCGAGACTATCCTGAAGTCTTTCCAGAGGATTTACCTGGTTTGCCTCCTGCTCGACAAGTGGAGTTTCGTATTGATCTTGTTCCTGGTGCTAATCCTATTGCTAAAGCTCCTTATCGTCTTGCACCCTCTGAGATGCAAGAACTTGCTAGTCAATTACAGGAACTTTCTGATAAAGGGTTCATTCGCCTTAGTTCTTCTCCATGGGGAGCCCCTGTCTTATTCGTTAAAAAGAAGGATGGTTCTCTTCGGATGTGTATTGACTACCGTGAACTCAACAAACTCACCATCAAGAATCGTTATCCACTCCCTAGGATTGACGATCTCTTCGATCAACTTCAAGGAGCAACGCATTTCTCGAAGATTGATCTCTGTTCTGGTTATCATCAGCTTAGAGTTCATGATGAAGATATTCCCAAGACAGCTTTTCGCACTCGCTACGGTCACTATGAATTCATGGTTATGCCTTTTGGGTTGACCAATGCTCCCGCAGTATTTATGGATTTGATGAATCGGGTTTGTAGACCCTATCTCGACAAATTCGTGATCGTTTTCATCGACGATATTTTGATTTACTCTAAGTCAAAATCCGATCACGAGCAACATCTTCACTCTATCTTGAGTCTCCTAAAGAAAGAACAACTGTACGCCAAGTTCTCAAAATGTGAATTTTGGCTTAAGGAAGTTCAATTTTTGGGACATGTCATCGATATGAACGGAATTCATGTTGATCCTGCAAAAATCGAAGCTGTGAAGAATTGGAGTGTTCCTACCACTCCCACAGAAGTCCGTTCTTTTCTTGGGTTGGCTGGTTATTATCGTCGATTCATCGCCAATTTCTCCAAGATCGCTGTTCCTCTCACTACCTTAACTCACAAGGGTAAACCCTATGAGTGGGGACCTAAGCAAGAGGAAGCATTTGAAACTCTTAAGCTGAAACTCTGTGAAGCTCCTGTCTTATCTCTACCTGATGGTAATGATGATTTCGTGGTCTACTGTGATGCATCGAACCAAGGTCTTGGTTGTGTTCTCATGCAACGAGGAAAGGTTATTGCTTATGCGTCTCGACAACTCAAGACTCACGAGAAAAATTACACCACCCATGATCTTGAATTGGGCGCTGTTGTCTTTGCACTCAAGATTTTGAGACATTATCTTTACGGGACCAAATGTGTGGTGTTCACGGACCACAAAAGTCTCCAACATGTCTTCGATCAAAAGAATCTTAACATGAGGCAACGACGTTGGGTTGAATTACTTAACGACTATGATTGCGAAATTCGCTACCATCCTGGCAAAGCGAATGTTGTGGCTGACGCACTTAGTCGTAAAGAGCGTGTCAAACTCCAATGTGCGAGAGTTCGTACTGATCTTCAAGATCGCATTCTCCAGGCCCAACACACCTCAGTCACCCAAGGTAACATGTACGATGAAATGTCTTGTGGTGCTGAGACTCAACTTGAAACCAAACCCGATGGTCTCCTTTATTTCCTTAACCGACTGTGGATTCCCGACCGTGATGATCTTCGTACTTTTCTCATGAACGAGGCTCATAAGTCTCGTTATTCTATTCATCCTGGAGCTGACAAGATGTACCAAGATCTTCGTTATTCTTATTGGTGGCCTGGTATGAAGAAAGACATTGCTCTTTTCGTTGCCAAATGCCTCACTTGTTCCAAGGTTAAGGCTGAACATCAACGACCATCTGGTATGCTTGAACAACCAGAGATTCCTGTCTGGAAATGGGAGAGCATAGCTATGGATTTCATCACCAAACTCCCTCGCACACCCAAAGGTTTTGACAGTATTTGGGTAATCGTCGATCGTTTGACCAAGTCAGCTCACTTCCTACCTATTCGTGAGAAGTATTCTGTGGAAAGGTTGGCAAAGATGTACGTAAGTGAAATCGTATGTCGTCACGGTATACCTTTGGACATTATTTCTGATCGCGATGGTCGTTTCACCTCTCACTTTTGGGAATCTCTACAAGATGCTTTGGGTACCAAGTTGAACCTGAGCACTGCTTATCACCCTCAAACGGATGGTCAGACTGAACGAACCATCCAGACACTTGAGGACATGCTCAGGGCATGTGTCATCGATTTTGGTGGCGCATGGGATTCTCATCTTCCTTTGGTTGAGTTTTCATACAACAACAGTTATCACGCCAGCATTAACATGGCTCCTTTTGAGGCACTCTATGGTCGGAAATGTCGTTCACCTGTCTGTTGGACTGAGGTTGGTGAAGCTCGTATTACTGGACCCGAACTAATCCAGGAAACCACAGACAAAATCCAGCTTATTCAGGATAATCTTCTCAAGGCTAGAAGTCGCCAAAAGAGTTATGCTGATAAACGTCGTAAACCCTTGGAATT
Organism: Ambrosia trifida; assembly: GCA_028751855.1. Lineage (NCBI taxonomy): Eukaryota > Viridiplantae > Streptophyta > Magnoliopsida > Asterales > Asteraceae > Ambrosia > Ambrosia trifida. The sequence continues at coordinate 106,829,281 of CM054127.1, read as the reverse complement.
TCAAGTTGGGGACCTTGTGCTACTTAAGGTATCCCCTTGGAAAGGAGTTATTCATTTCGGTAGGAAGGGAAAACTAGCTCCTCGTTACGTAGGCCCCTTCAAAATTCTTGACAGAGTTGGAAAAGTGGCTTACAAGCTTGATCTTCCACCTGAGCTAAGCAATGTTCATCCGACCTTCCATGTTTCGAATCTCAAGAAATGCTTAGCAGATGAGAACCTTCATGTTCCTCTTGAGGATGTGCAAATCGATGAAAGCATGCACATTATCGAGAAACCCGTAGAGATTCTTGACACTGGAGTCAAGAAACTCAAGCGCAGTCGTATTCCGATCGTTAAGGTTCGTTGGGAATCTAAACGAGGCCCAGAGGTCACTTGGGAGCGTAAAGACCAGATGAAGTCGAAATATCCACATCTTTTTCCACCAGACTCTCCAACTCCAACTTCGGGACGAAGTTCCTAAAAGTAGGGGAGACTGTAACATTACGCAATTAATACTTGTACGTTACACCATCGACATTAATAAAACGTCAAGTTTTCATTTAATATTCGCATTTATTATTTTTGTCACGATTATGGAACCCTAATACTATATATAATATTATATATATGTGTGTTATTGTATAATTGTATCAAAAAAATAAATTGCCTTGGCCGGGATTCGAACCCGCGCCAAAGGCCGGGTTGATCAAACACACGAGCACAACCAACTGGGCTGGGCCATTCCCTTGTGATAAACCCGGATACATATTAATCTTATACGCATGCTAAATCCTCACAGTTGACAAGGAAAGTCAACTGTGGGATTCCTTGATGATCAATCCATTGATTTTACGTATAATTGACCTATCTTTGGTAAATTTAGGAGATAACCGGCCCAAAACAACACGATTACACGTCATTGACACATCAATCGTTGACCTATTAACCAATTTGACGCGTATGTATTCAATTATAAGTCAAACCTTCCAATTAACCCTAACGCTAATCATCAGTATAAATTGATGGTCTGCGAAGCTTAACAACTCGCTCACAACTCTCCCTCAACCTCCCAATCTCTCTAATTCACTCAGATTATTGCAATTTTGTTCGTGGTTTGACTTTCTCTTTGACCCGTCTGTTATCATAAATCCATCACTGTGAGTCTAATATTTTTGGTGGGTTATATTCATCGGCAATCAGGCAACCAAAGCCCTAACATTAATCGGGCTATAGTTGCCTGAATCATTCAATTGAAAATTCTAGGGTTCGTCGATCTTTAATTGGGGATAAACTTGTTGCTGCATCGTGTATTTAATTTAAACCAAACCAGAAACATCACAACCACCGGCCTAGGCCAAGTGGTTGTGACTCTGGTCCTCTACAGAGGTCACCCGGGTTCGAGTCCCGGCTCTGACCGGTTTTTGTTCTTTTCTTTTCTTTTCTTTTTTTAAAACAAACAATAATTATATATATATATATTAATCCTTTTAATCATTTAAATTCTTTTTAAAATACCAAAACTATTTTATAAATTCTAAAAAAATTATATTTGTTTAATCTGTAATAAAAGTTTTATTTGTAATTTTTATTTTTCAGAAATTCATTTATTTAATAATTATAATAATTAAATCATTTTTATACTATTATATTTATAAAAATCCATTATTATATCAAAACAGTTTTATTAAATTCCCCAAAAATTATCCTAACTTTTTATAAAGTTAAACTTTACTGAAATAATTTTTAATTCAGTAAAATCATTTATTTTATATTTTTAATCAATTTTTGTTAGATTTAATCATAATTAATTCATAATAAATCCAATTTTCATCATTTTTGCACCAAAATTTTATACAAATTATTTTTAATCATTTAGAACAGAAATATGATTTTTAAAATAAGATTTCTTTAATTTTAGTATTTTTGAATATTAAAGTTAATAATTGGCTATTTATAAATAAATAGATTTAAAAATCTATTTTAAATGAAATAATTTTATAAAAATTATTTTATTGCTTCAAACACTTTAATGTGCTCACTCAAAATCCAAATTTTATAAAAAGACTTTCTTTCATTAATTATCAAATTTTCTTTATTTAATTAACATTTTAAATTAAATTTAACAATTGATTATCCCCAAATCGAAACCCTAGGATACACATATTAGTTAATTAGACTTAGACTTATTATATATTACCTCATTATAGGGTAATATTTGGAATCACTTTGGGCAACACAATTATCATATCTTTTCAACAAGTTAACATTTGCTAAGGTGAGTTTACATAGCCCCTTTTATTTATCACCATTTTTGGGGTGAAACATGTTATAACATTATTATTGCAATTCAATCATCAATGTGTCTATGTGTTTTCTATGTTGCATTATGTCTTGAGCATGATTAGAGTAAGCACCATTCTAGCATAATCATTAACATTGATCAGCCGACGGTATACATTGATAGATCTATTGGACTGACAATCCCACCCGGATACGTGCCTCCTACAAAGGTTACGTGGGTGTTTGTTATCGCATAACATATTCATTGGGACCATAAGTGTATGGTATGTATCATTTTATAACAGTCAGCAGGGTTGATTATGCACTCGATTTATTTCTAATATGTTCTCACATATGGGCTAGATTGACATGACACATGAATTGCACAACATTTTATTCATTTTATCATCAAAAACCTATGTAATTCTCACCAACTTATGTTGACCCAAAATACTTTCAAAATTAACATGTTTCAGGTAACAATGAAGCTGAGGCTTGAGTTAGCATGAGGATTTTACTTGAAGTTTATTTGAAGTCATTGAAGTTGTTATTTGAGTTTATGTATTTGAATTCTTAGACATTATTTCACATTTTGAATATTATGTTTGAATAAATTATTTAAAATTTATGTTATACCATGTGCTACTGAAAACAATCATCAATACGTGGCACCCCGATGTTTCCGCCATCGGTTGGGGTGTTACACCCGATCTCTTGTCTTCACCTTCAGCAATCACATCCTCATTCACTTCCTCAATCTTTAACTCCGATACCTTTTCAATCACAACTTCTTCCTCCAACTCCTCATTCTCATCCAAACTCATCTGCTGTGCCACACATGCAACATTCCCAGCAGTGATTTCCTCCACCCCCAATTGCATACCAGTCCAGTCAAAACCTTCATCCTTTTGGATCACAAGTGCTTGGTTTTGATTATCAGTTTGGTTTTGGTTTTGTGTGTTAGGTGTGGAGATAGGAACTATAGTTCGGTTTGGGTTTTGTTGAGGTTGGTTTTGAGTTGTGGATTGTCTAATGTTGTTGTTTTGTTGACGGTTCTGATAAGTGTTTTGTGGTTGAAAGCTTGAGATGTTTGGACTGTTGTATGACACTTGGTTTTGGTTTTGGTTTTGTCTATTTTGGTATGTTGAATTGAAAGGATTTCGGTTACCTTGTTGTGCTGGCTGTGTGCACTCTCTTTTAAAATGTCCCTTCTCACCACAGTTAAAGCATGTAACCTTTGCTTTGTTGAATCCGTATGTGGTGTTAGGAGAGGTTGAGAGATCAGTCCTGCCAGTCTTCTGAATAAAGTCAGTGGCTCTCCTCATAATGCTTGCAAAAGCCCACTGAATGTCCATCAACTCCATCTCCTCTTTGTCGATTTGAGCGTAGTCCTCATTGGTGAGATTGTTGTTACCAATTTGACTCGCTACCAAACCATTGTAAGAAGCAACCATAGCAGATACAAGAGCAACATGCTGTTGAGCAATTTCAACAGTCACATTGTTATGGTTTGAGGTCTCTAACACAATCGGATTTTGGCTTGATTGTGCTTGAGTAATCTGCATCTGATTCACTTGAGGAGGATATTGTTGTTGTTGTTGAGGTTGACTTGAACTGTAGCATGCGGCTTGTTGTAATGGTGAAAATGGTGGAATAAAGTTTGGTGTTTGATAAGGTTGTTGTGTGTATGATGGTGTGTAGGATGAAGTTTGAGCAAGGTAGTTAATGGGTGCTTTTGTTGGTTCAACAACGTTAGACACACATGCTATGTGAGGTGCAACATTAGAAGTGGTGCTTGAAGCAGAAAGAGAGTTAGATGTACCACTCACATATAAATCAGGATTCTGTGGAATCTGAGCTCTCTTAGCTTTTCTCTTTTCCTCCATCTCTTTGTTTTCCAGCTTTTGGATGAACTCGTTAATATCCAATACTGGTAAGCATCCTTCTCCTTTAACACTTCGATGTGTTGGTTCCAGTAGGGTGGTAAAGCATCAGCAAATTTATCTACTAATTCCGACATTGGAATGCTGATCTCATAGCTCGACAATTCAATGAGCAAGTGGCAGTACCGTGGAACCAACTCTTTTAGGGTCTCAGTACCCATGTAACTGAAGTTTTCAAACTCCTTCCGAAGCTCTTCCATCCTAAGCTTCCTTGTCTTTTCATTTCCATCATGTCGATTTCTCAGCATATCCCATAGTTGTTTGGATGTAGTGCACGATCCAAACTGATGCAATAAATCAGTGTTGATCGCCTGAGATAGGTGAGAGAATGCCTTCTTCTCTATCGCAAATCTTTTCTTCTCGTCATTCGCCAAATTCTCCAAAGGGATTGGTTCTCCAGTATTCTCCAGAATAGGAGCAACGTACCCCTTCACAATCATTTGCCATGCCTCGGCTCCCTCAAGTCCTTGTCCCTCAACGTGGATCTTAAACTTCGTCTTCCAAGTATTGTACTCCTTCATGTCCATTAGTTTCGGTGGACGATTGCCGCTTCCAGAAGATAGATCATGAATAAGAGTGGATATAGCATTAGTCGTTTGTGAATGGACTGGTGCTGCTGCGACTCCCCAATAGTTGTCAATCGGTTGTGGTAATGGTTGAACAACTTGTTGTGGTGCCGAACTAGTCATTGCCATATAATTGATCGGCTGTGATGGTTGACTAGTCTTCTGAGCTGCAATGGACCACGGATCTTGTGTTGTCTGCTGTTGTGGTGCTTGAATAGGTCTAGGCGTTGTTAGAAAGTTCCACATCTTGTCCTGCAAACGATTAAACACGAAAAGATTAAAAATTTTCAAAACAGAATGCTCCTTCGTATATACGGACGTGCGAATGAGAAATAAGTTCTCTTTCGCCCGTTTATAATTGATATGAATGTGAACTAAACAACAAAATCTCCTTCGACCACTTAAGACTCTCTTTCGACCGTTTTTCAGCTCCTTCGACCGTTCGATCAGGCGAAGGTGAAACAAAGGGGCGAATGTGAAAAATAAGCAATCAAAGTCTTCCTTCGACCACTAAAACACCTCCTTCGTACACAAAATCACTCTTTCGACCCAAATGAATTCCACTTTCGACCAAACTCTCTCGTTCGACCCCTGTGATTTCAAAACCGGTTATTCTTTGAAAATCAGTTAATTTTGATCATGTTTTTCAAATGTTGATGGATTTTGATGATCTTAATCAGGTTTTGAATCGGATTTGATTTGGAACAACTTTAATAAAGAGAATTATCCGATTTAAACTCGAAATCAAGGTGTAATCGATCAAAATCTTATCACATCAGTTTGTTCATTAAAAACAGAAACGTTTTGACCAAAATTGGGTCCAAATCAACTGAGAGATTATTAATTTGTGGTTGTTTGATCCGAAATGGCTCTGATACCACTTTGTATGTGTGTGAAAGGATCGATAACAAACAAAGATTGATCAAACAAGTTAGTTTCAGGTGCGGAAACCCTAAAACTATCACAAAATAATAATCAAACAGATTCAAACACACAGATCATCATTTTCAAACATTTTCATTAATAAAACACTTGTTTACACGTTGAAATATAGATACAATCAAGGTATGAACGATAAACAGGTTTAACAAAACACTAGAGAGAGTTTCTGAAAGTGGAGGGAATAATAATGATCAAAAGTTACATTCAAAAATCAAACTTGTCTATTTATAGACTGCTCATTCGCCCAAACTGTTCATGCGAATGTGCAGGTTCGCCCACGTCAACTGGTCGAACCAAGCTTTACAATAATCTAATCTTCATTCGTCCAAACAATCTTCCTTCGCACCTTTCAGTCCTCCTTCGCACCTTCTAATCCACTCCTTCGCACCTTCGATATTACCAAAACAAAATGTGTTGTACAATCCAAAGCTTTAGTCGCACTTTTGCATCTACAAAGAGAAGAAGAAACAGGAGAAGCCAAGTATAAAGAGGAAGAAAGAGATAGAATCTTTGATTGCTGGTAAGAAACTGCCACCAGCTACAAGTTCGAAATCACCGGTTACTGCCCCAGTTCATAAGAAGCAGAAGACTGCAACAACATCTAGCACACCACAGACTGAAGAAATACCGATGGATGATGTTAATGAAGCATTGGATAATGTGCTAAAGAAGATCAGAAAAGGTAAACTACCTGATGCTATTGAACCACCAAAGAAGACAAAAGTATCGGTGGACAGTGATATTATGACTGCTGTGAATCAGAGACTGTCTGAAATGATGAATCTGATTAACAAACAACAGACGGAGATTGAGCAGCTAAAGTCTAATGATAAGAAGATGCTGGAGGTTGTAGTCACATCAGCAGATGATAATGAGACCTTGAAGAAGACAATCAAGAGATTGAAGAGAGAAAATAAGAAGTTGCTGAAGCATGAGCAACGAAACACCAGAAGGATTATAGTTTTGAAGGAGGAGAATAAACAGCTGAAAAAGAGTAACAAGCATATGGATGATCTGATCAAGAACTTGTACTCTCAAGCTCCTCAACTTCAAGCTGGTGAAGTAGAAAAAGAAAGAGAAGAAGAGCTAGTTGATTACGAACTGTCTGATGAAGAAGAAGATGATGAACTTGATGAAGATGCTGGAAATGATACAAAGAAGAAGAAGAAGGATGATAAGGATGATGGAGGATCGGATGATGGTTCGAGTGATGGAGACGGCTCTGCGTTTGATGATAGTAGTGATGACGATGATGATGACGTTGATAAGTTTACGTATGAGAAACGTGATTCAGATAAGGGTGGTGAATCGAGCTCTAAAGCTCCTGGTGAGAATGTTGACGATGATATATTCTGGAACGAGAAATTGCAGTCACTGTCTGAAGAGGATAAGAACAAGTATCGCCAGATGCTTACTGATCGGGTCTGGACGATCGACATGACTAGCAGGTTTCCAGAAATATTTGAATCAAACAATAAACTATTCGAGTTGGAGTATGATGACCCTGATCTTGAGGATGGGGAAGTCTCGGCGGCTATTTCGAAAGAGATTCTTGAAGGTTTAGCAATGCAAGTGGGCAAGACTTTAGAAGAATTACTTGCTGACAACTTCATTCCTAAAATACCTGAGAAGGAAGCCGGGAATCATTCTAATGACCGTGACGTTCCTGCATTCGAAGAAGTTGAAATGGAAGACATTACGAGTGAAGAATATCCACAATATTTCAGGACAAATCAAGATTGTGGATTTTCTTTCTCAGATGAACTGCTAAACCATGCCGAGAAGCTAGCAAAAGAAAAGAGCAAAGTCTTTGAAGATGAAATCTTTAAAGGGCATAACAAGCCACGGTTCGAACAGTCAGAAAGCTTGAAAGAGTTGTTGAAGAACTTGAAAGAAAAGGAAAAGAATCGTCCAAAACCTGATATTCAAGGAAGCTTTTACAAACTTCACAATAGGATTTTCAAAGGTCGTGCATTGGCCTGGAAGTTTGTTAAAGAGTTTAGATGCTTCGCAGTAAAGTGGGAGAAGGGGATCTTGTATTTCGACAAGTTTCATCACTTGAAGACCCTTCCTTATTGGGCAATCAGAGATATTTTTCATCACCGTTTAACGGGAGCGTCAAATAGTCAGATTACTTATTTTGCTGAGAAGATGACTAGAGAAAGCCGAACCAAGTGGGACTTGTTTACACCACAATATCCAAAGCCAATTGTTCATAAGAAGGATATTGATTTGATAACTGGTATGCCCAAGGTGACGTTAAAATACAAACCACCGCGAGTGTTGAAAAAGATACCTTTGATGCCTATTCCACAACACTTCGCCAAAGACTTCATCTGGTGGTATTATGATTGGAAGATTGCAGAGGCCGTGATTGTGTTGAAAGATGGAGAGACGAACTACAAGAAAGTGCATATCTTTGATCCCATGTGGTTGATAAACTGTTCACATGAGGATATTATCATGCTGTTCTATAATCCGATTTATTCAGATGCAAAAGATGCTGAGCAAGCAGGAAAGTACCAACGGGTGGTATTTCTATGCTTTGCGTTTGTTATCAATGCTGGATGTGACTATGATGAAAAGTTGGGAAAGTATGTGGAGAAGCAAAAGGTGCCAGAGCTGAAAACGAAGAAGCAAAAGCAATTTCATGAACCGGTGTTGACAAGAGAACAAAGAGTTCAAAGACACACCAGACTGATGAACAAAAGGATGGACGAAGAACGACGAACACAATCCAAGCAATAGTCGAGGGGGAGTTTGTAGATGCAAAAGTGCGACTAAAGCCTTGGATTGTATAATACATTTTGTTTTGGTGATATCGAAGGTGCGAAGGAGTTGATTAGAAGGTGCGAAGGAAGATTATATGGTGCGAAGAAAGCAGCTTGGACGAAGGAAGAATTAGATTATAGTAAAGCTTGGTTCGACCTTATGTTTTGGGCGAACCTGCTCATTCGCACAAACAGTTTGGGCGAATGTGCAGTCTATAAATAGACAAGTTTGATTTTTGAATGTAACTTTTGATCATTATTATTCCCTCCACTTTCAGAAACTCTCTCTAGTGTTTTGTTAAACCTGTTTATCGTTCATACCTTGATTGTATCTATATTTCAACGTGAAAACAAGTGTTTTATTAATGAAAAGGTTTGAAAATGATGATCTGTGTGTTTGAATCTGTTTGATTATTATTTTGTGATAGTTTTAGGGTTTCCGCACCTGAAACTAACTTGTTTGATCAATCTTTGTTTGTTATCGATCCTTTCACGCACATACAATAATTATTTTCCCATTTAAATAATTATGCTTAGGATCGTATCGTTCGATATAATGTATTCTTAATACCTGACCCGACTCACTTTGCCGCATATTTATTTTCCCATTTAAATAAATATGCTAAGGTCTTGTCGTTCGGTAGTATATTCTTAACGCCCGACTCGACTTACCATGCCGTACATTTATTTTCCCATTCAAATAAATATACTAGGATCTCGTCGGTATACACATATATACATGTATATTTTGCCTACTCGTCTCGGTTTTCATACCACTTTCTGTCACACCACGCCAATGGCGGAAACACGTAGCGCGACGGTTCAAGAGCATAAAGTCAAGGTTAATGCAAATCATAAGTAATTAAGAAATTTGGTCATTTATTAAGGAGTCAAAAACCATGTTTGATTGTTCACACATAAACGAAAATTGTTTTTAATACAAATAAGGAGGCTTCTCAAATATATCCCGAATCCTTGGGATATAGAGACGAAAACCCCTTCAAAACACCCGACGCCCAGTTGAGAGATTCCCCTGACCCAGCTTGCCATGTTGTCCATCATCTATCAATTACCTGAAAGATATGTTTAAAAATTCGTCAATATATAAATATTGGTGAGTTCACAGGTTTTAGTTTATCAAAACTTTGTCTCTTGGGAATTACCATGTTACGACAATTTATAGGAGTTGCAAGTTCCTATAATTCTACTTGAGCCTATAACCAAACCAAGACAAATAATAATAATGCCCCGCTCCAAGTCGTTACTCGGTATCCTACGACTTGATTTCAGAATACGTGCACCCCAGGCATACGCCGATGCATAATCGATGCTATCGATTACGGGTGGGCCTTGTCAGGCACCAATAGTACTATTCAAATATTCCTTCGGTTTCATTTCCCTGAATTAATGATTATAGTAGAGAGGTCTCAACCCCGAGTGGCGATCACAACTCAAGTACTTAACCCGTCAAACATTTCCCTAACATATCATTCCGCCGAAAAACATAAAATAGTTTAAAATGGGGCCGTGAGACTCACCTGAATCTGTGCTTGGCTCAAAAAGGAAGATAGCAAATTTGTGGTCTCGCACCTACAAACGTCCTAGGCGTATAGTCACTACACCTATAGTGCATGTGGCTTGGCAAGTTGTACACCCAACTCCCCGACCACGTGTTATTCCAATTCCCGTTTAATTGGACGCGTATCCTAGGTTCATTGGCGATGGATTACCCTTTCCTTACGAGTTATGTATTATTCTCGTTAATATCCTTTTTAACTTGTATACTATTATTCTCGACACGACTCTACCTAACGTATAATTATTTTCCCATTTAAATAATTATGCTTAGGATCGTATCATTCGATATAATGTATTCTTAATACCCGACCCGACTCACTTTGCCGCATATTTATTTTCCCATTTAAATAAATATGCTAAGTTCTTGTCGTTCGGTAATTCTTAACGCCCGACTCGACTTACCATGCCGTACATTTATTTTCCCATTCAAATAAATATAATAGGATCTCGTCGGTATACACATATATACATGTATATTTTGCCTACTCGTCTCGGTTTTCATACCACTTTCTATCACACCACGCCAATGGCGGAAACACGTAGCGCGACGGTTCAAGAGCATAAAGTCAAGGTTAATGCAAATCATAAGTAATTAAGAAATTGGGTCATTTATTAAGGCGTCAAAAACCATGTTTGATTGTTCACACATAAACGAAAATTGTTTTTAATACAAATAAGGAGGCTTCTCAAATATATCCCGAATCCTTGGGATATAGAGACGAAAACCCCTTCAAAACACCCGACGCCCAGTTGAGAGATGCCCCTGACCCAGCTTGCCATGTTGTCCATCATCTATCAATTACCTGAAAGACATGTTTAAAAATTCGTCAATATATAAATATTGGTGAGTTCACAGGTTTTAGTTTATCAAAACTTTGTCTCTTGGGAATTACCATGTTACGACAATTTATAGGAGTTGCAAGTTCCTATAATTCTACTTGAGCCTATAACCAAACCAAGACAAATAATAATAATGCCCCGCTCCAAGTCGTTACTCGGTATCCTACGACTTGATTTCGGAATACGTGCACCCCAGGCATACGCCGATGCATAATCGACGCTATCGATTAGGGGTGGGCCTTGTCAGGCACCAATAGTACTATTCAAATATTCCTTCGGTTTCATTTCCCTGAATTAATGATTATAGTAGAGAGGTCTCAACCCCGAGTGGCGATCACAACTCAAGTACTTAACCCGTCAAACATTTCCCTAACATATCATTCCGCCGAAAAACATAAAATAGTTTAAAATGGGGCCGTGAGACTCACCTGAATCTGTGCTTGGCTCAAAAAGGAAGATAGCAAATTTGTGGTCTCGCACCTACAAACGTCCTAGGCGTATAGTCACTACACCTATAGTGCATGTGGCTTGGCAAGTTGTACACCCAACTCCCCGACCACGTGTTATTCCAATTCCCGTTTAATTGGACGCGTATCCTAGGTTTATTGGCGATGGATTACCCTTTCCTTACGAGTTATGTATTATTCTCGTTAATATCCTTTTTAACTTGTATACTATTATTCTCGACACGACTCTACCTAACGTATAATTATTTTCCCATTTAAATAATTATGCTTAGGATCGTATCATTCGATATAATGTATTCTTAATACCCGACCCGACTCACTTTGCCGCATATTTATTTTCCCATTTAAATAAATATGCTAAGTTCTTGTCGTTCGGTAATTCTTAACGCCCGACTCGACTTACCATGCCGTACATTTATTTTCCCATTCAAATAAATATACTAGGATCTCGTCGGTATACACATATATACATGTATATTTTGCCTACTCGTCTCGGTTTTCATACCACTTTCTATCACACCACGCCAATGGCGGAAACACGTAGCGCGACGGTTCAAGAGCATAAAGTCAAGGTTAACGCAAATCATAAGTAATTAAGAAATTGGGTCATTTATTAAGGCATCAAAAACCATGTTTGATTGTTCACACATAAACGAAAATTGTTTTTAATACAAATAAGGAGGCTTCTCAAATATATCTCGAATCCTTGGGATATAGAGACGAAAACCCCTTCAAAACACCCGACGCCCAGTTGAGAGATTCCCCTGACCCAGCTTGCCATGTTGTCCATCATCTATCAATTACCTGCAAGATATGTTTAAAAATTCGTCAATATATAAATATTGGTGAGTTCACAGGTTTTAGTTTATCAAAACTTTGTCTCTTGGGAATTACCATGTTACGACAATTTATAGGAGTTGCAAGTTCCTATAATTCTACTTGAGCCTATAACCAAACCAAGACAAATAATAATAATAATGCCCCGCTCCAAGTCGTTACTCGGTATCCTACGACTTGATTTCAGAATACGTGCACCCCAGGCATACGCCGATGCATAATCGACGCTATCGATTAGGGGTGGGCCTTGTCAGGCACCAATAGTACTATTCAAATAATCCTTCGGTTTCATTTCCCTGAATTAATGATTATAGTAGAGAGGTCTCAACCCCGAGTGGCGATCACAACTCAAGTACTTAACCCGTCAAACATTTCCCTAACATATCTTTCCCCCGAAAAACATAAAATAGTTTAAAATGGGGCCGTGAGACTCACCTGAATCTGTGCTTGGCTCAAAAAGGAAGATAGCAAATTTGTGGTCTCGCACCTACAAACGTCCTAGGCGTATAAGTCACTACACCTATAGTGCATGTGCCTTGGCAAGTTGTACACCCAACTCCCCGACCACGTGTTATTCCAATTCCCGTTTAATTGGACGCGTATCCTAGGTTCATTGGCGATGGATTACCCTTTCCTTACGAGTTATGTATTATTCTCGTTAATATCCTTTTTAACTTGTATACTATTATTCTCGACACGACTCTACCTAACGTATAATTATTTTCCCATTTAAATAATTATGCTTAGGATCGTATCGTTCGATATAATGTATTCTTAATACCCGACCCGACTCACTTTGCCGCATATTTATTTTCCCATTTAAATAAACATGCTAAGGTCTTGTCGCTCGGTAGTATATTCTTAACGCCCGACTCGACTTACCATGCCGTACATTTATTTTCCCATTCAAATAAATATACTAGGATGTCGTCGGTATACACATATATAAATGTATATTTTGCCTACTCGTCTCGGTTTTCATACCACTTTCTGTCACACCACGCCAATGGCGGAAACACGTAGCGCGACGGTTCAAGAGCATAAAGTCAAGGTTAACGCAAATCATAAGTAATTAAGAAATTGGGTCATTTATTAAGGCGTCAAAAACCATGTTTGATTGTTCACACATAAACGAAAATTGTTTTTAATACAAATAAGGAGGCTTCTCAAATATATCCTGAATCCTTGGGATATAGAGACGAAAACCCCTTCAAAACACCCGACACCCAGTTGAGAGATTCCCTTGTCCCAGCTTGCCATGTTGTCCATCATCTATCAATTACCTGAAAGATATGTTTAAAAATTCGTCAATATATAAATATTGGTGAGTTCACAGGTTTTAGTTTATCAAAACTTTGTCTCTTGGGAATTACCATGTTACGACAATTTATAAGAGTTGCAAGTTCCTATATTTCTACTTGAGCCTATAACCAAACCAAGACAAATAATAATAATGCCCCGCTCCAAGTCGTTACTCGGTATCCTACGACTTGATTTCAGAATACGTGCACCCCAGGCATACGCCGATGCATAATCGACGCTATCGATTAGGGGTGGGCCTTGTCAGGCACCAATAGTACTATTCAAATATTCCTTCGGTTTCATTTCCCTGAATTAATGATTATAGTAGAGAGGTCTCAACCCCGAGTGGCGATCACAACTCAAGTACTTAACCCGTCAAACATTTCCCTAACATATCTTTCCCCCGAAAAACATAAAATAGTTTAAAATGGGGCCGTGAGACTCACCTGAATCTGTGCTTGGCTCAAAAAGGAAGATAGCAAATTTGTGGTCTCGCACCTACAAACGTCCTAGGCGTATAGTCACTACACCTATAGTGCATGTGGCTTGGCAAGTTGTACACCCAACTCCCCGACCACGTGTTATTCCAATTCCCGTTTAATTGGACGCGTATCCTAGGTTCATTGGCGATGGATTACCCTTTCCTTACGAGTTATGTATTATTCTCGTTAATATCCTTTTTAACTTGTATACTATTATTCTCGACACGACTCTACCTAACGTATAATTATTTTCCCATTTAAATAATTATGCTTACGATCGTATCGTTCGATATAATGTATTCTTAATACCTGACCCGACTCACTTTGCCGCATAATTATTTTCCCATTTAAATAAACATGCTAAGGTCTTGTCGCTCGGTAGTATATTCTTAACGCCCGACTCGACTTACCATGCCGTACATTTATTTTCCCATTCAAATAAATATACTAGGATGTCGTCGGTATACACATATATACATGTATATTTTGCCTACTCGTCTCGGTTTTCATACCACTTTCTGTCACACCACGCCAATGGCGGAAACACGTAGCGCGACGGTTCAAGAGCATAAAGTCAAGGTTAACGCAAATCATAAGTAATTAAGAAATTGGGTCATTTATTAAGGCGTCAAAAACCATGTTTGATTGTTCACACATAAACGAAAATTGTTTTTAATACAAATAAGGAGGCTTCTCAAATATATCCCGAATCCTTGGGATATAGAGACGAAAACCCCTTCAAAACACCCGACGCCCAGTTGAGAGATTCCCCTGTCCTAGCTTGCCATGTTGTCCATCATCTATCAATTACCTGAAAGATATGTTTAAAAATTCGTCAATATATAAATATTGGTGAGTTCACAGGTTTTAGTTTATCAAAACTTTGTCTCTTGGGAATTACCATGTTACGACAATTTATAGGAGTTGCAAGTTCCTATAATTCTACTTGAGCCTATAACCAAACCAAGACAAATAATAATAATGCCCCGCTCCAAGTCGTTACTCGGTATCCTACGACTTGATTTCAGAATACGTGCACCCCAGGCATACGACGATGCATAATCGACGCTATCGATTAGGGGTGGGCCTTGTCAGGCACCAATAATACTATTCAAATATTCCTTCGGTTTCATTTCCCTGAATTAATGATTATAGTAGAGAGGTCTCAACCCCGAGTGGCGATCACAACTCAAGTACTTAACCCGTCAAACATTTCCCTAACATATCTTTGCCCCGAAAAACATAAAATAGTTTAAAATGGGGCCGTGAGACTCACCTGAATCTGTGCTTGGCTCAAAAAGGAAGATAGCAAATTTGTGGTCTCGCACCTACAAACGTCCTAGGCGTATAGTCACTACACCTATAGTGCATGTGGCTTGGCAAGTTGTACACCCAACTCCCCGACCACGTGTTATTCCAATTCCCGTTTAATTGGACGCGTATCCTAGGTTCATTGGCGATGGATTACCCTTTCCTTACGAGTTATGTATTATTCTCGTTAATATCCTTTTTAACTTGTATACTATTATTCTCGACACGACTCTACCTAACGTATAATTATTTTCCCATTTAAATAATTATGCTTAGGATCGTATCGTTCGATATAATGTATTCTTAATACCCGACCCGACTCACTTTGCCGCATATTTATTTTCCCATTTAAATAAACATGCTAAGGTCTTGTCGCTCGGTAGTATATTCTTAACGCCCGACTCGACTTACCATGCCGTACATTTATTTTCCCATTCAAATAAATATACTAGGATGTCGTCGGTATACACATATATACATGTATATTTTGCCTACTGGTCTCGGTTTTCATACCACTTTCTGTCACACCACGCCAATGGCGGAAACACGTAGCGCGACGGTTCAAGAGCATAAAGTCAAGGTTAACGCAAATCATAAGTAATTAAGAAATTGGGTCATTTATTAAGGCGTCAAAAACCATGTTTGATTGTTCACACATAAACGAAAATTGTTTTTAATACAAATAAGGAGGCTTCTCAAATATATCCCGAATCCTTGGGATATAGAGAAGAAAACCCCTTCAAAACACCCGACGCCCAGTTGAGAGATTCCCCTGACCCAGCTTGCCATGTTGTCCATCATCTATCAATTACCTGAAAGATATGTTTAAAAATTCGTCAATATATAAATATTGGTGAGTTCACAGGTTTTAGTTTATCAAAACTTTGTCTCTTGGGAATTACCATGTTACGACAATTTATAGGAGTTGCAAGTTCCTATAATTCTACTTGAGCCTATAACCAAACGAAGACAAATAATAATAATGCCCCGCTCCAAGTCGTTACTCGGTATCCTACGACTTGATTTCAGAATACGTGCACCCCAGGCATACGCCGATGCATAATCGACGCTATCGATTAGGGGTGGGCCTTGTCAGGCACCAATAGTACTATTCAAATAATCCTTCGGTTTCATTTCCCTGAATTAATGATTATAGTAGAGAGGTCTCAACCCCGAGTGGCGATCACAACTCCAGTACTTAACCCGTCAAACATTTCCCTAACATATCTTTCACCCGAAAAACATAAAATAGTTTAAAATGGGGCCGTGAGATTCACCTGAATCTGTGCTTGGCTCAAAAAGGAAGATAGCAAATTTGTGGTCTCGCACCTACAAACGTCCTAGGCGTATAAGTCACTACACCTATAGTGCATGTGCCTTGGCAAGTTGTACACCCAACTCCCCGACCACGTGTTATTCCAATTCTCGTTTAATTGGACGCGTATCCTAGGTTCATTGGCGATGGATTACCCTTTTCTTACGAGTTATGTATTATTCTCGTTAATATCCTTTTTAACTTGTATACTATTATTCTCGACACGACTCTACCTAACGTATAATTATTTTCCCATTTAAATAATTATGCTTAGGATCGCATCGTTCGATATAATGTATTCTTAATACCCGACCAGACTCACTTTGCCGCATATTTATTTTCCCATTTAAATAAATATGCTAAGGTCTTGTCGTTCGGTAGTATATTCTTAACGCCCGACTCGACTTACCATGCCGTACATTTATTTTCCCATTCAAATAAATATACTATGATCTCGTCGGTATACCCATATATACATGTATATTTTGCCTACTCGTCTCGGTTTTCATACCACTTTCTGTCACACCACGCCAATGGCGGAAACACGTAGCGCGACGGTTCAAGAGCATAAAGTCAAGGTTAACGCAAATCATAAGTAATTAAGAAATTGGGTCATTTATTAAGGCGTCAAAAACCATGTTTGATTGTTCACACATAAATGAAAATTGGTTTTAATACAAATAAGGAGGCTTCCCAAATATATCCCGAATCCTTGGATATAGAGACGAAAACCCCTTCAAAACCCCCGACGCCCAGTTGAGAGACTCCCCTGACCCAGCTTGCCATGTTGTTCATCATCTATCAATTACCTGAAATATATGTTTAAAAATTCGTCAATATATAAATATTGGTGAGTTCACAGGTTTTAGTTTATCAAAACTTTGTCTCTTGGGAATTACCATGTTACGACAATTTATAGGAGTTGCAAGTTCCTATAATTCTACTTGAGCCTATAACCAAACCAAGACAAATAATAATAATGCCCCGCTCCAAGTCGTTACTCGGTATCCTACGACTTGATTTCAGAATACGTGCACCCCAGGCATACGCCGATGCATAATCGACGCTATCGATTAGGGGTGGGCCTTGTCAGGCACCAATAGTACTATTCAAATATTCCTTCGGTTTCATTTCCCTGAATTAATGATTATAGTAGAGAGGTCTCAACCCCGAGTGGCGATCACAACTCAAGTACTTAACCCGTCAAAATTTCCCTAACATATCTTTCCCCCGAAAAACATAAAATTGTTTAAAATGGGGCCGTGAGACTCACCTGAATCTGTGCTTGGCTCAAAAAGGAAGATAGCAAATTTGTGGTCTCGCACCTACAAGCGTCCTAGGCGTATAAGTCACTACACCTTTAGTGCATGTGGCTTGGCAAGTTGTACACCCAACTCCCCGACCACGTGTTATTCCAATTCCCGTTTAATTGGACGCGTATCCTAGGTTCATTGGCGATGGATTACCCTTTCCTTACGAGTTATGTATTATTCTCGTTAATATCCTTTTTAACTTGTATACTATTATTCTCGACACGACTCTACCTAACGTATAATTATTTTCCCATTTAAATAATTATGCTTAGGATCGTATCGTTCGATATAATGTATTCTTAATACCTGACCCGACTCACTTTGCCGCATATTTATTTTCCCATTTAAATAAACATGCTAAGGTCTTGTCGTTCGGTAGTATATTCTTAACGCCCGACTCGACTTACCATGCCGTACATTTATTTTCCCATTCAAATAAATATACTAGGATCTCGTCGGTGTACACATATATACATGTATATTTTGCCTACTCGTCTCGGTTTTCCTACTCTTATATCTACCTTCCCATTCAAATAGATATACTAGAATTTCGTCGAGACAAGCATATATATACATATATAAACGTGTAATTTTTCTTGTTAAGTCCATACGTTGTTTAACGTTTTAATCCTTTACGTTACGTTTTTCTCCCACGAATGTTTTCTCTAACACTTAGGAAAGTGTTATATAATTTTCACCCATGTTATATATATATTTTACTTCTTAAAATATATATATTTCCCATTTTGCCGCAATGACATTTTTCTCTTATTTGTCCATTTATCCGTTATTGTTAGTTTATGTAACTAAGTCCGATAGTTAAATTTTTCCAAGTTTCTTCCAATATGCGTTCTATGGAAATATTATTTATACTTCCAATTCCCAAACACATATTACTTGGAAAGTTAATATATAGTTTTGTATTTTTAACTCAACTTGTTAACTTATATACCCAAAAATGTTTCCGATACTTTTATATTCCCATTTATATAAAAGTATCCATTTTTGTATAAGTTTTCTCAAGTTTCTACTCTTGTCCAATATTTTTATAAAAACCTTTATTTTTATAAAATCCTCATGTTAGTATATATCCATATTTTTATAAACTTCCATTTTTTATAAAAATACACTTTTTATAAAATACACAAGTAGTTTACTAGTGTTTACCAAAACTATCCTTGGAAAAATCATCATTTATGCTTTTGACACCAAACTTTCCGTTAATGCATTTTTGGACCAAAGTTTCTAAAATATCTATTTTAGTCCATCAACTTTCAAAGTTACAACATTAGTCCCTTAACTTATAAATGTTGCATTTTCCATCCTAACTTCCAAAGTTAGCATTTTTCTTCCAAATTAGTGGACTTTGAAGAATCATCTTCTTATTGTTTGGTTATTTTTACATCATTCCACTTTTAATAGTCTTATATTTCATCCTTGATGCTATTAACATGTGTGTTTAATGTTTTTATCCAACATACCCCAAATTTCATTCATCCAAGTAAGTAGACTTTAAATATGTAACTTTTACATTTATGAACATCTAACATATTCCAAATTATTTTAGACATTAGATGGCCATTTTATATTGATTAAAACCATCTTTTAACACATTCAAGTCACTTTCATAAATCATGTTCAAATCATCATCCTTCATAAGTGTATGTATATGTTTTATAATTTTTAGAGATACTACATTACTAGTATTAAATCCATGATCCATCTACATATTATTACTCTTCCATTTTACTCTTGTAAAACATATTAAGACTTATGTTTCAAAAACCACATTTTACCCATTCATGTACAACTTGCTCTTAAGAACACATAACATGAACATTAATGATCAAAGCAAGGTTAAAAACTTACTACTAGCTCAAGGCTAGGGAAGACAAAAACCTTGGATTTGAATGGGGTTTAGTGTGTTCTTCCAAGTGGTTAAGCTGCAAGATCTTGAAACACACAATGGGGTTTTGAAAGATGAAGATTTAGAGGTGATTTGGAAGTGTTAAACTTGAAAAGAAAATGTATATGGGAGGGGTATATGTTACGGCCAAGGGGAAGAAGAAGAAGGAGATTTTTGTTTTGTTGGTTCAAGTATGCATACAAGTATTCTTATAATATCTTCTCCAAATCTCTATGATTACATATATCTTCCATGGATTGTGTGAGATCTTAATGAAGATTATGTGGGATATGGAAAAATCTTTGGGGGATTGTTAAGAGGGTGTTTGGCCGTGAGTTCTAGAGAGAGAGGGGAGGTGATTTGGTGATTTTTGCCCAATGCTAATCCATGCAACTTTTAACCTCATGATTAGCTCTAATTATAATTGGGTTAATAAATAAAAGAAAGGATTAATCATGGGGGTGGGGTTTAGGCCGGCCCCTTGGGGTGTTTGGGTGGGGTCCACAACAGTAAATATTTACCCATTATTTGTTATGTTTAATTCCTTCTCGTTCGGGTGTCGTCCGGGTATTTTTCGGGTTTTAACCGCGTGTTATTCGGATATTAAAAATACCTTTAATAACCCTTAAACATAGTCCAGTTTAAGCGTTGATAAGTTATTTAGGCTTTTGCCGGGTGAAATTATAAGTTATACGCGTATCGGGTGCGGTACGCGCACTTTATTCGTTACCGGGAGATTTGTATAACAAGCTCTTACTTATGGCTTTGGAGTTCCAAAACCCATTATATTTTGTGAAATTACTCTTTATTTTATATCCCGGGTGTCCGGGATCCTTTTCGCTTATTTAATTTTTTACCGGGTAATCGCCAGTGTCCATACCGGATAAATTTACTCGCACATGATCCTATCATGTTTTGTCATTAAACATATGCATTCCTATGCATTATTTGGGAATTTCTATCTTTCTAAGGCCTCAATTAAACAATCAACACATAATTGCATTTAATTACGTTAATCGCGTATCAGTTAATTAGTACAGAATAGATTTTCTTTAAAACCCTGTGACATGAACCTTTAGTTCTTTTGGAGCATCCAAATAGATTTTCTTTAAAACCTTTGGAGGTACATCATTTGTTCTCTCATGTTTTGGGAACCAAATGGTACTCTCCTGTCAAATTTTCTCAATCTTGGAATAGTTGGCAAATTTAATTGGATATTCCTCGTCAGAAATTATCTTATCGGATCCTTCCATCAGATAGAAAACTTTGACGGGTTTGTCACTTTGTTCATTTTTCTCAACATGCTTAACTGACTGATTCACTCGATGAGCATTAGCCATTGGATGGATAATCTGAGAAGGTGACACTGGTTCATTGGTGATAATGTGATTTTCAGCAGGAATACCACACACTTTCTCAAATTTATCCTCCTCAGAGTCAGAATCATCAGTTTCAGCTATCACTCCTTCATCATTCAGTCCCAAAAATCATCCGTTTCAGCTATCACTCTTTCATCATTCAGTCCTAAAATAGGTCTAACATCAGAATTAGGGTCTTTCACACTGGAGATGTTAGACTCATCATCCGATGTAGAGTCAGACTTAACTGAACTCTCCAGTGTTATTGAATGCAAAGTATGATTTTCAAACAACACTGGACATGGGACGGCCTTGTAGTTTGCACTACTCGCAAGTTGAACCCCGAGTTGCTTATTATCCTCTATCAATCTATCGCATGCACCACAATAATTTTCACTGTTCATATCTAAAGAAGATTCAGCACTTACCTTTTTTGGAGGCTCAGTCATTGCCATCAATGCAAAATGTACTTCCTTTCCAGCAAAGAATTTAGAATAATCGATTCTGGTAAAAGCATCATCCACTATGCACGATTTGCGACTCATCAGAAAATTAGCTTCGGCTAGAAGTTGACCAATATCATCATCTAGTGAATTAACACTAGTTTCAGAATCAGAATCGCTCTCCGAGTCAGAATAAGCTGAATCACACTATTCGGGAACATCAGTAACAGAGTCATGAATCAATCCCGACTTCTTCTCAACACAAACATCTGTTTCTTCAAATAACTCCTCAATCTTCACATCACATTTCTTCTCAGTCTTCAAAACATCTTTAACTGACACCGGTTTCTCCAAATCCATCTTTTGAGCAACACACGCCACATTACCAGTAGTGATTTCCTCAACACCGAGTTGCATACCAGTCTAATCAAATCCCTCATCTTTCTGGATTACCAAAGCCTGGTTCTGATTATTTGGTTGGGTTTGGCTGTTTTGTGTAGAAATTGGAATGATAGTTCTGGTTGGATTGTGTGGTGTTTGATTTTGATTTTGGTTCTGGTTTTGTGTAGTGGTTTGTCTAATAGTATTGTTTGGTGAGGTGTTTTGGGGGGTTTTGGTAATTATTTTGTGGTTGAAAGTTGGAGTTGTTTAGCTTTGATATGATACCTGATTTTGTGATTGACGGTTTTGGTAGTTGGTGTTAAAAGGATGCATATTCCCTTGTTGTGCTGGCTGTGTGCATTCTCTCTTGAAGTGACCTTTCCCACCACAGTTAAAACATGTGACTTTGGCTTTGTTGAAGCCATATGTGGTGTTTGGAGATGTAGAAAGATCAGTTCTGCCCGTCTTCTCTATGAACTCAGTCGCTCGCCTCATAACACTAGCAAATGCCCACTGAATGTCAATAAGCTCCATCTACTCCTTGTCAATTTGACCGTAGTCCTCACTGGTTAAGTTGTTGTTACCAATTTGACTAGCTACTAATCCATTATACGAAGCAACCATTGCAGAGACCAAGGCTACATGTTGCTGTGCAACTTCAACAGTATCATTGTTCAAGTTTGATGTCTCCAACACAATTAGGCTCTGGTTAGGTTTACTTGGGTCATTTAGGTTTGATTCATTTGAGGAATGTAGGATTGTTGAGGTTGGTTCAAATTAGCTGAATAGCATGCAGCTTGTTGCATAGGTGAAAATGGTGGGATGTAAGTAGTAGGGTATGATGGTGGGGTATAAGATGATGTTTGAGCAAGATAGTTTATGGGGGGTTTTGGTTGGTTCAACAATGCTTGAAACACAACCAATGTATGGAGCAACAGTAGTACTAGAACTTGAACTAGTTAGAGATGAAGATGTACCACCACGGTATAACTCTGGATTCTCAGGAACTTGAGCTCTTTTCGCTTTCCTCTTTTCCTCCATCTCTTTGTTCTTAAGATTTTGGATGAATTCATTGATGGTCCAGTATTGGTACGCATCTTTCTCCTTAAGGACCTCAATATGTTGATTCCAGTATGGTGGTAATGCATTAGCGAACTTATCCACCAGCTCAGACATGGGTATATTGATCTCATAACTTGAAAGTTCGGTCAACAAATGGCAATACCTCGGAATCAACTCCTTCAGCTTCTCATTTCCCATATAGCTAAAGTTCTCAAACTCTTTTCTCAATTCCTCCATTCTAAGCTTCCTTGTCTTCTCATTCCCATCGTGACGATTCCTTAACATATCCCATAATTGCTTTGAAGTGGTGCACGACCCAAACTGATGTAACAGATCAGTATTAATGGCCTGGGACAGATGAGAAAACGCCTTCTTTTCCACAACAAACTTTTTCTTCTCATCCTCAGCGAGACTCTCTAATGGAATTGGCTCACCACTGTTCTCCAAAACTGGAGAAACATACCCCTTAGCAATCATTTGCCAAGCTTCCGTGCCTTCCAGTCCCATTCCCTCTAGATAAATCTTGAACCTGGTCTTCCATTGGTTGTAATCCACCATTTCCATCAACTTTGGTGGACGACTCCCACTACCCGAAGATAAGTCATGAATAAGCGTCGAAATCGCATTGGTAGTCTGAGAGTGTACCGCCGCTGGTGCAACTCCCTAGTAATCAGCCATAGGTTGTTGTTGTGGTTGTGCAACTTGTTGGGCATTGAACTAGTCATCGCCAAATAGTTGATTGGTTGAGATGGTTGACTATTCTTCTGAGCAGCTACCGACCAAGGATCCATTGTTGTTTGCTGTTTTGGTGTTGTATTAGGTCGTGGTGTTGTTGGAAAGTTCCACATATTGTCTAAAAAGTATAAAACACGAAATGATTAGAAAAATTTTTCAACAGTTTCTACGTTCAACCGTTTACCAATGACCGTTTACCACTTTGTATGTGTCAAGGATCGATCTTCAAACAAAGAATATGATCAAACAAGTTCAATTCAGGTGCGGAATCCCTGAATTGATTACGAAATGATAATATATCTAGCAAAACAAGCAAATCATCTCAAACATTTTCATTTCATTGATAAACATAATGATTAACACTTTAAAACTTTGTTTACAATGATAGATATCAGTTACAGACTCAACAAAGACCTAGGGAGACGACACACTCAGAGAGGGAAACAAAAATGACCAAAAGTTAAACTTAGAAAATGATTCAACCTATATAGAGACATGCACATTCGACCATTCGATTGGGCGAATGTGAATGTTCGACAATTCACAGTTGGCGAACCAACATATATGTACAATCAAAACTCCATTCGACCTCTCTGAGTTCTCCCTTCGACCAAACTATCTACATTCGACCAATTGGTTTCCACCTTTGACCGTCCGATATCACCAAAACATATTAGAATTCACAATTCAATAGCACTAGTCGCACTTCGTGTATCTACAAACAAAACCAAGTCACTTATCAAAGCCAAAACAGCAACACCTATCCACAACAAAACAATTACCAAAACTGACAAAACACCTCTCAAAATACCACACAAAGTCAAACATCTACATCTAACCAAAACCAAGCCACACCTAACTCTAACCCAACCAAAACCATTGTTCCAATTACTACACCAAATAACCAACCTCAAAACGATAATCAGGCTTTGATGATTCAAAAGGATGAAGCTTTTGATTGGAATTGCATGCAATTGGGTGTTGAAGCGGTTACATGTGGAAATGTAGCTTGCTTTGCGCAAGAAATGGTTTTAGAGGAGCCGGTGATAGATGACGTTGAGTTGATTTCTGAGAAAGTTTGTGAGAAAGTGACTAAGAAGGTTTCTGAAGTGGTGATTGAGGAGATTGTTGAAGAGATTACTGAGGAGGTTCCATTTAATGTTACAGCGAAGATTGATGAACCGGTTACTGATACGGTTTTAGGGACGATAATTGATTCCGCTGCTGATGTCTCTGATGAACCAGAATCTGTCTATTCGGATTCAGAAAGTGAATCTGATTCTGAAGCTAGCATTAATTCACCGGATGATGACATTGACCAGTTGATAGCTGAAGCCAACTTTCTGATGACGAAGAAATCTTGCATGGTTGATGATGCTTTCACCAAGATTGATTACTCAAAGTTCTTTGCTGGGAAGGAAGCTCATTTTGCAGTGATGGCCATGACAGATTCACCAAGACCGGTAAGTCCTAACTCTACTAATAGTGAGACTCCATATTGTGGAACTTGTGATAGATTAAATGATGAAGTTAAGCAACTTAGGCATCAGCTTGAGAGCGCTAAAATAGTCATTCAATCTTATCGTAAGGATGAACACGATTTCAACAAAACACTTGAAGGGTATAAAAAGGATGTTTCAAAACTGAGAAAAACCTTATCTTTGAAACAAATAGCCATTAACAATTACATCAATGAAATTGAGGAAACAAAACTTGAAATGGCTAAAATCAAGTGTTTTGCTGAAAAAGTGAACAAGAAATTAGAGAGTTATAAACATGTGGCGTATGTTTTGGACCACATTGTTGAAGAACCATCACAATCCAATGATGCCAATTATAAGGTTGTTCCTGCTCCAGTGTTATTTGAAAACCACAATTTGAAATCAGTAACACCTGAGAGTTCAGTGAAATCGGATTCTTCATCGGACAATGAATCCAATACTTCTAGTATTGGTGATCCAAACTCCGATGTAAGACCGATACATGGATTAAATGATGAAGGAGTGATTGTAGTAACTGATGATTCAGATACTGAAGAAGAAGAACCTAAGAAATCTGATGATATTCCTTTGGAAAATCATATTAGAACAAATGAGATAATCTCACCATCTCAGGTTTCTTCTCCTCAGAAAACTGTAAACAAAATGAATCAATCAGTTAAGCAAGTTGAGAAAAATGAACCAGTTGACAAACTAGTTAAAGTTTTCTATCAGATGGAAGGATCCGATAAGATAATTGTTGATGAAGATTATCCTATACAGTTTGTCAATTATTCTAAAATTGATAAAATCTGGCAAGACAGTACCATTTGGTTCCCGAAACATGAATGGACCAATGATATTCCTCCAGAACTGATTCGCAGACCGTATGGTGATAATTCTTCACAACCAAAGGTTCATGTTTCTGAATTCATTAACCCTAAAGAGAAGGTTAACGGATTTTTTGAACCGACTTACTCAAAGGAGCCCGCTCCTAAGAGTTTAAGGCATAAGTGTATTAATGATCAACACCCGGTCAAAACTTTCGCGAAACCTAATTCTAAAAATATGTTTGAAGAATAACGTGCATGTTGAAAATGTGGGGAGAGATGGCATTTACTTGCTCACTGCCCATATGTAAGACATAAGAGGCACGAGGTTGAGAGAAAACAAAATGGGAAGAATCAGGTTGATGATCATAGACAATATTATCCACAACAACAGTTTTTCCCTCAGAGGTAAAAATCTTATAATCAAAATCGTTTTTATCAACAAAGGTGTAACACCCCAACCGATGGCGGAAACATCGAAGTGTCACGTAGTGATGATTGTTCAATAGCTCATGGTACTAAATGAAAATTGAAAAATATTAAACAATTTACAATTCATCTTACAAGTAAATATTACAAAATTTGATTAATATAAACTAGGTTCAAAGCTCCTATGTGTTCCAAGACTTGTACAACTTCCAATAGCAAATAAACCTGAAACATGTTAAGTTGGAAAGATTGGGGGGGGGTCAACTATAAATAGTTGGTGAGAATACATAGGATTTGCATATGGTTGAAAACAATATGTTGTATAGCAATTTTAGTTGAAGTATAATAATGAGTAATGATAGAATATGAGCCCGACATGTAACAATGCGTCCTTTGTACAATCAAACCTTGTATCGACTGAGACCTAACTCGCAAGTTAGTAAAAGTGTAACTGTTATCGATCATCACTGAATTTATGCGGGGGGATGGGTTTGTCAGACCTATAGCGCTATAATCTAAACAGGCGGCTTGATCAATGTTAATGATTGTACTGTGTCTTTTTGTTACAGTCAAATGATAGAATGAGTAAATGATAGTGTAATTGAATCACAAGTTTCAACAAAGTAAGAATGAGTAAATGATAGTATATAAAATGTTTAAACATGTTTCACTCCAAAATGTAAAACAGAAAAAGGGGCTATGTAAACTCACCTCAAGCAAGCAAATAAGCATCCACAATGCAACGCACAGCTAGCAAGATGATTCACAAGGAATCAACCTAAATGATTAATGTAAATTATTGTGAATGAAAGGGCTTAGAAAGTAAGTTTTTTTTTTCTTAGATTAGGCACTTAGAATTTTCTAGTCTAGATTTATTTGAATTGAATTATAATTGAGTTAAAATACACATAAATATTCGATTAACGATAATTGTTATCAATATATATATATATATATATATATATAGAATGAAACAACCAATAGTCCCAACAGTTTATACACCCACATCCCAATTCAACCGTAGACCACCCTCACATTTGTTTTTTTCTAGAATAGTGACAATATATACATATATTTTATTTATAAAAATTCACACGTTATAAATTAGTAAAAACAATACATCAATTATAAACTTCCTATAACTTATGTACGGTATTAAAAGGATGAACTAATATTAAGTTGAGTATTGGTTGAAAATATGCTATTTTATATTTTCAATCACTCAATGATGTGTTAAGTAAATTTAGAAAAAAAAATACATTGAAGAAATGATTTTCACAAGTAATATGGGAAAAGTTGTATGGTTTTGGTTATGAAAGAAGTGGGTGTTGTATAGAGTACACCGCCATATTATGTATTTTGGGTTTTTATTTTAACGCCCCACTTACGGTATGCGCATATAATGTATATATGTGTGGCCCTTGGGGGGCAAAACTAAAGTTGCACTAGTTTTAACGTTATTTTACTAATTTCGTGAAAATAACGTTAAAAACGACGGACGGTTAATCATGCATCATGTGGTGGCGTGGATAGCCAAAAGACAAAGGGTCCATGCACCGATCGGGTTTGTCCCGATTGCTAAGTGTTCTGTGCCTTCTGTCCAAGGCTTGATACCAAACCACATCGAGCCGAGTGTCTCACTGGAAGCAGCCTCTCTATTCTTAGGGGTAGAGGTAAGACTGTCTACATCTTACCCTCCTCAGACCCTACCTTAGCTTTGCTATAGGTGGGATTAACTGAGTATGATGATGATGATGATGATTTTATTAGTATTTTTTTAACTATGTAAATAAAATAATAAAACCCACTACAATCAACCCATTCATCTTTTTCCTCAAGTTATAAAAGAAACAAACTATTGAAGTTAAGAACAATTCAAATGACTTATTCTTGAATGCTTGTAACTAATATAAATATATATATATATATATATATTTCAAGTTGTGGATTCGTTACCTTAATCGCAACGCGATACCAATGAGAGATTAATGGTTTGCGGCTTGACGACAACCAAACAAAAACGCATGTGTGACGGATGCGGTGGTGAGTTGTAGTTATCACACCGTTGTATGAACGGAGACGAACAACAGAACCTAACATTGATGAAAACCCGAACGTTGTCATGTAGAGACAGAGGTTTTGAATACTAACTCAAAGGTAAATCAAAAGGTTTTTTTTTTGGATGACAAGAGGCGAAGCTCTAAATGGGGTTGAGATTTATATCATTGCTTGATTGGTAAAAAAAATGGAAGGAGTCATAATCAAAGAAGAGAATGAATTGGCCATGATTTTTTGGCGGAAAGTTTGGTGAGATGTGTATCGGTCAAATTGTGATTTCCATTTTTTTTATCCTATGAAGTTGGCAGGTTGCCATGTAAAATTTAAATTGCATATCACAAATTGAAAAAAAAAAGTTGTACGTAGTTATTATTGTTATTATTATTATTGTTATTATTGTTATTATTATTATTATTATTATTATTATTATTATTATTATTATTATTATTATATTAAAAAGAAGTATAAACAAGTTAAAATATATTAAAGTAATTTTATATATATATCGATACCAACTAGAATTACAAGTGAGGTGCGGATAGACAGACAACAAGCTGCGCCGCAACCCCTTTTTTGAATAGTAAAGCTTACTCTATTAAATATAACGCTTGTGTCCTTGGCCACGGGAGAGTTACTCTGCACCACCTTTTTGAAGTCGATGTAAAAACCGGATTGCTTCGGGAGCAAGGCCCCCAAATGTGTCAAAAGCGAAGGTCACTTGATTGAATTTATACCAACTTAAAAAAAATTAAAATAATATATAAGAATGTTTTGAAATAAAAAAAATTAGACATGTGTGATACCCCGCAATTTCAGGTTCTCACTTTAACTAAACTCTAGTTACATTCCTTGCATTCTACTTAACATCGAGAAATTTTCAAATTTCAACACGTATATTATATTTTTTTTTTATCATTCATAACGTGCCTAAGTCTTATTTTCCCGACCACACAACTTATATATATATATATATATGTATATATATAAGTATAATAATAATAATAATAATAATAATAATAATAATAATAATAATAATAATAATAATAATAATAATAATAATAAACATGATGCAAATATTATAACTAAACCCCCCCTAAACCTAAACTACAACCCAACAAACAAAACTACCCAACCCAACACCCTCTTGAGCCCACCAGACTCAGCCCAAACCACCCAGCCCAAACCCCTCCTTCCCATTTCAGTTATAAAAAAATAAAGGTCCCTGCTCTGATTCGAACCCGGACCACCTCCACACACACACACACGTTACACCACCTGGACCACACCCTTTAGTTGGTTTAAAACCAACTTAATTTATATAAATACTCACTCTCGTTACTCTTTCTTCCTTCCTGCGTCGTGCAACAGCAGCAGATATGGCATGTTTTACAAATTTTGACCATTCAATTAACTTAATTGACACGCTTGAATTTATAAATGGAATGATTACGCGATTATCGGCCATCAGTGACTCATCAACACGTTAATCATCATCCAATTGATACCCAATTAACCATTTTCGCATTTGACATTCAAGTCGTGGTCAACGCTTGCCAATTCAACGATCCAGTTCATTGTACTATAAATGGATCATTTCTGGACCATCTCACCTCGCCGATTATCCTATTCCAATCCTCAATTTTACTCAATAACTTTCTGTTCTTATCATACGATCACGTGTTTGACTTTACAAGTTGACTGGCCATTTGTGCTCGTAACAACGTTGTAAGTTTAATTATTTTTGTGGGTTTTGATCTTCGGCATTCACACATCAATAACCATAAGGTTAATTGGGCTATCGATGTGTGAATCAAACGATTGCATATTCTAGGGCTCGTGATGTTTATTTTGGGGATAAACTGGAATTGCATAATATATTTATTTTAAAACGAACGAAACTAATCACAACCACAGGCCTAGGCCAAGTAGTTGTGACTGGTACTTCCATCCTGAGCCACCCGGGTTCGAGTCCCGGCAGTGGCCTCCTTTTGTTCTTTTTTTTTATTTAGCCTTTTAACAAATCAATTAATTATATATAATACATTTAATCTTATAAATTCGTTTTTAAATATTATAACTCTTTTATAAATTCTAAAAAAATTACTTTTAGTTAATCTGATATAAATGTTCCACCTACAATTTTTAGTTTTCAAAAATTCATTTATTTATTATATTTAATAATTAAATCAATTTTATTCTATTATATTTATAAAAATCTATAAAAATATCAAAACGATCTTATTAATTTCCACAAAAATTATCCTGAGTTTTTATAACATTAAGCTTTTCAGAAATGATTTTTATTTCTGAAAAATCATTTATTTAATATTTTTAATCAATTTTTGTTAGTTTTAATCAAAACTAAATCATAATAAATCCAATTTTTAGTATTTTTGCACCAAAATTTTATACAAATTATTTCTGAATATTTAGAACAGAAATATAAATTTTAAACTTAAAATTCTTTAATTTTAATATTTTTAAATATTAAAGTTAAATTTTGACAAATTGTTATAAATAGAATTAATATTCTATTTTAAAGAAAATAATTTTATAAAAATTATTTTTATACTTTAAATACATTATTGTGACCATCTTAACTTTAAATTTCCTAAAAAGATTTTTGGTTATTTATTTATTAATATTCTCTCAATTATCAAACGTTTTTTATATTAATCAAACAAGCATTTATCCCCAATTCGAAGCCCTAGAAACTTATACACTTATAGACTTGATAGACTTAGACATATATATTACCTTATTATAGGGTGATACTTGACACATTTGGGCAACACACTATTCTATTTATCAACAAATACAACATTTTGCTAAGGTGAGTTTTACATAACCCCTTTTCTATTTATCACCATTTTTGGGGTGAAACATGTTACAACATTATTTATGCAATTCAATCGTCAATGTGTCTATGTGTATTTCTATGTTGCATTATGTCTTGAACATGACTAGGGTAAGCACAATTCTAGCATAAACATTCATCAGCCAAACGGTATACATTGATAGATCTATTGGACTGACAATCCCACCCGGATACGTGCCTCCTACAAAGGTTACGTGGGTGTTTGTTACTGCAATATAAACGAGTGAACCATGAGCGTATGGGATGTACCACAATTACAACAGTCAACAAGGTTGATTATGCACTCGATTTACTTCTAGTATGTTTTCGCATATGGACTAGATTGCCATGACACATGAATTGCACAACATATTTTATTCTATTATCAAAACCTATGTAATTCTCACCAACTTTTGTTGACCCAAAACATTTTCAACTTAACATGTTTCAGGTTCTATTTGCTTGAAGATTTGAATTGATGCTTGAAGATATGTGTATAGCTTTATTCGATTTGATGTACAAATTCTAGAACAATTGTATGTAATTCATTTAAATTATTTAATGAAATTTATTATTCACCATGAGCTACTGAACAATCATCAATACGTGACATCCCGATGTTTCCGCCATCGGTTGGGGTGTTACAGATTGGTATCAGAGACATGGTTATAGGGAATTAGGTTATTAGAAATATAATCTAGTCTATAACCATAGGATTTAACCAGTACTTGCTTCTTTTGCTTGCTATTCTCTATCTCCTACTTCTTATCTCTACTTTCATCCCTACAAGAAGGTTGCTCTCCATCACTGGATCCACTTTTAGACTAATAAGACAAAATCCTCAGGTTTAACCTGAACTACCTTGAGATCTCGTCGAAGTTCTAGATTTTAATAACGAACACGTGCAATCTGGAAGGGTGAACGCCTGTATTCTGAGTCTTCTGTCTAGGCTGGCATTGCGCATATATCCCAATCAGACGAGGGACCCGGATGCCTACCTGGGAATTCTCGGGATGAGTGTTCACTTATAGGCTAAAGCATGTCTTCATATGTTATTGAAATTTAGAATCTTTGATAAGTCAACGTTTTCGTTTATTCATTTTAATTAATGAATAAATGATTACATTCTCTCCTCATGCTAGCTCTAGACTTCAAGCATCAGTATTTCCTGTTAAGTTTGGAAAAATGGGGGGGGGGGGGGTCAACTAGAAGTTGGTGAGAATACATAAGCCATGTCAAGCAAGTAGTTTAAGTATAAAAGTTTAGCAATTCATATGTCTATCGTAAGTTTAAGTCTACATGAATAAACATAATATGTTGAATCGACATAATCAAACCTCCGACTAGTTTAGGTCCATCCCGTCATCCACGGTTCACCTTAATAATGTGTTGGAACGATAACAATCACCCACGCTACCTATGTAGGAGGTACACGTATCCGGGTGGGATTGTCAATCCAATAGATCTATTATTGAGTATCGCCGGCTTGGCCATAGCTAATGATTATGTAATGTTGAAACTCGTTGAAACTCGTTGAAACTGTTGTTGTCTAATTCATGAGGCATTAAAGTTTACAACTAGACATGCATGTAGAATTGCTTAAGTAAAATGTTGCAAGTATAAAGAATCGCATAAACATGGTTACGTAAACTCACCTGAAATTCACTGTGTAAGTACTAGCAAGTAGCAACAAGTCTGAACTTGAATTAATTGAACTGTTGTATCCTATTACAAGTAAAGGACACCTTAAATTCTAATGCAAGTAAGCTTGTTTCGTTTATTGATTGTATAGATAGTTTATTCAACTACCTAGACTCGCATTGAATGAGTGCGCGTCTTAAAGTGTGTATGACTTAACGAACCGATAGTAATTTGGTTTGGTTTCACAAAATATATTCGTGTGTATATATATATTTCTAGTATGATACAGTAAGTTTTGCTAATAAAATTTAGTTGTAATGCGTAGCTTGAATTGTACAAAATAATAGACTTGACCATCGGATATGTTTCTTATATTTTTATAAAACTTTGGACATAGTCTCCTCTGTTTTTTTTTTTTTTTTTTGTAAGAAACCAGACAACACAAGTAGTTTATTTTATCCCAAACATCAATTGTTCAAACCCACAAAACGCAATACAATTTAATTAAGTTTTTATAAGCGACAAAGATTCTAGTTATTAAAACTATAATGAATGGGAACATATACGTTTGTTAAGTAACACATATATAGATGGTTTGACGTCATGATAATTCTAAATATGATAATATTTTGTTTACTAAAAAAAAACATTAAGCGTATTCATTCAGACTTGAAATTCATTGTATAAAATTAGAGAATTAATAGGCCATATTATATTGAAGTTGCACAAAATAGTCAAACTTGCTTTATAAAAAAAACGTATGAATCATGACTTATATATTAGTTTTAAAATCATATTACATATAATAGGCAAACACTAAGAATATGCAATTATCATGACATATCAACTCACTCGATATGCCTGTCTTTCTTTTCTGTCTTACCCAAATCCAAAACGATCCCGATGGAATAAACCCACTCCAAAACTAATCTTATAAACTCAATTAACCAAACTGATTGGGACAACAAAGAAACTCAAAAGGATTCGGTACCTCTCTGCGCGATGGTGAAACGAACCAGAAGAGAAAATGAACCGAAACCGTGACCATTACCGGTCATCGAACCGGGATTGAACCCAGCACGACCATTGTCGCTGCTCGTGGACCGTCACCCTCGTCAGACCAACCAAAACAGAAGCTAAAACCCAAGAGTCGCACCACAACAAATCTGAACCGGAGATAGGGACGAACGGAAAGAATACAGGGCGGAGGTCACCTTGACTGAAGTCGACCGGAATGCAGGACTCGAGTTTATCAGTGTGGGGGTGTCAGGGTGGTGTGATGTGAACGAAGGAAGGGTGGGCACGGCACGGGCTTGGTCAGCCGGTTGTCAAAGCTCGACTGGTTTAGAAAGTGCTTTTAGAGGTGTGTTATGTGTGTGTATACGTGAAGGACAAAGAACTCAAATTTAAGTTGAGAGGTGTGGATGGGGAGTGCAAGGAAAAGAACTAAGAAGAAAGAAAAAGAAGTTTGGGGGCTAGGGTTTTGATGCTAGAATGAAGGAGATGGGTAAAGGAGGATGAGATGTTTTATAGGTGGGGTTTTATCTAGGTTAAGTGGAATGTTATCTCGTATACGAACCAGTTACCGATTCGGGTCTCGTTTATGAACTGGACCCGTTTAGTCAATAGCATAATTATTTCATAAATTATATAAATGTAGGCCGAATTAAAACGAGCATTTGGACTATATATTTGTTATATATATTTATAGTCGTGTTTAAAATTTAAATGGATAGGTGCCATTAACCGATACACTATCACTTACAACGCATTATTGTTATTTTAGTTAGCGAAATGATTTATTATAGCCATTCCCAAATAATAATTCATTCTCTCATTAACGATATATTATTGTTAACGAATTAAAATTGTTTTATGAATAAAATATCAATATTATAATATTAGAGAAAAGCTAGGCGTTACAGTCTCCCCTACTTTTAGGAACTTCGTCCCGAAGTTATTGTTAGAGTATAGTAAAAGCTTATAAGTAACATGATCAAGGTTTCAAGTGACATTGGTCTATGATAACCGTCTTATGGAGCACTAAACTTGAGTTTCAGGAATGGAAAACATGAATGCACAAGATAACCATTAAGGTTAAATGGATCACTAATTAACTAGGGTTTATAATTGGGTATCTACCGAATATCTTGATAGAATTTCACACTACCTTAACGTACCTGTAAATTCATGATTACGTTCCGGACCGCAATCACCAATTTACCTTACGTTAGGGTTTTGTGTCCTTCTAAACTCTAAACACACATGTAAGTAATGCAAAAATAATCCTGTGGTTGAACCTTTGTATTAATGAGTCCAACTATTGAGCAGGAAAAAGACTTCTACCAGTCAGTGAGTAAGAACCTCTACCGATTGTTGAGCAGGTGCGATAGCCTCTACCAGTCGTTGAGCAGGTTATTAGAACCTCTACCGACTATTGAGCAGGCATGATGACCTCTACCAATCGTTGAGCAGGTTGTTAGATACTCTACTAACTGTTGAGCAAGCACTTCATCCTCTACCAATTGTTTGATTAAGTGTAACAATTGTTTTTGATTTAACACGTAAGTTGCAAGTTGTTAATATATACATGTAGCAAGTTTGTAAATGCATCAAGTATCGGGTATAACATGCGAGTTGTAACAGAGTTGCCCTAGACAAGGTAAATGACTCTAGGTGTGTTTATAGTAAATAGTTTATATTCCATGCTTTCATGTATCATGAATAATCAATTGTTCAGGTAGATAATCAAATCCTCATGTATAACTAATATTCAAGTTTGATGCAACGAACAATTAAGTTTTCAATAGTGTGGTTATCGTGGAGATCAAGTTCATGTTTGAGGAGGTAAAGGATGTGAATTTGGATTTTGAGAGATGATGAAAACTCAAAGTAACATCAAGGTTGTAAAAAATGGTGAATGTGTAGATGTTTGATAAAGGGTTTAATTTATAGGGTTTCAAAAAGACGCAAGTAGTAAGATGATCATGCAGAATTATCGTGGGGTTTGAATAAATAGTTAGATACAAGCGTATGAGGAAACATGATTGTGGTATTTGCCAAAAAAAAAAATTGTAATAGTTCGAACAAGTTTAAAATAAGTAGGTGTCAATGGAAAAAATGTAGAGTATATTTTGTTCCTGTGGATGGAAAGATTTTATTTTCAAAGTTGGTTTTGTATATAAAGCAAAAGTTATTAAATAGTACAAACTAAATGGATCTAGATCAAAATATTTCAATGAGTCGTAGGTTTTAAACACGATGTCGGATTTCAAAAATCAAGGATTTGTTCAGACGTTTTGTATAATAGGCTTCGAGTAATACATAAAAGAAGTCATTCTTAATAGAATAAAACATTTTTTTTTATCGTAAATCATTTGTTGCACCAATAAATTGTTCAATAAAAATTTGAAATTTAGCAAATAAGTTTGTGGAGATAAAAGACTCTTTTTTAAAATATATATATATATATTTATTTGTTATAATTTGTGAAATTCCCAAGTGATGAAAGTTTGAGAAAATTCAGTACTCTTTAGCTTGGTGCTACAGTATCTCCTATACACAGATTATAATGTTACAGTTTAAACAAGGATTTTAAAATCTCGAATGTGATGAAATTTTATGGTTGATGGTATCTTCAAAATATACATATATATATATATATACACATAAATAAAAAAAATGTAGGGGGGTGAAAGTTTAAAATAAAATTGGCCAGAAACATCAAAGATAATAGTTTTATGTATGATGTAAAAGGGAAACATATTGTTAGGATCTGAGTTTGTTTGTTTTGATTGTATTTAACTAAGAATGATAAGAGTGATGTGAATATAGATGGAAAGTGCAGCGGAATGATAAACTATTAATCAAAACATGAGAGTAATTGTTTTCTGATCGAATGCTTTCATTTATCTAAAAGATTACAATCATACAAGTACTCCCCCTCAGCCTGATCACACAGTGATTGTTTGTCTGAGAGAATGTTTGTGTGTGATATCATAGAACAGTACAAGCACTGTTCTATTTATAGACAAACCTAAACCACTGATGACCTAGACTGACGTCACCTAAGACAGTGACCTCTAACAGAATAACAAACATAAAACATCTGCCTATTACAAACTACTGTTACATTGAAAACACTGAAGGTAAACTACTGTTGTAGGAAAACTCTGATGGTCTTGTATCCTCTGCTGGAGCCTAAGTGCTGTTGGCTCCAGCAGTGCTTTATTCTTCAATACTTGGATCAGCAGTTGTTCTTCATCAGACCTTTGATCAGCAGTTGTTCTTCATCAGTGTTTATTCAACAGTCCTTTGTATCAGCAGTTGTCATAGCAGTTGTTTGGATAGAACAGTTGTTAGAGTCAGCAGTCTTTTGGGAGAAGTATGTTGTAAGGACTGTTTATTGTGTGGATCAACTGTTAGCATGTTTTGGCTTTTCAATCATCTGTTCTTCTCCAGGTCAGTATTATAATATTTTATTCCTAATAAACTCCCATGGAGCTCCATGAAGCCCCCCTACACATGCCCTAAGGCTAGGTGTTAGCAAAGCCCTGGATGCAATCAAGGGCGTTGGGTAGGTGTTGAGAGGTGAGGTTTAATTATTTTTGACCAAATTAACTAATAGAGAAGAGGTTATGAGGTAGGTGGTGGTTGATTGTTGAAAAGGAAGAAGGTCTGCAATAAAAAATGTGGTAGGTGGGGAAAGAAAGTTTTTAAAGTTTATTTTTGTATTACATCTATATTTTATTATAAATACCCAATGGGATGGATGAGTTAATTATGTATTCTTCACTTTTTTTTTTAAATTATATATCAAAGAGGTGATTATCAACCACGTTCGAGTTTGACTCATACGAACAATACAGGGCTGGCGGTTGGGATTATCAACCCACGTTCTACGACCTCCTTGTACGATAAGCAATGAGGTGAGGCTTGGAAATCGTGCTGAAATATGTTCATGACGCCCTTCGTGCAGATTTGGTGGAGCATGTTTGGTGTTATCATTCTAATGAGTTGGGTATGGACTCAAAGGACGAGTTGACTTAGTTATGTTTCGTTTTATATGTCTTGGTTGTTTTTTTTTTTTTTTCAAATTATGGTTTCTCCTTTTCTTTCTATTTTAGTTGTTATTTCCTTTTTAAGTTTTATGAAACTTTAACGTTTTATTTTATGTCTTTTAATTATATTTGTTAAAATATAAATTAACATAAATAAATATTAATGATTAAAAATGATTACTTAATCATCAATCAAACCCCCAACCAAGCCCCTACCATTACACTTTTTTTTGGGTTTTTATAGTGAAAAAAAGTGTGCTTATATGTCGCTTACGTGGCAACATTTTTTTCTCACTAAAACCCCATAACACATGGTCTAAGAAGATGGTAGATGGATTGTTAGAGAGAGAAAGAACATATCGAGACGGGATGATGTCTTCATGCGAAAGTATAAAAATTAAACAAGGTGATGTTTGTTTTTGAAGAGGTAAAATGTCTGCAGACCACATCTGCAGACATCTGCAGGAGAAGAGGTGGACCAAAGGTCTGCAGTCTGCAAGAAGAAGACTGTTTGTTTGTTAACTTCTGCAGGCTGCTAAAATTAAAAAAAAAAAACTGATTTTTTAAAGCAAACAATATTTTTTCAACATTGAAATTTAAATAATACTTATACAACACTGAAATAATATTCATAAAACCGCAAATAACAATGTTTCAACTAATTTATTCCACATTTTGCATTAACTGCTCGGCAATTTCATCTCGTAACTGAGTCATATATTCCCAATCCGATGCAGTACCATGTACTTCAACCTTGTCTTCAGCAGCATCAACATGCACATGACTATTTCCTAACGACACATTAGGTTGATACGAAATTGTCAAAACAATTAACAAACTACACATAAACATCAACATTAACAAATTCTTCAACCCATTTAACATAAAAACACAATCTTTTTTACAATCTTTAAAACCATATATGTACAACATCAAACTACATATCTGAAAGTAAAAAAAAAACTCATAAGAAAAAGAAAGTAAAAAAAACTGAACTAAAAACATGAACAGGAAAAAGAAAACATGGCTGTACAATCATGACATTCAAACCCCAATTTTTAAATTGTTCCTATTAGCAAGATACTACATAGAAACAATTAACAGATCTGATCTAAAAACATGAACAAGAAAAAACTGAACCAAACAGATCTATAACAAGAAAAAGAAAAATTATCTATATCATGAACAACACAAAAAAAAAAAAAAAAAAAAAAAAAAATTCGAACTAAAAACATGGTTGTACAATCATGAACTAAAAAAAACTGAACTAAAAAGATACTATAGTTCAGAAAGGGTTAGCGGCGCAGCTTGTTGCCCGCCTGCCTGTTATCTTAATGTAATTTTCTTTGTCCGAGAAAAATAAAACTAGTAAAAGATACTATACAACAAGGATTAAAAAAAAGAAAAGAAAACATACTGTACCGCAGTTTGGGTGCGGCGACGGCGGTTGCTGGAGGAGGTGTTCACGAGGAGAGAGAGGAGGAGGGAGGAGAGAGGCCGAAGGGAGAGAGGCCGGAGGGAGGGTTAGAGGAGGTGCAGATCGTGGAGAAAGAATCGGGGCTGCTAGGGTTTTGTGGAGGAGGAGAGGAATAAAGGGATTTTTGTGTAAAGTGTTTGAGAAGAAGTGTGAAGAGAATGGGTAATGTCTGCACGAAAAAGAGCTAAGGAAGAGGTTTTCATGTCTTATGTCTTCTAAAAATCAAACGAGCTACCCGCCTCAAATGTCTGCCCGCGTCTGCACGGCGCAGACATGAGTGCACCTTCCATTACTATGCACCATCCACTAATAGGGATAGCAATCAAATCCGAACCCGATGGGTAAACCCGAAACCCGACACATTTGGGACGGGTTTGGGGTCAGGTAATCGGGTATGGGTTCGGGTATGGGATTAGTTTTTATTTTTTTCGCGGGTTTGGGACGGGTTTGGGATTTGATGATATGCCCTTTTACCCGACCCGATTACCCGATAAAGTATACCCGTTTACCCGATTAGATACCCAATATAATTTCTAATATATATTTTTAAATATGCATGCATAATATATCTAATCATCCATCTACATTGTCATCTTGTGCTATAATTACCAAAAATTAGTGTATACTATTTGTTATCTATGTCTTTGATTGTTTTTATATGATTTAAGTATTTTATATTTATACATTGTAATCATTTACATGTATATTTAATAATGCTAAATGTAATTGGTTAATAGTTACCTAATAGATGTCCGTCGGGTTTTTGGTCGGATATACTCAATGAGTAAGTTTTAAAAATTAATGGGTTTACCCGAAACCCGCGGGTATACCCGCTACCCGATGGGTAATTACCCGACACAAACCCGACGGGTTTTGGCCGGGTTTGGGACAATCATACCTAAGCGGGTATGGGTTTGGGATTACCTAAACCCGTCCCAAACCCGACCCATTGCCATCCCACTAAGGCTGGAATTAAGGTATAGAAAATAACTTTATTGCATTTCTTTTTGTTTTTAATTCTTTTGCACTTTTTATGCAACTCAATGTCTCAGTGACCGTCATCATTGGCTCATTGCAATTACAAAAAACAATTTTTTTTTCAATAAAAACAAACTTTATTTCCTGGGAACAGATGTATACCATGTCCTAAATTATTAATCCATGGGGTGATATAATAATAATAATAATAATAATAATAATAATAATAATAATATAGTATGATGGTATAAAATAGGGGTGTTACGGTTAACGGGTAGGAGGTGAGCAATTGTTGGTTGCTCCCCCTCTACTTTCCTGTTACTATCTGAAGTTTTTAAGTCCTTGTTTTTATCGGTTTATTGTCCCACCTCGCCTCGAGTAGGGGTCCTTTAGGTTTTTCTTGCTTTTTATTTGGGTTGGTTTGGATGTGTTTATGGCTCTTAAAAAAAGGGATCGGATAGGTAAGCCGGGAGGTTCGGGCCCTGGCTCAAGCAGTAGACTTAGATCATGCCCTTTCAAGCATTTCCATGAGTGTAAAGATGGTAAACCGGGGTTTTCGGGGTTTTTCCGCCTTCTCGAGCACATGCAGAGTCTGCATTTCAAGATAGAAAATCGGAAGGCGTCATTGCGAGATGCCATGTCTCAAGATTTGGACCTTTTTATGGATGTTGGGGGCGCCCTTCAAGATGGGGCCAAATGGCTATGTGGGAGGTGCATGGTGATGCATGCTCTTAGCAAAAGGTGTAACCACGGCACTGATGATGTCTTCTCATTTTCTGTGAGTACAGGGGATGTGGAAGATTTCATTGTGGGAATTCAGAAACCTCGTTGTGCGGCTATTGATATGGAACCAGGTCCTTGTGACACCCGGCAAATTCCGGTTAACAACGATGTCTAGATTAAAGTCTACCTTAGCGAGTCACGCGTATATTATACTTAACTGGGTTAGTTGAGTCGTGTTACGGTTCGGGAACTGTTAGTTTAGTATAGAGGATCATTAGATGTTAGTCTAGAGGCTCATTAGATGTCAGTCCTTAACCAAGTGTACAAAGGGTGACGATTCGTAGAATCGTCAGAGCATAGGGAACATACAAGTCTCGAGTCCCGGGAATTGGTGAACGAGTGTGAATGTGTTTGTTTGCAAGTATTATGTGTTTACAATCATTATGTGACTTGTCGGTATGTGAAAACATGTTAACATATGTTAAAACGGAGTTTAACGCGCCAAATACGCTGGACCAGACCCT
Source organism: Ambrosia trifida (assembly GCA_028751855.1). Taxonomy (NCBI): domain Eukaryota; kingdom Viridiplantae; phylum Streptophyta; class Magnoliopsida; order Asterales; family Asteraceae; genus Ambrosia; species Ambrosia trifida. Next base: position 106,787,415 of record CM054127.1, on the reverse strand, counting down.
ATAGGCGATTAGCAGCTGTAATCGCCTATAGGGAGGGCGAGTAGGGCTCTCCATTGGGCGAGTAGGCCCTAATCGCCTATACTATAGGCGATTAGGAGCCCTATTCGCCTGTAACGTACCTAACGACTAAAAACGCCTATACATACAATACTTGACCTCCTAAACTTCATTATAACAACCCTAGTCGTCCCACAACTCGCCCCAACACATACACAACCTCTGGAACACGATTTTGGATCAAAACACAAGATTTCAAGCCTATTACATCAATCTATCATAAATCTAAGGTGTGGTTTTCATTCATGCAATCTTTAATAATGTTTTTATTGAATCCCTAATGGTCCAGACCTGTTTATAAACGTATGTGTCCTCTGAAATTCGTTAATAATCATTGTTAATTGGATTATAGCTATTATGCATGTTGTATATGTGATTATAATTAAAAGCTATGGTTTTTGTGATTCAAGAAGGATTGTTAACATGATATTAAGGTAGTTACAGATTGATGATGATAGCATGTTGATGAAATCTGAGTAATTGTTCATTAGGGTTACGGTTATGCATGTTAATGTGATGTTTCATGCTATGTGTGTTGTTTTTGGGATACACGGTTGCATGCAGGACTGATAGAACGAGGTTAAACGAAGGATTTTGATTGAAATATGTTTGATATGGTTGTTTGATTGATATTTGATGTTTACACACGTTCTGGATCTGATATGGAGTGTTAAACGCGCGAAAAACTGGAACAGCTGGGCTAAAGGTGAGTAGGGATCCTATTCGCCTATGCTATAGGCGAATAGGAGGCTAATCGCCTGAGATGGGATCCTATTCGCCTATAGTATAGGCGAATAGGGGCCTAATTGCCTTTACTTCATGCATTTACGATCCTAATTGCTAGTTAAGCCCTGAATTGCATGCCTTACGACGTAATCGCCTATAAACTCATGATTTGCATACCGCATGACCCTAATCGCCTATAGTATAGGCGATTAGCCTTCCTAAATGCCTGTTGACCCACGTAATCACTAGTTGACTTTTCCTAATCGCCTGTACTGCTGCTGTAAGTGTAATTTAGCATTCCGAGACCCGATTGGGCACCTAGGAACATGCTAGGAACCCCGTAACATACCTAGTAACTTGGTAATATGTGCTCGGACTTGTTTATGTGATACTTGAACCACGTGCTACAACTTGTTGGACTTTAACGTATGTTAAGTGTGATTGCATGATTGTATGTTTGTGAGTGCAAGTATAACACGGGGAGTCTCGGGTCACCAATGGGATGTCGAGTCTTGTACATTGGGTTAATTTAACAGTCACAGTGTTTTCAAACAAACTTGGTTATGGTCTGGACATCTAGGGACTAACTAACCTACGGGTTATTAGTCTAAGTACTTGTAACTGTCATATGTTAGGTCGCCGCTTTACGGGGCTAGCATAGCTTGCTGATCTTATTCGTATTTTCGAAGTAACGCAACCTAAGGTGAGTTTACGGCCCCTCTTTTAACTGGTTTCACTTTTTGGGGGAGAAAACATGTGTTAAACTTATGTTTTGGTAACAACTGTCATACTATGGGTTTCTATGGTTTACTATACGATCTTTAGAAGTCCCGGGGGAAACCATGAATGTGCGGGTTAGCACAACGGGGAAATGTGAATATTTAGAATTTTTGAGTCAGTGGATTTGCTGAGATGAACTTTTATTTGGGATGAGTTAGGTGATGGAGGTCTTCCAATGAGTTCCCTGAGTTTCTCTGTTGTGGGATCAGAGAAAAAATGTATCTGATTGAAGAGCCCTTCTTTGATAAATGTATCAGCAAACTTCTTCTGATCTTCTTCTGACATTTCCTTCTTTTTCTTGAACTGTCTTCTTGCAGCAGCTGATAGATCAGAAGTTTCAAGTAGGCTGTCTAAGGTAAAAGTCTGCTGGGGTCTCTTCATCAGTGGCTCATCAGAATAGACAGGTTTTCTAGGCAGGCTGGGATCCTTCTTTCTGTTTTCTTCAAGACTCTTGTATGTCTCAACCAGCCTCAGCTCAGACCATCTAGAGACAGACCTCATTTCCCCATAGTTAGCAGCTACTATCTCTTGTCTCATTCTTTTAAACTTTAAGGCTCTGACTGGGTCTCTGCCTTTGCCAAAATTAGGAGTAGAGACTTTAGCTTTGGGGTCTTTGGCCAATTCTTCTATTCTGAGAAGTTCTTCTCTTAGTGCATGAGTGGTCCAACCATTAAACTGCTTTTTGGTTGCTTTATATGGCTTGGTTGCTAAGATCTGTTCCAGAAGAGAATCCCTAACCTCCTTTTCCAAGTCAACACTGGGAGGCATGGAGGACATGGAGTTGCTCAGGGTCTTAGCAAAGTCCTCAATCCTTCTGAGTTTGCTAAGCTCTGCTGAATGGATGCCCTGAGCCGTCCTGTCATCCTTCCCTTTGCATCTCTCCTTAATGATGGCATCTACCTGTTCACCCTTGTATTTAAGGTATGTATCAATGTTTAGGGGAACAGGGAAATTTGGGAGAGAAGGGAAAGATCTGTCAGATGGTTGTTCAGTATTGTAGAAGGATTGTAATTCCCCCTTGAGTAGATCAAGTTCAAGGGGATACTGAACAACCAATGGTGTAATGGTTGGTGGTGGTCTATGGGAACTGAATTTGGATGTGTGTGGTGAGAATGATGAAATTGGAATAGCTGTAATAGGAGTGGATTGTGCAGTTGAGGTGGTGTTTGGTGATGTGTGTATGTTTTCATCATGTACAACAAAGGTTGATTTTCTCTTCCTTGTGTACAAGATTTTAGGGGATGGTGATTTGGAAGCAATGGTTGGATTAACATCTGTTGGCCTTTTAGTAGGTCCAGCAGATGTTTGGGATTTAGTTGGTGATGTAGGTTTGGGTGTAGGTTTGGTGGTTGTATGTTCAGATATGCTTGTAGGTTTAGGTGCAGTGGTTTGGGAAGCAGTGTTTTGGGTAGTTTCAGTGTTTTGGGTGGCAGTGGTTTCAGCAGCAGTGGTTTTGTCAACAGAGGTTTTTAGCTTGGATGGTGGTTTTCTGACATGTCTAGCAGGCATTTTCATCCTTTTTGAGGATCCCACATCTTCAATCTCCTGCTGTTGTTCTTTCTTGAGGTTCACCAGCAACTCTGCTTTAGCTTCCAAGGTGTCAGCCCTTTTTTGTTTGGCCTGAGCAGCCTTTTCAGCTTCTATGTTTGCAGAGTTGTCTACTACTTTGCTTTTGTCAGTGGTTTGTTGTGGTGCTGTTGGTGTAGCTTGTTGTTGTTGTTGTGGTGCTGTTTGACTAGCCTCTGGTTTGTTTGCAGACTTGGCTTTGCCCTATTTAGAAGGTGGACAACCAAAGGGATCTAGCTTTGGTAGCCTATCTCTGCCACTCTCCCCCTTTTTGGCATCATCAGCCGTGAAAACATCATCATCTTCATCCCTGAGAATGGTGATAGGGGCAGAGCCAGTGGTCTTCAGCAGGTGATCTTTGATGGCTTTAATGTCTGCATGTGTATCTTTGTACCTTGCATCCACCATGTTTCTGATCTCAGCCATATATGTTTCATGGGTCTGATCAGCTAGTTTTCTGTGAGCTATGATGATGGGGGAAACAGATTTCCATAGCTCACTAGCTATATCAGCTGTTGATGGTTGACCTTTGGAAAGGTCTGCTATGGAAACCAGTATAAGCTTGACATCAGATTTGATGTCTGCTACAGAGGTTTCAATTGATTGAACTCTGTCCGTTAATTCTTGGTATTTTAACCCATCTCCTAAGTTAATAGGATCATCTGAGTCCCTACCAGTGGTAGTTCTACCTGATTCAGTCCTAATAGGTGAATCAGTTGCCCCTTTTTCTTAGTACTGGGGACTTCCAACTGATTTTGGGGACACTATAGTGGCCTTATCAGTTGTTGCCTTCAAGGGAGTCTTAGCAATGTAATCACTGTCCTGGTGTGAGACAATGGTCTCTACATCAGTAGTGACTGCTCCACTTGAAAACTCACCTAGAGTTGCATTGAACTCAGGTGGTGTAACCTCCTCTACTGTTTGTTGGATGGCAGATTGAATGTTCTCAGGACCAGTCACTTGTGGGGGTATGCTCTCAGTGATAGGTGGAAGAGAGGAACTGGGATTTTCCTGAGATTTCTCAATTACCTCAAACAGAGGTTGCATGGTTTGTGGAACATGATGTGATGGTGAGGGTGGAGGAGTAACAAGAGAATTAGCCCTGGGAGAGGGGCTTGTGAACATTTGGCCAAGTGACTCAAATGTATCATGATGTGTTTCCCCTTGGCTTACAACATGATCCTTTTGGGAGGATTCATGAGGAGTTTGGTCAGGTTGAGGTATGTCCAACTGTTGTGAGGAAGTAACAACAGTGGTTTCAGGTTGCTTTGTTGGTGCAACAGAGTTTTCTTCTGGTACCTCATCATCCAGAAGTCTCATTTGTGGTTGAGTGGTGGTTTTTGTGGATGGATGTTTTCTTTTGGAAGTGACTGGTGTGGGTTTCACAGCACTGGATGTAGTGCCATGATCACCAGGAGCAGTGGGCTCAACAACAGAGGTTTTGACAACAGTTGTTGTCTTTGTCCTCTTTGTTTGTGTTTTAGAAACTTTGGACACTTTTGACACTTTTTCTTGGGTGCTTCCACCCAGCATTCTAGTGAAAGTTTCATCAGTTAAGCTTTTCATTTGCATTGCCTTACCCTTTTTGAAAACCTTTTCTAGTAAGACCTTTTGTAGGATTACACTAAGAATTCTTTGGTAAATTAGAAAAGCATTGTTTGACCCAGACTTAATTGCTTTCACATTTGACACTAAGTCCATGAACAATCCCTGGGAAAGATTGAAGTCAGAGTTTGACAACATGGCATAACCCAGATATTGCATCCTTAATGGGATTTCATTGAAGGATGTGGACTTAGCGGAGACACACAGAAGAAGGGTATGGAAGAAAAATTTCATGACTGCTGGGAAAAACTTTTTGAAAAGAGTTGATCCAGTCATCTGACCATCATACCCTCTTTCTTGAAACTCAGTGTGAAGCTCTGTTTTTGTGAAGGAGTCCTTACCTGCCAGGTCATTTAGTGAGAAGGTTGTAGATATGATTTCAGGGGTAATGACGATACTTGTTTCTCCAATTTTGGAAATAATGGAAGTAGGCTTTTTGTCTTGCAATAGAAACTCAGCATTCAACCAGAACTCTTGGAGAGTATCAATGTAGATGGGGGCGTCAGCGGTTTAGATGGGTAGGTATTTGGAATTTAGAAGAATGTCAATGGTGGAATGGAATGATATGTTATCATCTGTTTTAACCAGATATGGGAGACAATTGTGGGGTGGCTTTGGCTTGAAGATCCATTTTAATGGATTCCGAAAGTGAAGATGAATGAAATCTGATTGAGGGTTTGAGAATGGAGAAGGCGGTTTCAGTATTTTGAATACAATGAGACAGTGTAACATCTGTTATGGTAAAACAGGGTTTTTATAGGCTCAAAAGAAACCGCTGATGTGGCCAAAACCTCTACTTGTATGAGCAGACGTGGCAATCATCTGATGGATGAAACATACGGTGGAGAACAGCTGTTTTGGCAAACAACTGATACAAACAACTGTTGTGATTTTTTTTTGTATAGATTTAGTATAGATATATAGCGAAACAGTTGTTTTATCTGATCAGATGTTTTGAAACAGATTTTTCAACCAACAGTGGATATGAATGAAACAGTGGTTGTTTTATCTGATCAGATGTTGGAAACAGATTTTTCAACCAAACAGCTATTTTTAAGAAATTTTGATTTTCTGAAACATTTTTTTTTTTTAAACTTACTTGTTTAATCCATGTTTAACATACCAATTCTGGAAATCAGATTTGTAAAGGTAGATGTGTCTAAAGCTTTTGTTAACACATCTGCCAACTGATCCTCTGTTGGAACATGGTGCAGAGAAATCAAACATTTTTCATAGCTGTCTTTGACAAAATGATGTCTGATGTCAATGTGTTTGGTAGTGGAATGAGAGACTGGATTCTTGATGATATTTTCAGCAGCTTGACTATCCAACATGAGTGGGGTCTGTAGTGCAGTTATCCCAAAATCCAGTAATTGATTTTGAAGCCACATGAGTTGGGCTGTACAGCTTGCAGCAGCAATGTATTCAGCTTCAGCTGTTGAGGTTGAAACAGCTGCCTGCTTTTTGCTTTGCCAGGAAACTAAGGCATTCCCTAGAAATTGGCACCCTCCTGATGTGGACTTTCTTGTGGTGTGACAGCCAGCAAAGTCATTATCTGAATAACCTGAAAGCTCAATGTTTCCATTAGCAGGATACCCAATACCAAGTGTGGGAGCACCTTTGAGGTATCTGAATATCCTTTTCACAGCAATAAGGTTTGACTTTCTGGGTGAAGCCTGGGATCTTGCACAGACACAGGTAGCAAACATAATGTCTGGCCTAGATGCAGTTAAGTACAGTAAAGACCCAATCATGCATCTATAATGTGTTTGATCAACTAGTTCATCCTTGTCATCAATAGTGAGCAGCTTGACTGTACTCATGGGTGTACTACATGGCTTACAATCATTCATCTCAAATCTGGTTAATAAATTCGTTACATATTTGTTTTGGTGAATGAATGTGCCATTTTGCAGTTGTTTCACTTGAAGACCAAGGAAACACTGAAGTTCACCCATAGCACTCATCTCAAACTCTGTTGTCATGAGTTTTCTGAACTCTTCACACATTTGGTTACATGTGGATCCAAAAATGATGTCATCCACATATATTTGAACAATCATTAAATTTTTCCCTTTCCATTTTAGAAATAAAGTTTTATCTATTTTACCTCTTGTGAAGCCAATGGATAAGAGAAATGTGGAAAGAGTTTCATACCAGGCCCTTGGTGCTTGTTTGAGACCATACAGAGCTTTGTTGAGCTTGTAGACATAGTCAGGATGGAATGTGTCTTCAAAACCAGGTGGCTGACATATATAGACTTCCTCCTGAATTTTGCCATAAAGGAAAGCACATTTGATGTCCATCTGATACACCTTTATGTTGTGGTTGACAGCAAAGGCTAAAAATAGTCGGATGGCTTCTAGTCTTGCTACAGGAGCAAAAGTTTCATCATAATCTATTCCTTCTTCTTGTCTGAAGCCTTGAACCACAAGCCTGGCTTTATTCTTGACAACAATACCCCTTTCATCAGTTTTGTTTTTGAAGACCCACTTTATTCCTATAGGACAAACATCTTTAGGTAATGGTACAAGCTCCCATACTTGTTGTCTTTTAAATTGAAGGAGTTCTTCTTGCATAGCTTCTAACCAACTGTTGTCTTTTAGTGCCTCTTGGTACTTGACAGGTTGTGTGAGAGATTGGAAACCTGCAAAAAGACAGATATTGGAGGATTGGCTTCTTGTGAGCACACCCTCTCTGATGTTGCCAATGATCTGGTCTGGTGGGTGAGCTCTTAAGTAAATAAGATCTCCCTGATATGGTATGATGGCATTTTGAGGTGATGGACAGAGGTTTGGTGACTCTGTTGGTGTAACATCTGTTGGTACTTCTGTAATGCCATCAGATGTTTGGAATGGTAATGGAGGAATGGGTCCAAGTGGTGTAAAACTAGACTGACTTTTGTCAACAGATGATTGACTTTTGTCAACAGATGATTGTTCAGTGGTTGTGAGAGGTGAAACACTGGTTTGAGGATAAGAATGGCCAACAGTGGTTGACACAGCTGTGGCAGAGTTTTGACAATTGTTTTGAACAGCTGCTTCCTCTGAAGCAGAATAGATTTTGTAGTGACTGGGGATCACAACATCTGTTCTGTAATCTTGTTGTGGAGACTGTGGAATACCTGCATTGTTAGTTTTAACAGTGATATCTTCAAATTTGAATTTATCTAAATCAAATAGTTCAGCAGGATTTGCAGGGATTTTTAGAGATGAAAGTTCATTGAACTTTACATTCAGAGTTTCTTCTATTGTCTTGGTCTTTGTGTTAAACACTTTATAAGCCTTGGCAGTAGAAGAATATCCCAGAAAGTAACCACAAACTACTTTGGCTGCAAATTTTGAAATGGAATCTTTGAGATTTAAGATGAAACATGGGCAGCCAAAGATTTTGAAAAATGAAATTAATGGTTTGATTTTGAACAAAATTTCATAAGCAGTTTTTTGATGTATGTGGTTGATCAAAACTCTGTTTTGAACATAGCAAGCAGTGTTTACAGCTTCTGCCCAAAAGGAAAATGGCAAACCAGAATCTGCTAGCATGGTCTTGCAGCTTCTATAAGAGTTCTATTTTTCCTTTCAACAACCCCATTTTGTTCTGGTGTTCTTGGGATGCTGTATTGCCTCACAATCCCTTTTGACACACAGAAATCATCCAACTCCTTATTTTTAAACTCTGTTCCATTGTCACTCCTGAAGACTTTTACTGGCAAGTCATATTGTTTTTCAACTTTGGTGACAAAGTCCTTCAATATACCTGCAGTCTCATCCTTAGAATGTAAAAAGTAAGTCCATGTAAACCTAGAAAAATCATCAACTATGACAAGACAAAATCTTTTTCTTCTTAGACTCATGATTTTAACAGGGCCAAACAAGTCAATGTGCAATAATTGTAGACATTGACTAGTTTTGGACTCATCAATGGATTTGTAAGAGCTTTTATGTTGTTTCCCTTTTAAACAAGAAACACAATGCTCATCACATTTGAATTCTTTTGATGGTAAACCTCGGACAAGGCTTTGTTTGGAGAGTGTGTTGATAGTGTTAAGGTTGGTGTGACCCAATCTCCTATGCCACAATTCTGTCTCCTTTGTGGAGGCAGTAGAAAACAAACAGACATTTGCCATAGGATTGTCCTTTAACATATCAACAACATACACATTGCCACTTCTATGAGCAACAAGTTGTGCTTTGCTCTCAGCAATGATGGTATCAATCTTTTTCACCACTTCTGGCCCAATAATCTTGCAAGTTTTCTTTGTGAAGAATGAGCCATAACCTTTGTCACTCATTTGTGAAACACTCAGAAGATTAAACTTGAGATTATCAATAAGATTGACATTTTCAAACTTGAGTTTCCCAGCTTGTACAGTCCCTGACCCCAACACCTTACCTTTTGAATCATTACCAAAAAAAAAAAAAAAAAAATCACAACAGTTGTTTGTATCAGTTGTTTGCCAAAACAGCTGTTCTCCACCAGATGTTTCATCCATCAGATGATTGCCACGTCTGCTCATACAAGCAAAGGTTTGGCCACATCAGCGGTTTCTTTTGAATCATTACCAAAGGATATATCACCCCCTCCATGAGCCAAGAAGTCCAGAAGAAGGGCTCTACATCCTGTCATGTGCCTGGAGCCTCCACTATCTACATACCAAAGACTATCTAAACAAGCAGAAGCTCCCTGCACATCAGTAATGGATTAGTTTTGGTGAGTGTCCAAAGCCAAGTTGGCTTTGGATGGGTCCTCAGACTTTTCAGACTCAAGCTTTGGAAGATGATCAGTGGTTTGAACTAATTTTTGAATTAAGTTCAACAACTGCTGCTGACCATTTGCCAGTGCTTGAATGTCAACACTTGGGGCAACAGTTGTTTGATCACTTCCAGACAAATGATAATACCCATATGGATTTCTGTTTACTCTTGGTTTAGAGGGTCTTTTTGGCTCCTCATAAACATGTGGCAGACTATGACATGGTGGTTGTCCATAACCTCTTGGGTATTTGCTTGTGGGTGGAGCATCTGTTACTTGGACATCCCTAGAAGCAGATGTTTCAAGTCTTTTAGTAACAGATGTTTGGACAGGGATGAAAGTCTGTTTGGGCTTTCCTTTTGAAGTACTAACCACAGGATTTGCAAGAGTTTTAGCTTTGTATTCTTGTATTTTTACGTCAAAATTTTTTAGATACAAGCACTCTTTGGTCTTGTGATTCTTTTTCCCACATATTGAACACGTGGCTTTGGAATCACATACACTTGTTCCTTTGTTAATGTCATATGCTTTTAGAAGAAAACAGTTTTTAGTGACATGATTCTTCTTCTCACAGAAATCACAGAACAAGTGGACAGTCTTTTCTTTCTTCTTCCCTTTTTCAGCCTTCTTTTCAGCAGATGTTTGAGCATCTGCTGGAAGGTTTTTCAAGGGAATGACTTTTGCCTGAGGAGCTGTCTTTCCTTCAGGTGTTTTAAAATCAACAGGTTTAAAATTCTCAAGAGTATCACACTCATCAGACCAGGTAGGTTTAAATTCATACTTTTCAAGTTCAGTGAATGATGAGGAACCTTCTGGTTTTTCAAGAACAATTTTCTTACCATTTGGTTCAGTGATTTTAATCTCTTGACCCTGCAGGTTTGTTGGAACTATCTCAACAGACTTTTGACTCCTTTTGTCAGTGTTTTCAAAAGCAGGAGCAGTGGTTTCAAAACCAAAACCAAACCTCACATGACTTTTGGGTTGTTTGTTGAGTAGCATCTCAAAACCTCTACATGATTCCACCCATTTCTCACATTCAACTTGGGTGGACTCAAGCTCACTTTTACAACTCTGATATTTTGCTATCATAGTTTGGAGCTGGTCTTTGGTTATGGTTGCTTCATGTTTTAAGCTGCTTATTTCAGATTCCTTTTCAGTTAAACTTGTTTTTAAATCTTTTGAAAGTTTCTCAAATTTAACTTCATCATCTAAAATTTTCTTCCTAAGGTTTTCATTCACCTCTTTGATGTTAGCAAATGCAATTACACATCTGTCAGAACACAAATCTTTAAGAATTTGAGGAGATACCTTAGCAGCAGCCATCAATGCACAATCACACTTGCACTCACAATCATCAGATGCACCCCAGGGATCTGAGAGATTCACAACCTCTTCTTCAGGTTTTTCACTTGTAACAACTTCATCAACAACATCATTAGTCACAACATCAGATTCAGTCACCACCTCCTCAGATTCAACCTCATCAACCATAGCCTTGAAACAAAAGTTTTCTGGTTCATTTTCAGCTTTGGCAACTAATGCAAAATTTTCATCTGTTAACTCATCTGGTAGACTGCTCCAATCAACAAAGCCTTGTGTAAAGAAGCTCTGTTGACTGGTCTCTGCAGGAGCAGAGGATGAAGCAACAGTCGTTTGCACAGGTGCTTGAGCAACAAGTGTTTGCACATAGTGGATCTGAGGAACAGTGGTTTGGACATACTGGACAGGAACAGTGTTTGAGGACTTTGCAAAATGAGCAGTGTTTTGCACATTTGGTCCAGGGGTATTATAGGAATTCTGATAAGTGTTGGTCTGAGGTCTTTGATTTGGATAGGTGATTATAGGTGTACCATGTTGACTCCTACATTCCCTAGCAAAATGACCAAGTCTATGACATTTGTAACACTTTATCTTTGCTTTATCCAACCCAACCTTTGATCTGCCAGTTAACCCTGGAAACCTTCTCCCAGTTTTCTTGTAAAAATTGTTAGTTCTTACACTGAGAAGGGCCAATTGGTGCATAATGTCCATTTCTTCCAAATCATCAGGGTCAAAGTATTTCAGGTCATCATACTCAAAGGATATGTTATCAGATGCCTGGATATCACCACCACTTGCTATGAAAGCATAGTTTGGTGAATAAGAATCAGAGTTAAAACCTGAGTTAAAACCTGAAGTTATGTCAATGAAATGATCATAACTCTGATCCTTAGTATTTCCAGGCACCTCATCATGACCCAAAAGTGTTGTATTCCCAAATACATAATCATCAGACACTTTTCCAGAGTCCTGGAGCTTCTTTTTCTGGTTAAGCTCTCTCTCATAGGTCAAGAGCTTACCATGAAGCTGGGTCAGTGATAGGTCCTTAAATCCAATCGAGTTTCTCATCACAATAGCAATAGTGTCCCATTTGTCTGGTAATGATCTTAAAAACCTATGGTTCAGGGTTGAATGAGGGTAAGTAAGACCAACCAGTTTTAGTTCACTAATTAAATAATTAAACCTCTCGAACTGTTGAGTTAATGACTCTCCTTTGACATGACTGAATGTTTCATATTGTTGGTTAAGTATTTCACGATTGTTTTCAATAACCTCCTCAGTCCCACCAAATTGTTCTTTCAGTGCATCCCACAACTCCTTTGCACTGTTACAGTGTAACAGCCCAGCATATATATCATTGGGTAGAGCCATGGCCACAATACTGAAGGCCTTAGCATCTAACTCAATTTTCTGAAAATCCTGGTCGGAGTAGTTTTCAAGTTTCTTTGGCTCTTGAACCTTGGGATCTTCAGTACTCGGCACCATCGGAACATGTGGTCCGAAGATAACCGACTTCCAACACCCAGTGTTCTGTTGAGCTAGAACATGGCTCATCCGACGTTGCCAGATATTGTATTCAGATCTGACAAGCATCGGTGGCTTGTTGTTCGTGCCAGTGTTATGTGGATCGTGATTGATTGAAGCCATTCTCTGATTTTTCAAAAAACAAAGTCTGTTTAAAAACGGTTGAAACGAAATTAAACTATTACTCTGTTTTCAATCCAACAGACAAACGATATCAATAATTGTGAGCTGATCTGTTTATATTAAATTGATTTGTTAGATCGAATTTAATTGACCAAGCTCTGATACCAAATGATCTTCAAACATTGCTAAATCTAGAGCTTGAAAGAGATAAAGAAGACTTATTTGCTCTGGACTTTGAACTACAATTCAAAGGTCAAATCAGAGAAAGTCTGATGAGGAATAAAGATCAGTAAATAAAGCTGAGTTTTGGCATCATCTGTTCTAGGGGGAGATTGTTGGGTCTGCTGACCTGGAGAAGAACAGATGATTGAAAAGTCAAAACATGCTAACAGTTGATCCACACAATAAACAGTCCTTACAACATACTTCTCCCAAAAGACTGCTGACTCTAACAACTGTTCTATCCAAACAACTGCTATGACAACTGCTGATACAAAGGACTGTTGAATAAACACTGATGAAGAACAACTGCTGATCAAAGGTCTGATGAAGAACAACTGCTGATCCAAGTATTGAAGAATAAAGCACTGCTGGAGCCAACAGCACTTAGGCTCCAGCAGAGGATACAAGACCATCAGAGTTTACCTACAACAGTAGTTTACCTTCAGTGTTTTCAATGTAACAGTAGTTTGTAATAGGCAGATGTTTTATGTTTGTTATTCTGTTAGAGGTCACTGTCTTAGGTGATGTCAGTCTAGGTCATCAGTGGTTTAGGTTTGTCTATAAATAGAACAGTGCTTGTACTTTTCTATGATATCACACACAAACATTCTCTCAGACAAACAATCACTGTGTGATCAGGCTGAGGGGGAGTACTTGTATGATTGTAATCTTTTAGATAAATGAAAGCATTCGATCAGAAAACAATTACTCTCATGTTTTGATTAATAGTTTATCATTCCGCTGCACTTTCCATCTATATTCACATCACTCTTATCATTCTTAGTTAAATACAATCAAAACAAACAAACTCAGATCCTAACACATATGATTTGGGTTAGATGTTAAAAATAATTAGGCTTATGGGTAATATTATAAGTTTGTAAAATGAATTAGGATTGTGAAACCCAGAAATGATTCATGAAGTTTAAGCTAATGAGGGAATTATGTAAGAAGAAAATACATTTGAATTGCAAAAATTTTGAGATTCAAAACTTAGATTTTATATGGGAGTGAAGGGGTATAAATGAAAATGAAACACAAAGATTGTAAATATCTAACCCCGAATAAACGAAAATGTTGGCTTATCAAAACAGATCAGGCCTAAGCCCAACGAATTTGCCTTAATAATCTAGAAGTACGTTAGGATTGTAGCAAGTAAGTGAAAGAGAGTAGGCAAGACCAAGTTAGGCTAAGAATAAGGATAAGGATAGGGATAGAGATAAGGATAAGGTAGAGCTACAAGTAATTGAAGCAAGTACTGGTTAAAGTCCTAAGGTTATAGACTAGATTATTTTTCTAATAACCTAATTCCCTATAACATGGCTCTGATACCAATCTGTAACACCCCAACCGATGGCGGAAACATCGAGGTGCCACGTATGAATAATTGTTCAGTAGCTCATGGTAGTACACAAGTTTAAATAATCCTTTAATACATTACAATATTGAATTACATTAAAGTCTACATCAAGTAATCAACAAAGCTTCAAATATCTCCTCATGCTAGCTCTAGACTTCAAGCATCAGTATTTCCTGTTGAGTTTGGAAAAATGGGGAGGGTCAACTAGAAGTTGGTGAGAATACATAAGCCATGTCAAGCAAGTAGTTTAAGTATAAAAGTTTAGCAATTCATATGTCTATCGTAAGTTTAAGTCTACATGAATAAACATAATATGTTGAATTGACATAATCAAACCTCCGACTAGTTTAGGTCCATCCCGTCATCCACGGTTCACCTTAATAATGTGTTGGAACGATAACAATCACCCACGCTACCTATGTAGGAGGTACACGTATCCGGGTGGGATTGTCAATCCAATAGATCTATTATTGAGTATCGTCGGCTTGGCCATAGCTAATGATTATGTAATGTTGAAACTCGTTGAAACTGTTGTTGTCTAATTCATGAGGCATTAAAGTTTACAACTAGACATGCATGTAGAATTGCTTAAGTAAAATGTTGCAAGTATAAAGAATCGCATAAACATGGTTACGTAAACTCACCTGAAATTCACTGTGTAAGTACTAGCAAGTAGCAACAAGTCTGAACTTGAATTAATTGAACTCTTGTATCCTATTACAAGTAAAGGACGCCTTAAATTCTAATGCAAGTAAGCTTGTTTCGTTTATTGATTGTATAGATAGTTTATTCAACTACCTAGACTCGCATTGAATGAATGCGCATCTTAAAGTGTGTATGACTTAACGAACCGATAGTAATTTGGTTTGGTTTCACAAAATATATTCGTGTGTATATATATATTTCTAGTATGATACAGTAAGTTTTGCTAATAAAATTTAGTTGTAATGCGTAGCTTGAATTGTACAAAATAATAGACTTGACCATCGGATATGTTTCTTATATTTTTATAAAACTTTGGACATAGTCTCCTCTGTTTTTTTTTTTTTTTTTTTTTTTTTGTAAGAAACCAGACAACACAAGTCGTTTATTTTATCCCAAACATCAATTGTTCAAACCCACAAAACGCAATACAATTTAATTAAGTTTTTATAAGCGACAAAGATTCTAGTTATTAAAACTATAATGAATGGGAACATATACGTTTGTTAAGTAACACATATATAGATGGTTTGACGTCATGATAATTCTAAATATGATAATATTTTGTTTACTAAAAAAAAACATTAAGCGTATTCATTCAGACTTGAAATTCATTGTATAAAATTAGAGAATTAATAGGCCATATTATATTGAAGTTGCACAAAATAGTCAAACTTGCTTTATAAAAAAAAACGTATGAATCATGACTTATATATTAGTTTTAAAATCATATTACATATAATAGGCAAACACTAAGAATATGCAATTATCATGACATATCAACTCACTCGATATGCCTGTCTTTCTTTTCTGTCTTACCCAAATCCAAAATGATCCCGATGGAATAAACCCACTCCAAAACTAATCTTATAAACTCAATTAACCAAACTGATTGGGACAACAAAGAAACTCAAAAGGATTCGGTACCTCTCTGCGCGATGGTGAAACGAACCAGAAGAGAAAATGAACCGAAAGCGTGACCATTACCGGTCATCGAACCGGGATTGAACCCAGCACGACCATTGTCGCTGCTCGTGGACCGTCACACTCGTCAGACCAACCAAAACAGAAGCTAAAACCCAAGAGTCGCACCACAACAAATCTGAACCGGAGATAGGGACGAACGGAAAGAATACAGGGCGGAGGTCACCTTGACTGAAGTCGACCGGAATGCAGGACTCGAGTTTATCAGTGTGGGGGTGTCAGGGTGGTGTGATGTGAACGAAGGAAGGGTGGGCACGGCACGGGCTTGGTCAGCCGGTTGTCAAAGCTCGACTGGTTTAGAAAGTGCTTTTAGAGGTGTGTTATGTGTGTGTATACGTGAAGGACAAAGAACTCAAATTTAAGTTGAGAGGTGTGGATGGGGAGTGCAAGGAAAAGAACTAAGAAGAAAGAAAAAGAAGTTTGGGGCTAGGGTTTTGATGCTAGAATGAAGGAGATGGGTAAAGGAGGATGAGATGTTTTATAGGTGGGGTTTTATCTAGGTTAAGTGGAATATTATCTTGTATACGAACCAGTTACCGATTCGGGTCTCGTTTATGAACTGGACCCGTTTAGTCAATAGCATAATTATTTCATAAATTATATAAATGTAGGCCGAATTAAAACGAGCATTTGGACTATATATTTGTTATATATATTTATAGTCGTGTTTAAAATTTAAATGGATAGGTGCCATTAACCGATACACTATCACTTACAACGCATTATTGTTATTTTAGTTAGCGAAATGATTTATTATAGCCATTCCCAAATAATAATTCATTCTCTCATTAACGATATATTATTGTTAACGAATTAAAATTGTTTTATGAATAAAATATCAATATTATAATATTAGAGAAAAGCTGGGCGTTGCATTTAAGCAGCCCGAATAATGTTCAGCATGTTTAGCAAAGTTCGAGACAACATGCACCCGCCCGGCCCTCCAAGCCGTCGAGTGGGGCAGGTCACGCCCAATAGATCTATCCACATTTCCCCTGTTGTGCATCCCCGCACATTCATGGTTTCCCCGGGACTTCCAAAGATCGTATAGCAATACAAAGTTAAAACCATAGTATGACATATGTTACCAAAATAGTTTAGCGCATGTTTTCTCCCCCAAAAGTTAAAGCTGTAAAAGTGGGGCCGTGAACTCACCTAAGATAGCGTTCTTCGATAACTAGTAAAATGCAAAGCCATTGATAATCCCTCTACCGGAGATCTATCAAAATGTTCACATAAGTGTTCCGACTAATAACCATGAGGTTATCTAGTCCCCGATTGTCCAGATCGTAACCAAGTATATTTTAAAATGTGTTTAAATGTTTAACCGACACACTAGACCGACCCGACATCCAGTTGGTGACTCATTACCCTAACTAATCAAGTACACATAGATTACACACAAGGTTCAAGCATAAAACACTTAGTTTGTATCAAAAATCTCATTTCTACATCAGAACGGTCGAACCAGTCAGATTAAGTTTCCTTCGGTGCCATTAACCGATACACTATCACTTACAACGCATTATTGTTATTTTAGTTAGCGAAATGATTTATTATAGCCATTCCCAAATAATAATTCATTCTCTCATTAACGATATATTATTGTTAACGAATTAAAATTGTTTTATGAATAAAATATCAATATTATAATATTAGAGAAAAGCTGGGCGTTGCATTTAAGCAGCCCGAATAATGTTCAGCATGTTTAGCAAAGTTCGAGACAACATGCACCCGCCCGGCCCTCCAAGCCGTCGAGTGGGGCAGGTCACGCCCAATAGATCTATCCACATTTCCCCCGTTGTGCATCCCCGCACATTCATGGTTTCCCCGGGACTTCCAAAGATCGTATAGCAATACAAAGTTAAAACCATAGTATGACATATGTTACCAAAATAGTTTAGCGCATGTTTTCTCCCCCAAAAGTTAAAGCTGTAAAAGTGGGGCCGTGAACTCACCTAAGATAGCGTTCTTCGATAACTAGTAAAATGCAAAGCCATTGATAATCCCTCTACCGGAGATCTATCAAAATGTTCACATAAGTGTTCCGACTAATAACCATGAGGTTATCTAGTCCCCGATTGTCCAGATCGTAACCAAGTATATTTTAAAATGTGTTTAAATGTTTAACCGACACACTAGACCGACCCGACATCCAGTTGGTGACTCATTACCCTAACTAATCAAGTACACATAGATTACACACAAGGTTCAAGCATAAAACACTTAGTTTGTATCAAAAATCTCATTTCTACATCAGAACGGTCGAACCAGTCAGATTAAGTTTCCTTCGCCCGTTTTTAAGTTTCCTTT
Organism: Ambrosia trifida; assembly: GCA_028751855.1. NCBI lineage: Eukaryota > Viridiplantae > Streptophyta > Magnoliopsida > Asterales > Asteraceae > Ambrosia > Ambrosia trifida. The sequence goes on along the minus strand of CM054127.1, from coordinate 106,769,381 downwards.
GCCCGTTTTGCCACGTTCGACCGTTTGATGTCTCATTCGACCGTTTTATCAGGTTCGCCCAAACACATCCCAGGTTTGACCATGGAACCTCTCCTTCGACCATTCGAATGGTCGAATGAGTCCAGGTTCGCCCCTGTTTTATAAATTTTCCTAAAAACGCTTCAAACACATTCGAAACATCTCGAAACATCATCAAACACAGCAGTCAAGTATGATTAACATAGCCCTACAAAACCCCACCAATTTTGCCCCAAAACTAGCTTGTTTTAATACTTTCCCAAAATGGCAAAATTATGGAAATGTCACATCATGCATGAAATCATTACCCAATTTGGAAACTTTTTAATACTAACCCATAATCATCTACAAATGCTCAGTTTATCTTGTAATCGAAAACCCCCATTCATTTTATTAATAATACTTAACATGCACAAACCCTAGATTTCATAAAATCCCCAAAATACCCATAATATCACCATCTATCTAATTGTAACCCTAAACAACAATAAACCAAGATCAATAGCAACCTTAGATCATGTTTCTAGCATTAGAACAGCATCAAATCATTAAACAACACATAACATAACATCACATAACACATAATTAACATATGTTTATTGATATAAAACCTATGTTTAATGATAGGGTTTAGGTTTAGAAAGATGTTTAAAAGGTTTCTATTCATAAAATATTCCTTAGGACAGATCTGGACATTTAGGGTTAGATAAAAACGGATTTAAATGCCTTAAAAAGATTTAGGACTAGGAACACACCTTGGATTCTTGTTTAGATGTTGTTGATAGGTTAGATTATGAAAAAGAAGAGCAAAAACTCCTTCCTTAGTGATTAAAATCGTTTGAGAGTGTTTGAGACGGTTAGGGTTTGTGAAATGGTGAAAAATGACAAAGTTTGGTATTTATACTATTCCACCTTCGACCCCTGTCAATGGTCGAATGTGGCCTCCTTCGATCCTTTCACAGGGTCGAATGTACCCTGTTCTGGTCGAAGGGAATTCTTCCAATCCCATATCCCAGGTTCGCCTCTTTTCAAAGGGTCGAACCAATACACAATTTTACCTTCGACCACTCGAAGTGGTCGAACCAGAACCTATGTTTATCTAGTTTTCCAGTTTGTCATGTTAAACGCATTTTAACGCACCTTAACATATGAGCATGCAACCTTAGTCTATGTTTAACATATCTAAGCATGGATAATCATCTACACATCATTTAAACACATCTATGTATATAATCCACCACATGACCCATAATCTACACATACACTTAATTAGTTTATGTAATGTCACCAATCACGGGACCCGGTACTAGTGTATTCCCAAAATGACTCCCAATGATCCTCCAGATCATTGAACCCTGGACAATCCTAACTTGACCCGACTCAACTAACCTAGTTAAGTCCGTTTATAAACGTTTACCGCTAAGGTAGACTTAGATGTTACTATAAGGTTTAAGCCAAATATGCCGGGTGTCACATATATGAAACTTAGTGAGATGTTTATCCATGATTAATATAACATGAAGGTGCTATTTGTTGAAGTGATCCATGTATGTGGTAACCGTAATTGTTATCACAAATTTGACTATGGATGTGTTATGAATTTGATTTCAGGAAGTTAACACGTTGATGGAAGGATTCAATATGACAAATCCTACACAAGCAATGGTGAGTGCTTCTTCACAAACTTATATTTAAAGAATTGTAAGAATATATATATTTGTTCAGAATTTGATAGAGAAGTATATTGATGATTCGTATATTTTAATGACTAGTAGGGTGCCCACACAATGTGGCGGAAACATATCTATCTCCTTAAATGTTGTACACTTGTTTGTTTGCTTTTTCATTCCTTAAGACTAAGGGGAGTGGTCCTGTGGGTTACCAACCCAAGCCCTAAACACAACCCCTACCTTGGGTGATTTCTATCCTTGACGCTTTCGTATCTTAGAGACCATTAGTTCCCTTGAATCCGTCAAGAAGACTACCCACCCCATCATTGTTAATGATGAAGTGATTATTCAACAATCTTGCCATGTGAAGTCATCATTTATTATTATCTTTTTATTTTGTTTACAATAACAAGAAGCAATTTATAATAACTAGCCAGCAAAATGTTGGTAAACATTGTACATCATCATCATCATACTCAGTTAATTTCACCTATAGCAAAAGCTAAGGTAGGGTCTGAGGAGGGTAAGATATAGACAGCCTTACCTCTACCCCTAAGAATAAAGAGGCTGCTTCCAGTGAGACCTCTGGCTCGATTTGGTAAACATTGTACAAATACATCAAATGAAAGCAATACTATGCTGCATCAAGGGGTACAGCCCTAAGTCATTATTTATTCATTCGAGTATTCTCAAAGTATTTATTCATTTTGTTTGATATCAATGGAAGGCACTAAAAATTTCTTAAATGTTTAGTCTAAAACTACAAGAAAAACGGGCAATAGAGGCGACACCAATAGCGGCGACCCGAGAAGGTGTCGCCGCTAATGCTCCAATCCGTGTCTAACAAAACAGAATCGTTGATTATTAATTAGCGGCGACCATAGTTATCAAAAGCGATCGCTTTGATCGCCAAGGCGACCAATTTCCTAGAAGCCACCTGATCTCGCTTTTCCCTCCTAGATAAAAAAAAGCCACGATCTGATTTTTGAAAACCTAACACACTGACCAATATCATCGACCAATACTATATATATATATATATATATATATATATATATCAAATCAAATCTTCTTTTTAAATATAAAATAGTTAATAGATAGAAACAACTCTGCATATCAATCACTAAATCAGACAATCCGTTATATTGAATTATTCTTCAATATATAAACACATCAACTCATTGATTTACCACCAACTGATTTTGTCTACTACATAGTTATCAAAGACGTGTTAATTCTTTTAGCTGGTATTGCTAAATCAATCAGTTTACGTTTATATTATCTATAAGATGATTGTTATATTTAATGATTTTGGTGATCTTTTTATTTTTTTTATTTGCGCTTTATTTTTTTCAGGCCCGCGCTTTTTTTGCGCTTCTCGCCTAGGCCACAGGCGGAGCCTAAGCGCCTTGAGTGTGCCTCACGCCTTTGATAACTATGGCGGCGACACGTGGCAATTGGGACAAGGCATTAACGACGTTATCTTTAGCGGTGACGGGTAGTATGAATTTTTATATCCTTATTTCTGAATATAATAGTTTTTACGATACCCATTTTATTGAAGGTTAAATGTTGTCCAGCCGTCCAGGAGTTATAAAATTTCTGGATTGTCTCATTGGTTTTGTTTAGGTTTCTTCAATAAACTTATTTATGTTTTGGGTTCTTCAATAAGTTGATTTATGTTTTGGGATTTGATCTCTAACTCTCAAAGGTAATCTGAAATATTTATCATGCGCAAATCAATCCGTTCTTTTTTTTCCCTCCAAAAGGGCCCCAATTTACGAATTTGTTTTGGGCCATCAAAATGATTGAGCCAGCTCTGCTTCTGTTAGTATATCTACTAAAGCTGAACCATCAATAAACTAAACTGCATCCCTATGTTTGAGAAATATTTCCAATGAACTGTTAGAATAAAACATTGTTAGCTAACTATAATGAACAAATTCTGATGACACCAGTAGCATACCACCTTCACAATATTCCTTTTAATAAATGTTGCTTAGCTTGTATAGTCTGTATTTATCATGCTTTGGATCTGCATTTATGTTCTATCACAAGTATTTAGTGCATTTGCTAAGTTAGTTACTTGTAGGTAAAAATTGATGATGAAAAGTTGGAATATTTGTGGAAACATCAGAACTTGCTCGAGCAGTTAGATCATCATGTCCCACCAGATCACTATAGATGAGTCATTGCTTTGTTGATATGGTTTGTTACATTATACCAGGTATGTTTTATTTATTTTGTTTATTCATTAACCAAGTAGCAACAACAGTAGGGCTGCATAAACTTGACCCGTTAAGAACATGTTATTTGGCTTCTAGCATTAGAATTGTAACTCACAATTGGATTATGTTATTGCGCAACCACTTGACCCGTTATTAGTTTTTGTTAATTCTGACTTCTTGATTCTATTCATTGCTTGTTTTGTAGATTGAAAATTTGAACTTGGTTATCAAAGAGCTTGTTAAGGAAAAATATGAAGATAAAGAAAGGTTTGAAGGAATTATTGCGGGCTTGGTGGCTGGAAATGAAAAGGATAATGCGGATAAAGAGGCTATGCTCAATAGAATGGCACAAATTGTAGCTATGTTAACAGATACGGGTCGAAAATAAGCTCTAAACATTTAGACATGAATGTTTTGAATGGATAATTTTGGTTATTTGATATTTTGGTTGGTGTTTCTATTAGAGTATTTTATATTATTTTAAAATTATCATGCGCAAATCAATCCGTTCTTTTTTTTCCCTCCAAAAGGGCCCCAATTTACGAATTTGTTTTGGGCCATCAAAATGATTGAGCCAGCTCTGCTTCTGTTAGTATATCTACTAAAGCTGAACCATCAATAAACTAAACTGCATCCCTATGTTTGAGAAATATTTCCAATGAACTGTTAGAATAAAACATTGTTAGCTAACTATAATGAACAAATTCTGATGACACCAGTAGCATACCACCTTCACAATATTCCTTTTAATAAATGTTGCTTAGCTTGTATAGTCTGTATTTATCATGCTTTGGATCTGCATTTATGTTCTATCACAAGTATTTAGTGCATTTGCTAAGTTAGTTACTTGTAGGTAAAAATTGATGATGAAAAGTTGGAATATTTGTGGAAACATCAGAACTTGGTCGAGCAGTTAGATCATCATGTCCCACCAGATCACTATAGATGAGTCATTGCTTTGTTGATATGGTTTGTTACATTATACCAGGTATGTTTTATTTATTTTGTTTATTCATTAACCAAGTAGCAACAACAGTAGGGTTGCGTAAACTTGACCCGTTAAGAACATGTTATTTGGCTTCTAGCATTAGAATTGTAACTCACAATTGGATTATGTTATTGCGCAACCACTTAACCCGTTATTAGTTTTTGTTAATTCTGACTTCTTGATTCTATTCATTGCTTGTTTTGTAGATTGAAAATTTGAACTTGGTTATCAAAGAGCTTGTTAAGGAAAAATATGAAGATAAAGAAAGGTTTGAAGGAATTATTGCGGGCTTGGTGGCTGGAAATGAAAAGGATAATGCGGATAAAGAGGCTATGCTCAATAGAATGGCACAAATTGTAGCTATGTTAACAGATACGGGTCGAAAATAAGCTCTAAACATTTAGACATGAATGTTTTGAATGGATAATTTTGGTTATTTGATATTTTGGTTGGTGTTTCTATTAGAGTATTTTATATTATTTTAAAATTGGATAATTGAAGCTATGTTAACAGCTACGGGTCGAAAATAGGCTCTAAACACTTAGACATGAATGTTTTGAATGGATAATTTTGGTTATTTGATGTTTTAGTTGGTGTTTCTATTAGAGTCTTTTTTATGATTTTAAAATTAGAAAAACCGTAACAAATTTGTTTTATATAATTTGAGTTTTTGTATTATTTGACTGTTTTATATAATATAGTTTTCTTAAAATGTCTTTGAATTAATAAAGTAGGAATAAAAAACGTGTAGCAAAGCTAAATGGTAGCAAATTTTCAATGAAAGTGGTGGCTAAATGGTAGCGAATTTTCAATGAAAGTGGTGGCTAAATGGTAGCGAATTTTCAATGAAAGTGGTGGCTAAGTGGTTGCAGATTTTCAATGAAAGTGGTGGCTAAATGGTAGGAGATTTTCAATGAAAGTGGTGGTTAAATAGTTGCAAATTTTCAATGAAAGTGGTGTCTAAATGGTAGTAAATTCTCAATAAAAGCGGTGACTAAGTGGTTGTAGACTAAATGGTACCAAAACAGTTACAAAAAAAGGTGTAAATTTTCAATAAAAATGATGTCTAAATGGTGGCAATATCGGTGGCTAAATGGTACCAAAACGGTAGCAAAAGATCTTCCTAAAACATTGTAGGAGCGGTAGCAATAATTTTAACCGTTTTTGTGGTGAAAAAAATATGATAGCAAAATACAAAAGGGTAGCTATTTGGTGGCATTAAGGCAACATACACGGGTATATTTGCTACCGCATTTTTTGTTGCAAAATGGTTGGTACAGAGCAATTGCTACCATTATGTGACCGAAAATGTGATGACAAAAGCTCAATTTTCTAGTACTAAATCACACACTTAGCAGAGCTAAGAGTAGGATCTGGGGAGGGTGAGATGTAGGCAAACCTTACCTCTATCTTTATAGATAGAGAGGCTGCTTCCAGAGAGACCCTCGGCTCGACAACACACTGTCGACAAGCAAACAACACTTAAAAAACTAATAATGGACTACCGAATTTAGAGAAACATTGAAAGCGTCACGAAGTAAAATAGAAGTATATATGCAATCAAAAAACAACATAACTCGAAAACACCCAAAAACAAGTCACCGTTACAAGCCTCCTACCAGTGAAAGAGCAGGTCTAAGCCTCTAGAACCCCGCTACGATACAACCACACCCTCCCTAATAATCCTTAACCTTAATCTTGTGCCTCCACGAACCCCTATCCTCGACCATGTCCTCAGAGAGGTGCATCTCCACTAAATCATGCCTAATCTGCTCTTTCCAAGTCAATTTGGGTCTTCCTCTACATCTCTTTCCCTCTATAGTGAGGGTTTCCACAACTCTAACTGGGGCCGTCTGTCACACCCTCAAATTACCACTTGCGGGGTTTTACCGCGAGGCGCATGACAAACCAGGATCCAAGTCAACGATCACAATAAACAACTCTATATGGAAAAACGTAAACAGACATAACCATTAATTTAACAAGCGGAAGCGTTTCAGTAGCATTTAATCAGCTATGCTATCATCTCAAAAATTGTTCAAAATGCTTTTATTACAAAACGTGCGCTAAGCCTAGACGCCAATGCAGACCCGTGCGCCTAGTTCCGTTCATTGCTACCTTAGCGACCTGAGAAAAACATGCCAAAAAGATGTCAACATATAATGCTGGTGAGTTCACAGGTTTGTTCAAAATGTTACCAAAGTGTTACCATGTCCATACTATATCAATGTTACCAAGTACGCTAGCTAGGCGTATGTTTCATTACTACTACGATTGGAAACCATTACTAGACACGTTTAGCAATGTTCAGCATGTTTAAGCAGCCCGTATGTTCAGCATGATACCAATGTACCTGTTCGAGACAATATGCACCCGCCCGGCCCTCCAAGCCGACGAGTGGGGCAGGTCACACCCAATAGATCTATCCACATTTCCCCCGTTGTGCAAACCCGCACATTCATGGTTTCCCCCGGGACTTTCCAAAAGATCGTATAGCAATATAAAGTTAAAACCATAGTATGACATATGTTACCAAAAACCGTTTAGCGCATGTTTTCTCCCCCAAAAGTTAAAACAGTAAAAGTGGGGCCGTGGACTCACCTTAAGTAGCGTTCTTCAAATACAAGTAAAGATGTTTAGCTCTTGATAATCCCTCTACCGGAGATCTATCAAAATGTTCACATAAGTGTTCTGACTAATAACCATAAGGTTATCTAGTCCCCGATTGTCCAGATCGTAACCAAGTATGTTTTAAAACGTGTTTAAATGTTTAACCGACACACTAGACCGACCCGACATCCCGTTGGTGACCCATTACCCTAACTAATCGAGTACACATAGATTACACACAAGGTTCAAGCATAAAACACTTAGTTTGTATCAAAAATCTCATTTCTGCATCAGAACGGTCGAACCAGTCAGTTTTGAGTCTCCTTCGCACCTTTTTGTCTCCTTCGCACCTTTTACATCTCGTTCGACCGTTTGATGCTTCCTTCGCCCGTTTGATGCAAATATAGACTAAGGATGCATGCTTATGTGTTAAGATGTGTTAGAACGGGCGAAGGAAGCATCAAACGGTCGAACGAGATGTAAAAGGTGCGAAGGAGACAAAAAGGTGCGAAGGAGACTCAAAACTGACTGGTTCGACCGTTCTGATGCAGAAATGAGATTTTTGATACAAACTAAGTGTTTTATGCTTGAACCTTGTGTGTAATCTATGTGTACTCGATTAGTTAGGGTAATGGGTCACCAACGGGATGTCGGGTCGGTCTAGTGTGTCGGTTAAACATTTAAACACGTTTTAAAACATACTTGGTTACGATCTGGACAATCGGGGACTAGATAACCTTATGGTTATTAGTCAGAACACTTATGTGATCATTTTGATAGATCTCCGGTAGAGGGATTATCAAGAGCTAAACATCTTTACTTGTATTTGAAGAACGCTACTTAAGGTGAGTCCACGGCCCCACTTTTACTGTTTTAACTTTTGGGGGAGAAAACATGCGCTAAACGGTTTTTGGTAACATATGTCATACTATGGTTTTAACTTTATATTGCTATACGATCTTTTGGAAAGTCCCGGGGGAAACCATGAATGTGCGGGTTTGCACAACGGGGGAAATGTGGATAGATCTATTGGGCGTGACCTGCCCCACTCGTCGGCTTGGAGGGCCGGGCGGGTGCATATTGTCTCGAACAGGTACATTGGTATCATGCTGAACATACGGGCTGCTTAAACATGCTGAACATTGCTAAACGTGTCTAGTAATGGTTTCCAATCGTAGTAGTAATGAAACATACGCCTAGCTAGCGTACTTGGTAACATTGATATAGTATGGACATGGTAACACTTTGGTAACATTTTGAACAAACCTGTGAACTCACCAGCATTATATGTTGACATCTTTTTGGCATGTTTTTCTCAGGTCGCTAAGGCAGCAATGAACGGAACTAGGCGCACGGGTCTGCATTGGCGTCTAGGCTTAGCGCACGTTTTGTAATAAAAGCATTTTGAACAATTTTTGAGATGATAGCATAGCTGATTAAATGCTACTGAAACGCTTCCGCTTGTTAAATTAATGGTTATGTCTGTTTACGTTTTTCCATATAGAGTTGTTTATTGTGATCGTTGACTTGGATCCTGGTTTGTCATGCGCCTCGCGGTAAAACCCCGCAAGTGGTAATTTGAGGGTGTGACAGATTGGTATCAGAGCCAATGGTTATAGTGAACTAGGACTGCATGTAGAGTCTGGTCTATAGCCGAGTCGCACACACTAGACGGTCACATACATTGGGTCTACTAATGGGATATGTACTAAAGTTGTCGGGGTGTCCTTACATCATCATCATGCTTCTCCGTTACATCATCCGTTTTTATTTGGGTTCTTACCTACTCTTGTCTTCTTCTTCTGGATTGAAGGAGGAAGGGTTGACTTGTTGATTCTAGCACACACATGCCTTCCTACACATGCACCTATTGCCACATAGGCGACAATGTTCGGTGACTGAGGTCTAGATTAGGGGTACATCTGGAGGACCATGTAGAGCAGTTTATCATTTCGGGTGCACACGAAATAATAAACTGGAATGCATGAAAATCCTGATGGACTTCGAGTTTGGATGAATAGTCCTGAATTTGTCCCTAGGTTAACTCTTGTAAAATTTCTAGTGGTTGACACTGGAAGTGAATCTGAATCCCTCGTTCTCTTGATTTGTTAGATCATGTCAGGTGCTCGCGGTGGTGGACGTCGTGGTGGCGGTGGTGGCCGTGCTGGTGGCGGCGGTCGTGCCGGGGGCGGTGGTCGTGGGAACATCAACATGACCCAAGCTGAACTGAATGACTTGCTCCAGCAGCAAGTAAACATGGCTATGGCTAATTTCCAGGCTGGGATTAATGCCATGGGTGGTGAGTTGATTTCTGTCGACCTTGCCTCATTTTTGAGTTTCGTGTCCTTTCGTTTGTGTTTTACTCGTGTACCGTGTTTCAGGTGTTGGTGCCAATCCACCCCCACCTCAGTGCTCTTATAAGAAGTTTAGGGACTGTCAGCCCCATAACTTCGCTGGAACTGAGGGAGCGGTGGGAGTGCTCCGATGGCTGGAGAAGGTGGAATCTGTGTTTGTCATGTGTAACTGTCCTGCTGGGGACCAAGTGAAGTATGCTACTGCGACATTTGAGGGGCCTGCATTGTCGTGGTGGAATGCTACTACTCAGAACGTGGGATTGGGGGAGGCTATTGCTATGCCTTGGGCGGAGTTTGTGCAGCTTTTGAGAGGTGAGTACTGTCCAAGGGAGGAGATACAGAAATTGGAGCATGAGGTCTGGAGTTACAAGATGGTTGGGTCGGAGATTGAGGAGTGCACTGTGAGGAGGAACGAGCTGGCGGTGTTGTGTCCTGATTTACACAAACCCGAGTACAGGAGGATCGAGCACTACATGTCTGGACTAGTGCCCGAGATTGCTGGGTTGGTGGCTGCTGGGAATCTTCCCACTATTGCTGAAGTTGTCGGATCAGCTCATCGGATGACTAACCTGAAGGTGGCAGAAGGCGTTCTGCCACCCAAGGGTGCTGCTGTGAAGGTTGCTGAGGGGAACAAGAGGAAGTGGGAGAGTGTGGGGAAGAGTGTGGTGCCAGCTCAGCCGGCGAAGAAGTTTGATACATCTGGGTCTTCTTCTGGGTCGAAGACGGGTGGGTATGCTGGGAAGCATCCCAAGTGTAACAAGTGTGGTTTTCATCACTCTGGGAGTTGTGATAGGGCTCGCTGTCATCGGTGCCAACAGTTGGGGCACCATGCTAAGGATTGCAAGGTGGCGCTCACCCCAACTCAGACTCCTGCGGCTACTCCTGCTCCTGCTGCTCGGGGGGCTCAGGGGAGGCAGGGGTGTTATAACTGTGGTGACACGGGACATTTGAAGCGTGATTGTCCCAAACTGAAGCAGGGCGATAATGGGAGGGGCGGGAACGGTAACGGGAACAATGGCGGCGGAGGCAGGACTGCACGTGCTTTCGTCATTGGATCTGCAGAGGCTAGGCAGGATCCAGACACAGTTACCGGTACGTTCCTTCTTAATGATCGCTATGTTTCTGTTTTGTTTGATTCTGGTGCCGATAAGAGTTTCGTATCTTTGGATATTAGTCGATTGCTAGATATAGTACCCACACCTTTAGAGGCTAAGTACTTAATAGAATTGGCTGATGGTAAGAAGATTGAAGCGACACACACCCTTAGGGAATGTCGCTTGGAACTGTCGGGTTTGTCTTTCCCCATTGATCTTATGCCAGTACCCCTGGGTAATTTTGATGTCGTGGTTGGCATGGATTGGTTATCGTTGTATCGCGCGGAGATTGTTTGTTTTGACAAGGTTATTCGGATCCCTCTCCCTGATGGAGAGATTCTTTCGGTTCGTGGCGAGAGAAGCGGTGCTCCGCTGAGTATCATTTCTAGCATGAAAGCCCGTAAGTATCTTCGGAAGGGCTGTTCGGCCATTCTGGCACTTGTTAACGTTTCTACTGACGATGAGAAGAAGATTGAGGATATTCCGGTGGTTCGTGACTTTTCTGATGTGTTTCCTGATGATTTACCTGGTCTTCCTCCCCATCGTCAGGTTGAGTTTGGTATTGATCTCATTCCGGGCGCAGCTCCTATTGCCCGAGCCCCGTATCGTCTTGCACCTCCCGAGATGCAAGAGTTGTCCAGCCAGTTACAGGAACTCTTGGAAAAGGGTTTCATTCGACCGAGTTCTTCCCCGTGGGGAGCTCCTATTTTGTTTGTGAAGAAGAAGGACGGAAGTCTTCGTATGTGTATTGATTATCGTGAGCTGAACAATGTGACCATCAAGAATCGTTATCCTCTTCCTCGCATTGATGATCTCTTTGACCAGCTTCAGGGCTCTAGCTATTATTCGAAGATTGATTTGCGGTCCGGTTATCACCAGTTGCGCGTCAGGGAAGCTGACATTCAGAAGACTGCTTTTCGCACTCGTTATGGCCATTTTGAGTTCTTGGTCATGCCTTTTGGTCTCACTAACGCACCGGCGGTGTTCATGGATTTGATGAACCGCGTTTGCAAGCCCTACCTTGATAAGTTCGTCATCGTGTTCATTGACGATATTCTGATTTACTCCAAGAACAAGGCAGATCATGAGGAACATCTGCGGTTGGTCTTGGAACTTTTGAGACAGGAGCAGTTGTATGCTAAGTTCTCGAAGTGTGATTTTTGGTTGTGTGAAGTTCAATTCCTAGGACATGTGGTGAATGAACTGGGAATTCATGTCGATCCGGCTAAGATCGAAGCTATTAAAGACTGGGAAGCACCAAAGACGCCATCTGAGGTGCGGCAATTCCTAGGTCTTGCGGGTTATTATCGTCGTTTCATTGAGGGATTTTCGAAGATCGCACAACCCCTCACTGCTCTTACCCAGAAGGATCGAAAGTTCGACTGGGATGAACCACAAGAATCAGCATTTCAGATGCTGAAGCTTAAACTTTGTTCTGCACCTATCTTATCCTTGCCGGAAGGCACTGATGATTTCGTTGTGTACTGTGATGCTTCTATTCGTGGTCTCGGTTGCGTGTTGATGCAGCGCGGGAAGGTTATTGCTTATGCTTCTCGCCAACTCAAAGTTCATGAGAAGAACTACACTACTCATGACTTGGAACTGGGTGCGGTAGTCTTTGCGTTGAAAATCTGGAGACATTACTTGTACGGTACCAAGTGTGAAGTATATACCGATCACAAGAGTCTTCAGCATATTTTCGACCAGAAGGTGTTGAACATGCGGCAGCGTCGCTGGGTTGAACTCCTAAACGACTATGACTGTGCCATCAAATACCATCCCGGCAAGGCGAACGTTGTGGCGGACGCCTTGAGCAGGAAGGAGTCTGCGAACCCTCGCCGTGTTCGAGCCTTACAGCTCACCATTCATTCGTCGTTGCCTGACTGGATCCGTTCTGCACAGTTAGAAGCCTTGAAGGAGGAAAACCTTAAGGCTGAGATTATGCACAGTGCTGACAAGCATCTTGAGCTCAGGACTGATGGCTTACGCTATTTTGCGGGACGTGTTTAGGTCCCATTGTTCGGGGGATTGCGCGAGCTTGTTCTGGATGAAGCTCACAAATCTCGGTATTCTATTCACCCTGGCTCCGATAAGATGTATCAGGATTTGAAGATACTTTATTGGTGGCCGAACATGAAAGCTGACATAGCTTCTTACGTCAGCAAATGTTTGACTTGTGCTAAAGTCAAGGTGGAGTATCAGAGGCCGTCTGGTCTCCTGCAACAACCAGAGGTTCCGGAATGGAAGTGGGAGCAAATCACGATGGATTTTGTCACCAAGCTGCCAAGATCACCTAGTGGTTATGATATGATCTGGGTGATTGTTGACCGGCTGAAAAAATCAGCGCGTTTTATACCCATTAAGGAAACCGATGGACTCGAGCGGTTAGCTCGACTTTACCTTAAGGAGGTGGTTGCTCGGCACGGGGTACCTGTTTCTATTATCTCTGATCGTGATTCTCGTTTCGCTTCGCGTTTCTGGAAGGCTCTGCACAAGGCTTTGGGTACTCAGTTGGATATGAGTACGGCTTATCATCCGCAAACTGATGGACAGAGTGAGCAGACGATTCAAACCTTGGAAGACATGCTTCGGGCATGTGTTATCGATTTTGGCAAAAGTTGGGAGATCCATCTGCCGTTAGTGGAGTTCTCCTACAACAACAGCTATCACTCTAGCATCAAGGCAGCTCCGTTCGAGGCTCTTTACGGACGGAAATGTCGATCACCACTTTGTTGGGCCGAGGTGGGCAAGAGCCAGCTCACTGGTCCGGAACTCGTGTACGAAACTTCGGAGAAAATCGTACAGATCCGTCAACGTTTGGCTGCTGCACGGGATCGTCAGAAGAGCTATGTCGATCGCCGTCGAAAACCTTTAGAGTTCCAGGTTGGGGACAAGGTACTTCTGAAAGTTTCACCATGGAAGGGCGTCATACGCTTTGGAAAGCGTGGCAAGCTTAACCCTCGTTATGTCGGACCATTCGCAATCTTGGATCGGATTGGACCGGTGGCATACAGACTTGACTTACCGGCAGAGCTCGGTAGTGTACACAACGTCTTCCATGTGTCTAACTTGAAGAAGTGTTTGGCTGATGAATCTCTCATTGTACCACTGGAAGAGATCAAGGTTGATGATCGTCTTCGCATTGTGGAGGAACCTGTCGAGATTCTCGACTACAAGATTCGTAGCCTTCGTCGGAGTAAAATCCGCATCGTTAAAGTCCGTTGGAACTCGAACCGTGGACCGGAGTTCACATGGGAACGGGAGGATCAGATGAAATCTAAGTATCCTCATCTCTTTCCGAAGCGCGCTTTTGAATCGAGGCATGTTACTGCTGAAGCGGAATGAATCTCGGGTCGAGATTCCTTTCAACGTGGGGATGATGTGACATCCGGTAAGTTTCTTTTTGTCCTGTCCTTTTCGTTTATTTTTCTTTGGGGCTTTGCGCAATTTTCGGGACGAAAATTCTTTCAACGTGGGGATGATGTGACACCCGGCATGTTCGACTTAAACATATTAGTAACATCTAAGTCTACCTTAGCGAGAAACGTTTATAAACAAACTTAACTGGGTTAGTGAGTCGGGTCAAGTTAGGATTGTCCAGGGTACAATGATCTGGAGGATCATTGGGAGTCGTTTTGGTAACACACTAGTACCGGGTTCCGTTGTTGGTGACATTACATGAACTAATTAAGTATATGTGTAGATTATAAGTCGTGTGGTGGATTATGTACATAGATATGTTTAAATGATGTGTAAATGATTATCTGTACTCTAATGTGCTAAATATAGACTAAGGATGCATGCTTATGTGTTAAGATGTGTTAGAATGCGTTAAACACGACAAACTGGAAAACTAGTTAAAAAGGGATTCTGGTTCGACCACTTCGAGTGGTCGACCCGCTACGATACAACCACACCCTCCCTAATAATCCTTAACCTTAATCTTGTGCCTCCACGAACCCCTATCCTCAACCATGTCCTCAGAGAGGTGCATCTCCACTAAATCATGCCTAATCTGCTCTTTCCAAGTCAATTTGGGTCTTCCTCTACATCTCTTTCCCTCTACAGTGAGGGTTTCCACAACTCTAACTGGGGCCGTCATTTCCCTCCTCCTCACATGCCCATACAATCTTAAACTTCCCTCCTCAATCTTATCAGATAAACTAGCTACCCCTACCCTTTTCCTAATAACCTCATTTCTAATTCGGTCTACTCTAGTATGTCCGCACATCCACCTTAGCATCCTCATTTCTGCTACGTCCATCTTGCGAGCTTGTGTCTTTTTGATGGCCCAACAATTTGTCCCATATAACATAGCAGGTCTCACTGCAACCCTATAGAATTTTCCCTTTAATTTATTTGGGAACCTTTTATCACATAAAACCCCGCTGGCGGCCCTCCACCTACACCAACCATCTTGTATGCGATGGGTGACATCACTATCTAGCTCCCCATCCCTATGGACAAATGATCCTAAGTACTTGAACTTAGATGACTGGCGACAACTTGGCCCTCAATCATAACTTGAGTATTTTCATCGTGAGTTTCATCACTGAAACCACAATACATGTACCAAGTCTTAAAACGCCTAATCCTTAAACCCTTGCCCTCTAAGGTTGCACGCCAACACTCTATCTTCTCATTCAGACTACATTTGGACTCCGCAATTAACACAATATCATCTCCAAAAAGTATGCACCACGGAACTATCTTCTGAATCGACTTTGATAACTCATCCAAAACAACGGCAAAAAGGAACGGACTCGACGCAAATCCTTGGTGGAGTCCTACCCCCACAGTGAAGGCATCAGTATCTCCTACAGGTGAGCGAACACTAGTTTCGGTCCTACCATACATATATTAAGTCTATATACCTCATAGGGACCCCTCTACTCTCCAGGCTATCCCAAATCAGTTTAAATGGCACACTGTCATATGCCTTTTCAAGATCAATAAAGGCCATATGAAGATCCCGCTTTTTTCTCTCTGAACTTTTCCATCAACCTCCTTAGAATGTGAATTGCTTCCGTAGTTGACCGCCCTGGAATGAAACCAAATTGATTCGCCGAAACCCGAGTTTCTCTTCCAATTCTAGCCTCAATAATCATTTCCCATAATTTCATAGTATGACTTAACAGCTTAATACCTCTGTAATTTCCACAACACTGTGCATCACCTTTGTTCTTATACAAAGGCACTAATACACTACTCCTCCACTGCTCTGGCATTTGTTTGGACTTGAAAATACGATTGAACAAAGTAGTTAACCATTGGACTCCTTCCTCTCCAAGGCACTTCCACGCCTCAATAGGTATATTGTCTGGACCAACTGCCTTAGCCCTTCCCATCTTCCAGCTGAGTGCAGACCTCACTTCTCCCCGTGTAATATTTCGACAATAGCAGTTATTCGGTTGCTGCCTTTGGGTGATGGGGTTGTCATGATCCAGTTGGTAAGCTATCCCATCGTTGAAAAGATTGCAAAAATATACTTGCCATCTTAGCTTAATGTCGTGATGCTTAACTAGAATACGCCCATCTTCTCCCTTTATAAACTTAACCACCCCTAGATCCTGCCTCTTACGCTCCCTAGCTCTGGCAATCTTGAACATATCATGTTCCCCCTCTTTACTTTCCAGTCATTCATATATCTTCTTATAGGTCGTGTTCTTTGCCTCTGTCACCGCCTTCTTTGCCTCCCTCTTTGCTTTGTTTATCTAAGACGTTGACCGTATACATGAGATAGGACGAACTTGGATGCTATAATGACCAAACAAGCATGAAAAGATCATATACCAAGTAAAGAACAACATTAGCAATTAATCCCTTGCAGCTAATCTAAGACATCAATCTAGCTTTGATACCCTACAATCAGCAACAAGGTACTATTGTAGTGAACTAAACTTCCCTTTTTTTGTATTGTGGCTACATTGAATAAATATGCTTTTGAAATGATAACCATAGTTTATATCCTCTAGCATTCTGTCTTGTTATAAATGCACCTGACAGGAGTTCCTCAATAATTTGTAAGATTAGATCAAGATATATTAGACTATCTCCAACCCTAGAGGCGCCCTTAGACGTCCTTAGTTGCCACATTATATCCTTACAAATCCTTCAAAACCTTCATTTCATCTCCAACCCTACAAATAACCTTACTCTCATGAATTTCCACCTCATCACCTACCCACTACACACAATATTTTAATAAAAGATTTATTTTTTTTAGTTTGGCCCACCTCATCACCAAAACCAATACAAACTCTCATCCATAAGTAAGTAAGGATTCCATTACTAAGGGCCTCAAAGGGCACAATTGCTCCAATGGTAAGGGCGATGGTTAAGGATGCATTGGAGAAATACCACTTGAGAGAAGAAATAGTTGTACACATATGAAACTATCGATTTTTTGGGAACAAATAAAAACACATGGAACAAAACAGTCACCAAAAATCTTTTATCTCTATCACAAATATGTTATAGCAAATAGCGTAGCGTAGCGCTCATATGTCGCTATATGGTTGATAGCAACAAATAGCGGGAAATAGCGAGATTTTTGTATTTTTATTATTTATTATTTATTTTTTTGGTGAAATATACATATTAAATATCTCTAAAATTTTCTTCTAGTGAATCGCTAAATATGATATAGCGCCCGCTATTTCATCACTATCGCTAAGTAGCGTATCGGTAGCTTGTAGCTACCGTCCGCTATTTGCTATTGACAATTATAGTTCTGTATCTTTTCGTGTTTTGGTACACCTCACCTCAACTTTTGGCCCAAGGGGATGTTACAAAAAGTGCCACCATAATTGGTGATAATATTCACCCCTCAGTAAAGGTTCATCCTAGAGCAAAGGTAAGCTGGCTCTCCCATTTACGGGTCATTTATTCTTTCAAATATATTAAACTGTGTGTTGTCTTTACCTAGAAGTTGCATTTGGATAGCAGCCTTCTAAATGAAACAAAATCCTGGAAGCGCTAACGCCATAACTAGGTAAATGTACAAGGCGACTACAAAAATGCCACTTTCAAGGGATTCGGTAGGTGATGTAGCTATTAATGTATATCTTTTATCAATTCTTTCGGTTTTATGTTTCTTTTGAGGTCAGAGTGAGAAACTAGTATTGTTCTCAACATCAATTTTCGAAATTGGCAACACAAGATATGGTAGTGTTGTCATATTTTTGACATTTAACTATGGAAAGAATAGTCACGTACTCGCGTTCAGTTATAACAGACAGATACTGATTGTGAGTCCATGAATGCTTTCTTGCACTATACTTAAGTAAGTTATAACCTTCATTCTGTTCTTTTGTATTTTTTTACCAGCTTTAGAATGCGCAAAAATGGTTCAACAACATTATTATTATTTATTATACTTGCACGATTTTACATCTTTTATTTTTGGGGAATGTTTTTGTGACTCGTTACCTTTACTTGAATGATAACGATTCTATGTTTTACAAAATAATTAATAAATAATCATGCATTACATGTATGTGTATCTTTTAACGAGTAGTATTAAGGAAGCCACTACATATGACAACATACGTCCATTGAAACACCTCCATTCCAGCATATGAAATTGGCTATTTCTTAGATACAGCTTAGAAAGTAACATCAGATTTAATAAATACAAAATTCTCCAACTTGACTAAAATTCATCTACATCCCAATTTATATAAGGGTGATACTATCTACACAACCAACAAAAAACCCTAAACAACCTTAGGACGGGTCGTCGAGGCCTAGATGGGCCGTTAAGAAAAATTAGGGTTTAAGGACGGGGCGTCCAGGCCTTGACGGGCCGTTTGTTTACAGAAAAGACAAAACTGACGGGCCGTCGAGGCCCAGACGGCCCGTAAAAGTACGAGGTACGAGGTGATCAGTCTGAACTCCTGCAAAAGCAGGCAGTTCAGACTGAAAAGTCTGAAAAAGGTACTTATGGACGGGCCGTCCAGGCCCCGACGGCCCGTTGAAATGTGTTAGGTTAGGGCATTTAATCCCTAGACGGCCCATCGAGGCCTCGACGGCCCGTCGACATTTCCTGATATAACCATTACACGATCAGCTTCTTCCCCATTTGAACCAAACTTTAAAACATCACCACCACCAAAACCCTCGACCCATTTCGACTTCCCGGTCTCACGATGACATATTTACACAGCTTTTCAACCGTTGACCTGTCTGAGAACGAGTCTTACGTCTCTGAAAGCGTAGGGTATGAACCCGAGGTTCAAGTTGGTGAAGATGAGGTTAAATCCGGGGTTCGTGGTAATGACGGGAACATGCTGCCCGATCTCAACGAGGAATATGTAGAGGAACAGGAGTCTTTTTTCGTGCCACCAAGCTACCCGCAGTACACGTACGGGAGTTACCATTCGCGCGGGAATCGTGCTAATGATGACAACCAGGAAGATGCTAACATAAAAGTTGAACCTAACCCGGATGTTTCGTATGAAACCGAGCAGGTGCGTTTATTTATTTACACTAGTATATCTTTACAGTAGTATATATTTTCAGGTATTTAGACTAGTATGAATTTAGACTAGTATATCTTTACAGTAGTATATATTTTCAGGTATTTAGAGTAGTATGAATTTAGACTAGACTGTTGTGTAAATTTTCAGGTATTCGGGTCTGTTGAAGAGATGAAACAATGGGCTTACGATAGAGCCCTTGCTAGCGGTTACGTCCTAGTGACAGGACGTTCTGTTTCAAAAGGCAGTGGAAATAATGCAAGAAAAATTAGGATAGACCTGAGATGCGACCGTGCTGGCGAATACCATACTACAGCCACAGTAAGGTCTACGGGTAGCAAAAAGATTAACTGTCCATTTATGTTAATAGGGAGGCTACGCAAAGAGGGTTGGAAGTTGGAGGTTAAACACGCGAATCATAACCACGACCCTTTTGTACATGTTGAGGGTCACGCTTTTGCTAGGCGGCTGACACCACAGGAAGAAGAAATGGTGGAAACACTTTATTTTCAAGGCCTGGAACCGGCAAACATACATTTGGCCATCAGAGCACAAAACCCGAATAATAAATGTATTCTAAGAGACATACACAATACAGTGAGCAAGATTAAACATAGAATTTACGGCGATAAAACCCCAATGCAGGTATTATTATTAATTACTATTATTGTCATAGACTATTATTAATTTTGTTGTTGTTAAATATTAAATATTGTTATTATTATTGTTATGCAGATACTCGAGAGTATACTGGTTGAAAAGAAATTTACTTATTTCACCAAGCAGAATCCAGAGACAGATGCTGTTGAGAATATTTTCTTTTCACACCGGGTCTCGTACAATCTCTGGCGTGCCTTTCCACATGTGATGCTGATCGACGCCACCTACAAAACGAACGAGTACAGAATCCCGTTTGTTCAAATTGTGGGTATGACGTCGACAAACCAGTCGTTTTGTATCGCCCATGCATTTATCGTTAAAGAGAAAACGAGTAACTACACATGGGTGCTTGAGAGGCTCAGAGATTTGCTGGAGGGGAGTATGGAGCCACGTGTAATTGTTACAGATAGAGATCTGGCTCTGATGAGTGCATGTGCTTCAGTTTTCCCGGATGCTACGAAATTGCTTTGCAGGTGTCATATTCAACGAAATATTATTATTATTATTATTATTATTATTATTATTATTATTATTATTATTATTATTATTATTATTATTATTATTATTATTAATATTATTGTTGTTGTTTTGCAGGTATCATATTCAACGAAATATTGCAAAATATCATAAAGCAGGATTTCCAAAAGAAGAATGGGAAATATTTTTGCAGTATTTTGGTCGACTGTGTAAATCTCCTGACAAAGAGGCTTACGAATTCAATCTTGAAGCGCTCTACAGACGACTTTGGGGGCAGGATCGAACGGGTATATATTTTATTTTTTATTTTGCTTTACAAGCGTACATATTTTCTGTATTGACATCACTATTCTGTTTTTTACATAGGTTTATGACTACATGGAGTCAGTTTGGCTCCGAGATTATAAAGAAATGTTTGTGGAAGCATGGGCAAATGAAAACCTTACGTTCGGTCAGACTACGACCAACAGGGTCGAGAGTCAGCATGCTCTTATTAAAAGGTACATAAAAGGCCCGAACAGCTCGCTCCACGCGCTTGTGATGCAAATAGACAAAGTTATGGAATCACGGCGCGTAGCGATAAAGCACTCCTTCGAACAAAGCCGATCAACAAGAATGTGGAAACATGATCTACCGTTGTTTCAAGACGTAATCGGTAGGGTTTCCCATCTAGCGCTTAATTTGATGCTCGGAGGGGTCAACAAGATAAATTATTATATGGAACAAAAGAGGTCTTGTGAACACCGACTCAATAAGACTTATGGATTGCCTTGTTCCTGTCAATTGCAATTGTTTGATACGAAAGGTAACAACATTTTTTAGACTTATTATAAATGTTTGAAGCGTTTTGTAGACGACTTGTGTTGTCTGGTTCGTACAAAAACAGAGGAAACTCTGCCAAATTTTTATAAAATTATTGATTTGTTGTTGTTGTGATTGAATATATATATCAGATACACGAGTGTCACTGGCTGATATCGACGTCTTCTGGACACGACTTGACTTTATGCCAGAAGTAGCTGAGAATCCCGAGTTTGACTTTCAGCACCAAATGAATGCATTCGCTGAGCAGCTAAGGTCGCAACCGGTGCAAGTGAAAAAAAGCATGTTGCAGAAGATGAAGGAGGTGTTGAATCCGATTATGACTAAACATAAACCTCCTGAGGTACAAACCGATACTCGGGGTCGGCCAACAACAAGTGAAAAGGAAAAAAAGGAAGATAAGGCTGCGGTTCGTATTATTATTATTATTATTATTATTGTTGTTGTTGTTGTTGTTGTTGTTGTTGTTGTTGTTGTTGTTGTTGTTGTTGTTGTTGTTGTTGTTGTTGTTGTTGTTGTTGTTGTTGTTGTTGTTGTTGTTGTTGTTGTTATATAATTTTTTGCACGTAGGGCAAAAAGCCTTCTAGAAGAGGTAAACAATCAAGGGACAAACCGATTGTTTACGATGAAGATTTTCCACTGTTGGAAAGGGAGAGGTACAAACTACTAATATATAAATTCACACATGCATACATATTTATACACATATTAAATCTCACTTTTTGATGGGTACAGGTACAAACTGGAGATCGAAAGGTTTAAGAAATGGCTTCCACCTGCATATCATAGATACATTACAGACATTCGGGATGTCCATGGAGACGGTCACTGTGGCTTTCGATCCGTAGCTGTGTGCTTAGGGTGGCAACAGGATATGTGGTACTTCATCCGCAAACAGCTTAAGGAGGAGATCGTCGAGAATGAAGACCGGTGGAGGCTAATTTTAAACGAAGTGGATTACGATACTTACGACAGAGTCTCCAACTCATTCGATCACACTGGAGTGGGACCAGCCACGCACGACCAATGGATGGAGATGCCCGCCTCAGGATTACTGATTGCTCAGAAATTTAAGGTGGTTGTTCAATTTCTCTCTCCGTATGATCAAAGTGAGACGTACTTCCCTATGTTCGATGGTCCACACACCGTTGAAGAACATGCGTTCGTATCGTTTGCTTTTGTTAACAAAAATCATTTCATCAAGATTGAGTTGGCAGAAGGCGCCCCAATGCCAAAACTGAATCCAGCATGGCGTAAGTGGCGATATGAAGAGGCAAGTGAGTGGGAGACGGTATATGACGACCGTATACAAAGGGTTGATGTTCGATCACCTCAATACTTCGACTTAACTTAGCTTATCGTATGTAACCGGACCGGACGAACGGAAAAATTTGTTGTATGTGTTCATTTATACTTATTATAAAAATATACTCCCTTTTTTTTATAAAAAATACAAATACCAAGCTTAAAATATACAAAATACACTAAAAATTTAAAAAAAAAATAAAAAACATTAGGATCGTCTAGGCCTAGATGGGCCGTCTATGGCAAAAATTGGTTTTTAGACGGCCCGTCTAGGCCTAGACTGCCCGTCCTTTGGTTTTTAGACGGCCCGTCTAGGCCTAGACTGACCGTCCCAACACAAAGCTTCCATGAGAAGCTTCTGTTTTTTAAATTTAAAAAAAATAAAAAAATTAGGACCGTCCAGGCCTCAACGACCCGTCCCAAGACAAAAATTGGCCTTAGACGGTCCGTCAAGGCCTCGACGGCCCGTTGCAAAAAGTTTAAATCAGATTAATATCAGATCAGATCTCCCCCTCGTCCCCATTACCTTTCCCTCTCGTCTCTCTTCTCCCTCTCTCTCTAAACCTTCTCCTCCTCCCAACCACCACCATCCACCACCGTCTCCTCCACCACAACCACCATCCACCACCCTTCTCCTCCTCCCACAACCACCATCCACCACCCTTCTCCTCCTCCCACAACCACCATCCAACCCTCTGCCCCCTTTCTCTCTAACCCTCTGCCACAGTGACCCTACCACCACCACCACCGTCTCCCTCTCTCTCTAACCCTCTATCTCTCTCCTACAAGGTATATTTTTATTATTGTTATTATTATTGTTATTATTATTGTTATTATTAGTTTTAGGGTTTTTTTTTTTTTTTTAAGGTTGTGGTTGGGTGGTTGGGCTGTGGTTGTTGGTGGTTGGTGGAGGGTCTGTGGTGGTTGGGTGGAGGTTGGGTGGTGGGGCAGTGGTGGTTGGTGGTTGGTAGGGGATAGGGTGGTGGTGGTGGTGGTAGGGGATAGGGTGGTGGTGGTGGTGGTGGTAGGGGATAGGGTGGTGGTGGTTGGGTGGTGGTTGGGTGGTGGGGCAGAGGGGCTGTGGTGGTTGGGTGGTGGTAGGGGATAGGGTGGTGGTGGTGGTGGTGGTAGGGGATAGGGTGGTGGTGGTTGGGTGGTGGTTGGGTGGTGGGGCAGTGGGGCTGTGGTGGTTGGGTGGAGGGGCTGTGGTGGTTGGGTGGTGGTTGGGTGGTGGGGCAGTTTGCATTTGTGCGCGTTAGGCGCCTAAACATAAACGCGCGCCTTTATGTTTAGGCGCGCGTTTGTGTTTAGGCGCCTAAACCTAAACGCGCGCCTTTATGTTTAGGCGCGCGTTTAGGTTTATGCGCCTAAACACAAACGCGCGCCTAAACATAAAGGCGCGCGTTTAGGTTTAGGCGCCTAAACATAAACGCGCGCCTTTATGTTTAGGCGCGCGTTTGTGTTTAGGCGCCTAAACCTAAAGGCGCGCCTTTATGTTTAGGCGCGCGTTTATCTATTTAGGCGTTTTACTGTTTAAGCGATTTATTATTTAGGCGTTTTAATGTTTTGTTTTTGTTTTGCAGATATGGCAAACAGAAACAACCGAAGACGCCGTAACCAGCCTGCGGACGGGAATCCTCTTGCAGGTGGCGACTTGAGAGAGTGGCCCTACAGGCACGATAACGACGACTACGAGATCGCGCGCTGGGGTCAGATGGAGCTGCGTCCGATACACGGATCGCGCAGTGTTGACTGGTCCGCATTACTTGCGATCGGTGGATTGGAGAGGTTTGAGGAGTGGATCCCAGACGACAGCCCTTGGGGGCGGATGTTAGCTGACCTCGACCATGAGTCGTATCGGCCACTGACGATCGAGTTCATCTCGACATTCCGCTACACGCCGCATCCAGCAGGTGTTGAGCCTCCAGTAGGTCCTGACGGCGAGCCTGAGCCGGAGGTACAGTTCCGATTATTCGGACAGCTCTACGCATATACGATGGACCAGTGGGCTACTACTTGCTGCTGGTACAGAGAGGAGGAGCTTGTCCAGGATATGTACACCACGGCCTTGACGACCTTGCCAGACGACATGCTGATGGCCTGGTGGCCCACTATTGGTGGTCGAAAGTATGGGGAGGACGGCGGCGAGAGGTATTATTATTGTTATTCTTTTAATTTAGTTCAGTTCGTTATTATTATTGTTATTTAGTTCGCTTAGTTAATTAATATTGTTATTTAGTTAGTTTAGGTTGTTTGTTTTTGGATTTTTGTAGACGACTTGTGTTGTCTGGTTCGTACAAAAACAGAGGAAACTCTGCCGAAATTTTTTTAATGTTATTATTATTCTGTGCAGGATGGATAGGTCCAGCAACATCCGGGACCCTCTGATCCGTTACATACACCGTTTGGTTAGCTGGTCGATTGCCGGACGGTGTAACTGTAACGAGAGGGTCCAGCAGATTGACCTTTTCTACCTCTACTGCATCTTGAGGGGTAGGCCGGTTGCGCTACACAGGTGCTTTGCCGAGTACATCGCGACCTACCCTCATAGGCACCCGGCGGGGGAGATTCCGATTGGTGGGATAGTCACCGCCATCGCGTTGCGTCTTTGCCCGGGCGAATTGTGGACGCATGCTGAGGAGAACACGTTACCTCGTCCGATGTTGGCCAGGTAATATTATTATTATTATTATTATTTATTATTATTATTATTATTTATTATTATTATTATTATTATTTATTATTATTATTTATTATTATTATTTTTATTTATTATTATTATTATTATTTATTATTTATTATAATTTAATATTATATTTTAATAATAATAAATAATAATAATAATAATAATATTAAATTATTATATATTATAATTTAATATTATTATTATTATTATTATTATTATTATTATTATTTATTATTATTATTATTATTTATTATTTATTATAATTTAATATTATAATTTAATAATAATAAATAATAATAATAATAATAAATAATAATAATAATAATAATAATAATAATATTAAATTATTATATATTATAATTTAATATTATTATTATTATTATTATTTATTATTATTATTATTATTATTATTATTTATTATTTATTATAATTTAATATTATAATAATAATAATAATAAATAATAATAATAATAATAATAATATTAAATTATTATATATTATAATTTAATATTATTATTTATTATTATTATTATTATTATTATTATTATTTATTATTATTATTATTATTATTATTATTATTTAATTTTATATATTATTATTTAATATTATTATTGTTGTTTTGCATTTCAGGCCGTTAAATATTAGGACTATGACGCAGATGAAGGTGGCAGCACGGGTCCCTCGCAGCAACCCACACGCTTATTACCAGCGTGCCTTCGGACCTCCTGGCGACCGTGGCGAGCATTTTGTGCCAGAGCCGCTCAGACATCTCGATGGGCCGATTGCCCCTGAGGTCCAGATGCCACACGTTGCCGACGGCGACCCACCGGTGGATGTAGAGATGCCAGACCCCCCCGTTGATGAGCTACAGCGTCCTGCCCGCGTTTATCATGCTGTCAGGTTGCATGATAGCACGACCCAGGTACTTCAGCAGATCCTGGATCAGTTGGGGTCGATGCGGGGTGACATGGCGTCGATGCGGGGTGACATGCGGTGGCTGTTAGAGAGCGAGAATGAGAGACGACGAGCAGCTGGTTTGGAGCCGCGTCCACTTCCAGATTGGGCGTCTAGCAGTCAGCATGGTGGGGCGTCCACCAGTCAGCCGGGTGGGTCGGATCAGCCGGGTGGGTCGGATCAGCCGGGTGGGTCGGGTTAGACGGGTGGGTTATATTTCTTGGGAATCGTACATTTTGAACTCATAGTTTATGTAAATTTTTGGAATATTTATGTTTATTTATGCTTTATTGTTCGTTTTGAATGTTTATTGAACTCATAGTTTATGTAAATTTTTGGAATATTTATGCTTATTTATGGTTTATTGTTCGTATTTTGGTTTCGTTTAGTTCGGCAACATAAACGACATTCGTTCATATTCATATACACAATTATATTAAAAAGATCATATTATACAAATAAAAAAAAACATTTATAAAAAACCAAACATTTATAAAAACCAAACATTCAAACTCATTTTAAACATCCACACTACACTTACACTTATAAAAAAACAAAATAATCATCACCTAATCATTGCCAATGATTACCAATGATTGGATTGGATTTAAACCATTAGACGGGCCGTCTGGGCCTGGACAGCCCGTCCTTTTGCCTTTAGACGGGCCGTCTGGGCCTCGACAGCCCGTCCTTTTGCCTTTTTGGCCCTCCACGGGCTGTCCAGGCCTCGACGACCCGTGGAGGGGTTGTGCAAATAAAAACCCTAGTTGTGCAAATAACCGGACCGTTTATATAATGATAGTACCTGCAAGGAGGGTTTGTGCTTAAAGGATTATTTTTGTGGGAATACATTGGTGAAAAACTCAACAGATCACGAAGACGGTAAGAATACCTTTATCTTGAGTATTAAGACCCATTTAAATATTATTTCATTGAATGCTGAAAAATTAGCCGGCCTGGGTAATTAAATTTTCAAGTGTTACCTGCCACGTGAAAAGGAATTTGTTTTTATGTCATTGTCTTAGTATTGAAGCTCCTTTCCAAGATTTACTAAATCTATTTTTTTTTTCTTCTACCAAAAGTTGCATCTCCCTTCTGCCCTGTCGGGTTTTGACTTGGTTTAGTTTTTGAACTTTTTATTTTCTAGTGTAGCTAGCTCATACACTTGCATAAATCTTACTATGCTAATTCTTGTCTATTTACCTTTTATGTTTGTGGTGGACATACGTGTAGCTCATAATCTAACTCACGTAATTTAGAAGAGGAGCTGGTGACTGGAAATCTGGACTCACTAGAACCTTCTCAATCCATTGGAGTGCTGCAGGAAATTGGACAGAGATTGTTCATGTTATCATGATTATATTGCAGCTTTAAGGTATATGCATTGTCCTAAGAGACAAGTTTATTGTTCATGTTATCATGATTGTGCTTCATGACAACTTTATGTTTCATATAAATTTGTTTACAGGTTGAATACAGATCAGTTTTGAGCTACGACAGGGAATGACCCTTTTCTTACGACGGGAAAATAACATTTTATTATGAATATGCTTATTTGAAATATAATAAACTTTTATTTCTTTCATTAGTTGATATTATATACACAATAACTATTAGGATATTATTTGTTTATAGCCTTTTTATTGTATAATAAAAACCATTATTTGGATATCCATAACCATATCCTAAAATTGTGTGTGTGTGTGTGTGTGTGGATGGTTAAAAAAACGTTGTGTCATATGAGTTGTTAAGACTTTGAAATTTTGTCCTATTAAACTTGTTAGAACATTGTAAAAGAGTGAATATGCTTTTCTTAGAACGTTATAAGGGTTGTTCATAGACATATTATGCGATCATAAAATTGGTTTCATAATCTTATTTGGGATATTAGGACCCTGTTCTTTGTACTAATATACCTATATTGTTACATCATAAGGGTCCTATAAATTAATTTTAAGGACGCTTGTATGTGTATTAAAAGATTAAAAGTATGTAAGCACATGTTAAAACATTGTAAAATGGTCATAATATGTTTTTATTAGGAGTTTTTTGGGTTGTTCATAGACATATTATGCGACCATAAAATTGGTTTCATAATCTTATTTGCGATATTAGGACGTTTTTAAGTTTCGAGACTTATTACGACCCCTGTACATAAAACGCCTTTATCGATTGTCCTATCAAATAAAATGTCCTATAAAATAACATTTTAGCACCCTTCTATGCGTACTAAAAACTCATTTTTGTTGTAATGCTTAAAAGTGGTATTAATAATCTTAAAATAATCATCTAAGACTTAATATAAGGATGATCTTGTTATGAAATGACAAATATAAAAGCTACATCATCAAAGTTTACTAACTTTGAAATACAAAGATAGACTTTATGGACTCCATACACACAAGAACACTTACTGGTAACCCTAATATTGACAATATGGTCTATACATAACTAGGTTATGTACCCGTATGATACACGGGTTGAACAATTTAGTTTATATATATAAATTTGTAAGTATAATTAAGAAAACTTAGATTACATATTATACTGAAAATAAAAAAATTTATTTACGACCGAAAAAATATAAAATATTCATCAGCCTCTTAATAATTTATTGTAAAAAACATTCATATTCACGTAAAACTATTTTCAAACTTTTGAAAATATATCTTCCATACCGTGGCTGTTAACTTGTAGACTGCAGGTACAACAAAACAAAACTATCAAAAGTAATAAGAATAAATCTATTCAGGCTAAGATATAAAAAAATGAAATTAATTTGAAAGTAACTCCTCTCACGTTTAAAATATTGTATTTCAAACAATGATTTTCATATATAAAATGTATTTATTATATTTTAATTGTTTAAAATATTGTACGAAATATAGTTTTAAACTTAGAGTGAAAGACCAAATATTAAAAAATAGGTTAATTTAAGGTACATGACTTATATTTAAATTTAATAACGTATAACTATGTTATCTTAAAAAACAATGAATATTTTTTTTAATAAAGTTGACTTCGGTTAGTTAATAAATAAGAATTTCAGCAATTATATTAAAATAAATGTATTGTTTTAAATAATAAAATGGGAGGTTTTATGAGGGAATTCCATACACCCCATGTATTATCTTTTATTAGTATAGATAGAAAAAGATTAATGTTGAATGGTTTATTTCATTATTTATATAGTATAGATGTAGATGCAGATTTCAGTTACAACTATGATTATTAATATAATTACTAAAATTTAATTTAATAATTTATATCATGGTTTTGCAAATCAATTATTATAATTAAATATGAGTTTAATGTATTAAATAATAAAATGGGAGAATTCATAAGGGAGTGTCATGTGTCCCTCATGTGTTTTCTTTTATTATATAGTGTAGATGTAGATGTAGATATTAGAATATGGTATACATCTATAATAAAAAAGTAGACAAAATAAAGGTTGCTAATGTTAGTAGAACTTGTCATTTTTGAAAGTTTAAGGACAAAAATGCAACTTTTAAAAGTTAAGTGATGATTAGGTGACTTTAAGAGTTGAAGGGTGTAATGTGTCATTTTAGGAAGCTTGTGCCTAAAAATGTGACTTTGAAAGGTTAAGTGTTAAAAATGGAGAGTTGTAACTTTCCAAGGTTTGTTATGGAAAATATCCATAAGGCTTACAAAAGTATATTATGTATAAAACGAGTTCACGCCACCCGCGCATTGCGGCGGGATGAAATTGTTATGGCACCGACAAATGGTAAACCAAAGAATTATATATTAATATAACTAAAGGTTAATTGATGATTAGAGTAAAATATGAAGAATGTCTTTTTATCGTTCATTGTTTGTGTGAATAATCCCCATAATTTATGGATCCTAACCTGTGCATACGAATGATAATTTTAATTCTTAATTATTATTTAGCCTGGTAGTTATAATACTAAAATGTATTACAATTACAATTACAATTATCCTATATATTAAAAACTAAACCTCCATGAATAGTGTATGTGGTCGTATTGTAAATTCGTCAAGTTATATGGGTAGAAATACATCAGCCATCTGCTCTTGCTATCTGTCCAGCTCAGTCCCTGCTATCGCCATCTGTACAAAAAACGTGTTCAGCTTGAAGCCATTGTGTAGTGCCAGAGAGGGTTTCTCCCTCATTTGTGCGCACCTGCTCTATGACACTACCACCGTCTTCGCCACCGCCATTGTTCTATGCTTAATCCACCTCCCACCCCATGCGTCTTCTTCCACCTTTTCTTTAATGTCATGCCTCATTTTTCACGTCTACCTCTCATCTCCACCACACTTTTCCCCACCAGCCTTACCCGCCATCCTACCACTACCATTCTCCGGCTGCCACTACCGCCGTACACAACCCCCACTCTCAACCTCCGGACTTCAATCGAGCACTCTCCACCAACCTTGAACCCCGGGAGAACAACATACGCCTCTGATAACAATATATAACGACTATCTCCCACATGTTCCTAACCACGATTTCGCGCTACCGTCGCCTCTGTTATTCTCAGTTCATCTTCAATTATCGATGCATTTCCTTTTAAATGTTTCCTGTTTTCTTCATGCATTTGGTGCGTTTTTTATATACTGCTCCTTCGTTTTGTTTTTAGTTTTACTTGGTTGTTAGGTGATGGTGTCATGTTGTTTCTCGCCAGATGTTCGATGAAATACTATTCAAATCAAAGGCTCAAAGTGTTTTTTTTTATTTTTTTGAATATGGTTCTCTGTTACAAAGCAATAAGAATAAATAGACCAATACACCAAATAAATAGACCAATACACCAAATAAATATAGGAACATTATAAAGGACGTAAATAAGGAGAGCCATCAAAGGAGGGAATTATGGAGAAGAATAAGGCAAAGATATTGATTCTCAATACTCCCCCTCAAGTTGGAGTATGCGGGTTAATAACACCCAACTTGCTAAGTAGAAAACTGAGCGGAGCAGCACCTAAGGCCTTTGTAAGCAGGTCAGCGATTTGCATCTTAGAATCAATGTGCTGAGGACGGATTTCTTGAGTTTCAACTCGTTCACGAACGAAATAGCAATCCATTTCTACATATTTAGTGCGTTCATGGAAAACCGGATTGTTGGCGATATGTCTAGCGGATTGATTATCACAAAATAGAGGAGTTGGACCTTCGAGTGAGACATCGAGCTCTTCTAGGAGCCATCGCATCCAAAGAACCTCGCTAACAGTAGAGGCCATGGAACGATATTCTGCTTCAGCGGAAGATCAAGAAACGACCGATTGTTTCTTAGTTTTCCATGATACCGGTGCTCCCCAAGGAGAAGTAAGTACCCTGTTCTCGATCTCCTCGTAAAAGGACATACGAGCCAATCGGAATCACAATATGCCGTGAGACTGTATCCTCCGGATCGTGGCAAAAGAATCCCTTGTCCTGCCGTAGCTTTAAGATAGCGTAGAACTCGATAAGCTGCATCTAAATGGTTCTGCCTCGGATCACTGACGAACTGACTCAAGACATTAACCGCATAAGTGATGTCGGGTCTGGTGGCTTGCAAATACAATAACCGCACCACCATCCGACGGTATAGGCTACTATCGATCTTTTGCTCAGTCTCTCCCTTATCAAGTTTTGAGTTGGGTTCCATGGGAAACGAGCTGGGTCGGCAGTCTTGTAGCCCGCAATCCTCAAGAATGTCCAGGGTGTACTTCCTTTGGCTCAAGATGAGGCCTTCGGGTGCACGAACTACTTCGATGCCAAGGAAGTACTTTAGATTCCCTAGGTCTTTAATGCTAAATTGTTTATCAAGCTCGGTTTTTATATCCTTGATTTGATCATGATTATTCCCAACGACAATGACGTCATCAACGTATATCAAGGCTGCAACAAAACTATTCTTTTGTTTAAGGGTGAAAAGGGAATAGTCAGCTTTGCATTGTTTGAATCCCAGATTAAGAAGAGATGTCGTAAATTTGTGATACCAGTTCCGTGAAGCTTGTTTTAACCCATAGAGAGATTTATTCAATTTGCAAACTCGAGTTTCATTTTCTTTAAAAAATCCTTGAGGGATTTTCATGTAAACTTCCTTGTCTAAATCTCCGTGTAGGAATTCATTGTTCACGTCGAGTTGGTTAATGATCTAGTTTTTCTTGACTGCTAAGGCTAGAAGTGTTCTAACCGTGACGAGTTTGGCTACCGGGGCGAATGTATCGTGGTAGTCAACTCCTTCTTGTTGCGTGAAACCTTTTGCAACAAGACGAGCTTTGTATCGTTCCACCTCCCCATTTGGTTTATATTTTACTTTGTAGACCCATTTCGAGTCTATGGCTCGTTTACCTTTCGGTAAATCTGTGAGAGTCCACGTGCCACTTTCTTCAAGAGCCCGAATTTCTTTTTTCATAGCCTCCTTCCACCTTTCATCCTTTATAGCTTGTGCAAAATTTTTTGGCTCATCATTTGAATGAATGGGCGCCAAGAAAGCTTTGTGTGAGTTAGAAAAACGCTCATATGAAATAAAATTAGGCAAAGGATGTACCGTAGAGGAGTTTTGAATCGATGCGGGATGTGTTGGATCAACGGATGGAGGAAGCTTGACTTCGAAGTCCTTAAACCAAGTCGGTTGAGATCGAGTTCGTTTTTCCTGTCCATCTTCAAGATTTACTTCTCGGACCCCATTATGCTCATTTG
This sequence comes from Ambrosia trifida, assembly GCA_028751855.1. Taxonomy (NCBI): domain Eukaryota; kingdom Viridiplantae; phylum Streptophyta; class Magnoliopsida; order Asterales; family Asteraceae; genus Ambrosia; species Ambrosia trifida. Next base: position 106,736,356 of record CM054127.1, on the reverse strand, counting down.
GGTTATGTGTATCTGTACTTGGGCCATGATGGAGTGGACTTCCATTTGAATTTTGAGATTCAGCAAGTTCATGCACGTGGTCAACCTCATGTTGAGGTGGTGAACCACTAATAAAGTTTTGATCAAAATGTTGAGTTTCTGTCTCCATTTGTTTGTTAATTTCTTTTTGCGGCATCATCCTCCACTTGATTATGAATTTCATTATCAACTTCAGTGGATCTATTTTCTTGCTCAAAAATGTCTTGGTGTTGACAGTTTGAAGTGACTTTGTCAAAAGGAAAGTGACTTTCGTGAAACCTACCATCTCTTGAGACAATAATTTTATTGCTTTCAAGATCATAAATTTTATATCCCTTTGTGCCTCCTGGGTATCCCAAAAAAACACCGGGCCTCCCCCTCATTTCGAACTTGTCCCCTTTCGTGTCGGTGTTCCAATAATATGCTAGACAACCAAAAGTCCTCAAAAAGTCATAGTCGGGCTTTTGGTTATGAAGCAATTCAAAGGGAGTTTTATTCCCAATGATGGTAGAAGGTAACCGATTAATGATGTATGCTGCTGTTAAGACACACTCTCCCCAAAACCTCTTTGGTAAGTTAGCCCCAAACCTTAGGGCCCGGGCCGTTTCAAGCAGGTGCCTATGCTTTCTTTCTACTACGTCGTTCTGTTGAGGGGTGTGGGGGCAGGTAGTTTCAATTAAAATTCCGTTATCTTTGTAAAAATTCACCATGTCATTAGATGTAAATTCCCCACCGTTATCACATCTAATCTTCTTGATATTTTTTCCGAATTGTGTTTTTACCATTTTTTGAAAATCTTTTAAGCACCCACTAGCTTCATGTTTGAATTTTAATAAGAAAAACCACACGGCTCTACTAAAATCATCAACGATTGTTAAAAAATACTTTGCCCCAGTAAAGGAAGGTGTACGATACGCCCCCAAATATCACAATGCAATAAATCAAAACATTCAAATGTTTTAGTGGTACTATCATGAAAAGGGAGTCTCGTGTGTTTAGCCTTAGAGGAAGGATCACAAATCTTGTCAAAATTAGCATTTTTAAGAAAACTAATATGCTTGAGTTTTTCAGCGGAAGCGTGTCCTAACCTTTTATGCCAAGTGTCATTAGTCACCACCATTGCTTTTCTCTCGTTTCTGATCATGCCCATTCGATACAGTCCCCTCATACATCTTCCCGCACCAATCAAGTTCCCTGTCCGAAGCCCTTTCATGACACAAAAATCAGGAAAAAATGAAACAACGCATTGCAAGTCTTTTGTCAATTTTCTAACAGACAAAAGGTTGCACTCAAATTCGGGAACATAAAGGACTTCTTGGATTTTAGTACCCCCTTTAAGGGTGCAATCACCCCTTCCCTTAACAGGTACTTTAGTCCCATTGGGAATTACTACAGGAGCTTCAATCTTGCCTTTTGTTTTGTTTTCAAGGAAACTAGGATCATATTCATAGGTAATGTGCTCGGTGGCTCCCGAGTCAACCACCCAATTATCATCACCTTCCCCTCTACCTGCAAAGTTAGCCATACGCGCTATTTCATCGTTTCGGTTTTCGTTTTCTACTCCAACGTAGGCTGCCTTTGTATCTGGCCACCATACGGGGTATCCGGTTCTTTTGAAACAAATTTCATTGTTGTGGTCGTCATTCCTGCAAAAGGTGCAATGCTTGACCGCACCACTTTGTTTGGTGTCTTGGACCACAACCCTTTCATGCCTCATTGTTTCTCTGTTAGATGGTGGTCGTGATGTTCTTGAGTAGGTTAGGATTTTAGAGCTTGGTTGAGAACCGCTCTGATACCATATTCAAATCAAAGGCTCAAAGTGTTTTTTTTATTTTTTTGAATATGGTTCTCTGTTACAAAGCAATGAGAATAAATAGACCAATACACCAAATAAATATAGGAACTATAAAGGACGTAAATAAGGAGAGCCATCAAAGGAGGGAATTATGGAGAAGAATAAGGCAAAGATATTGATTCTCAATAAATACTTCTTTTATATGTGATTTTCTATGTGATTTTAGGTGTCCTTTTTTTACGAATGCTTCTTCTCTGTTTTTTTTTTTTTTTTTTTTTTTTTTTTTGCATTGAAAAGTATGTGGAAGTAGTTGTTGATAATGTATTCGCAGTTTGTTGGCTGGTTTTGGTTAGAGTCAATGAACTGGTTGTCATTGTTCAATTTGTTGTTGCTAATGTAATGATGTCAAAATGGAGTATGTGAACTCGTATTTCAATGTGTTGTTTATTCTTTTATTATTTTGTTTGTTATTTTTTTCCAACGAAGCAGCACAATAATATGGATGATTTGTTTTTAAAGTAATACATGTTTCCATGGTTAGGAAGTTATGATTTTTTTACAGGCTTAGAATACATCGTCACCTGGTTTAAAAAAATCTTAACTACAGCCAGAACTCGAAATTGGTTGCCACCTTCTGCGTAAGTTGCGCTGTGTTAATTTATTCCCCTGTTATATATTTAACTTTATATAAATTTATAATGTGTTTACTTATTTCGTGTATACTTTGTCTTTGTAAAAGAAGTCATGAAACAAATCAACTTTTATGTTTTTGCTAATTACACATCATAAGTACGTTGATTTGTAATGGAACTTTAAGTAGGGTCAATTATTAAACATTTTCTTATGGAAATCAATGTATGATGGTATTATCCAAATTTTAAATTAAAACTTGGAAGAAAAGTGGTGGACAATTTTTCCGCTTCATCTTTTAAATAAAAATTGTGTCGGGAGATTATGGTGTGATAGGTTGGTCCTATAGGTTGCGGCTGTGAAAATTGGTACAACCTTATTAATGTTTAGGCAAGTTATGTGTGTGTGTTCTAAGTTGTTTTTTGCCCACCTACAAAGAAGATTATCAGATAATCGCCAAGTAAAATGGAGTAAGGTACTAAATAAATACCATGCTCAAGTTAGATTATTGACCATAAAGGTCAAATTTAGACTGGTCTGAAGTCTGATTGCTTTATTTGGCAGTATACACAGGTTAGCTGCTCAAGTATGCCGCTAAATGTAAGTTTCAATCATGGTAATGGTGAATTACTTCAATGACTCCAACAAAATAGCTAAAGAAATGTATATGTATATGGTCAAAAGGGGTTACACAATATGTGCTTACTTAATACATACTAAACCGTGGGTTTTGTGGAATTACGAAATTGGAAAACGGTTTTGTGACGTTTCCTGAAATGCAAAAACATGATTACTTGCCTAAGTTTTTTGCTATTAATATCTTTTTAGCAGGATTTAGCATTTACTTTTGGATTTTATTGTCAAACGACCGTAGTCGTCGTTGTATGCCGACTCTTATAGGTGCTTTTTTAAATTATTGTATTCGAGATTTCATGTTAAGTTGTAGTTAAGTGTTTAGAAGATTAAGTTTTAGATTCGATTTGAGGCGCCGCGTTGCGGTGCCGAGTTAAAATGCTAGTTATAGTAAAATAGAAATGATGTTTTTTTTATTTGCATTAGTCAATTGGATAATGTGGTTTAAGACTTTTGATTGTAAATAGATTGATTCAGAACACATGATTGAACCATCCACCATTTGGTGGAGTGGTATGGAGAAATAAAGATAAGAGTTTGAGGTTATTTGGTCTCAAATTCGAATCTGATCCAAAGGGGTTTTACTGTAGTAGGCCTTCGGGTTGCAGGTGTTTCCCGAATTGGAGACTTGGTGGACTTGAACTGTCCGATGGATATCCATATGTCCAATGCTAACCCACTAGCGATTTAGATGATATTTAGTTGGCCGTTAAAAAAACACGTGATTTATGTCCATTTAATTTTTTAATTATAAATCATATGAAGTTTCCAACATATGATATCCCTAATTATATTCTTTCGTTTGCATATATTGATAATAATAATAATTAATGATAACTAGTGGTTTTGACCCCGCGCTTCGCGCGGGTAAGTAGTTGTTTTTTTCGCAATACAAAGTGGCAACAGTTTGGTCAATGTTGAGATATTTTTATAACGATTCATGACGATTATACGAAACTAAATTAGTTATCAAAAGTGTAGCTATAAAATTTTTTTACGGACTACTCAACACCAAGGTATACAAAAATTACCTCAAGTCTTGAAACATGTTGTTTGCTATATATATATGGCTATATACCATTCAACACATGAATTTACCAATCTATTTTATTCTTTCATGTTATAACCTGTAGACTTCACACACCCCAAAGGGGGATATTATTTACACAAGAAGGAAAAGTTAATTTTCACAGCCCTCTACGGCCCGTATAGGGCTCTACGGGCCGTAGAGGGTGTCAGTGTAATAAATGCTCAACCCTCTACGTCCCGTAAAGCCCTATACGGCCCGTAGAGGGGAGTTTGGTGGGGTTCATTTAAACCCTATACGGGCCGTAGAGACCTCTACGGCCCGTAGGCAGTACGAGGTACGAGGTAATTGAATGAAGTGTCTGACATTCAGTGTGTCAGTCTGAAAAGTCTCTGAAAAAGCTAAACCTATACGGGCCGTAGAGGGCTATACGGCCCGTAGGAAACCTGGTTGTTGGGAACATTAAACCCTATACGGCCCGTATAGGCCTCTACGACCCGTAGAGGTCCAGATATATTCTTCTTCCTTGTCTTCTTTCTTCAGTTAACGAAAAAAAATTTAAACACGCGGTGCACAAAAATCCGGTCGATTTCAAGCTACCACGATGTCTTCGGGTCACTACGGTAATGTTTGGGATGAATGGGAGCATTCGTTTAGCCTATCTCACGTCTCGGAAACCCTTTTCGGAGCCGTGGTGGAACGTGGTGAGGAGGAGGTTAGCTCCGTTGTTCCCTATGGTGACGGGAATGCACTACCCGATTTGAACCTGCTACCCGGTTTCAACCTGCTGCCCGATTTGAACCAGGAGTACGTACAAGAACCGGAGTCATTTTACGTGCCTCCGCCAAGTCAACCACAGTACGAATACGCTGGTGCATCAGGGCACGACGGAGGTGATAACGGTGGCGAGGAACCTGTCCCGGATGTTTCGTACGAAACGAATCAGGTGTGTTTATGAATTTGCACTTGTTTATAATTTAGACCCGTGTATATTTAGACTCGTATATTTAGGGTTTGTGAGATATTTAGAGCCGTGTACATATTTAGACTCGTACCTAAATTTGTTTTAGGGTTTGTGATATATTAGTTGTTATTTGAACTCGTAGGGTTTGTGAGATTTGAACTCGTATATATTAGTTGTTATTTGAACTCGTAGGGTTTGTGAGATTTGAACTCGTAAGGTTTGTGAGATTTGAACTCGTATATATTAGTTGCTATTTGAAGTCGTATATAAATTTTGCTGGTATTCAGGTCTCTTAAAGACCTCACAGAGTGGGTTTATCAAAGAGCAAAAAAAAATGGTTACATTACCGTATACTCACGTACTGTTTCGGAAGGCAGGGGGCCGAATAGGAGGGTAACGACGGCATGGATACGATGTGACCGTAGTGGCGTACATCATAGTGTAGCCACGGTTCGAAAGACGGGCAGTAAAAAATGTAATTGCCCGTTTCAACTAATAGGGAGATACCACTACGGCCACGATGGTTATATTTTGGAGGTCCAAAACCAAACACATAATCACAAACCTTTCCAACACATCGAGGGTCACGCGTATGCTAGGAGGCTGGGTCCGGCCGAGTTAAAATTGGTGGATACACTTTATTTTCAAAATGTTACGCCAGTAGACATACATTCGGCCGTTAGAAAACAAAACCCGGATAGTCCCTGCATCTTAAGAGACATACATAACACAATAACCAAGGTTAAGCATTTGTTATACGGCGGCAGGACTCAAATGCAGGTATTATTATTATTATTATTATTATTACTTCTTTATTATTATTTTTTAATTATTATTATTGCTATGCAGGTACTCGAAGCCACATTGGTGGAAAAAAAATTTGTTTACTTCACCCGGAGGAATGCCTCGACAAATGCGATCGAGGATATTTTGTTTGTCCATCCCACCTCGCACAGGTTATGGCGTGCGTTCCCGCATGTGCTGATGATTGATGCGACCTACAAAACGAACGAGCATAAACTTCCGTTTATTCAAGTTGTGGGGATGACATCAACATCCAAGTCGTTTATTGTCGCCCATGCATTCATCTCCCGTGAAAAAAAAGATAACTACTTGTGGGTGATACAAAGGCTTAAAGAGTTGCTAGAAGATAGTACGGAGCCCCGTGCTATAGTTACTGATTGTGAGAAAGCCTTGATGAATGCATGCGACATTGTATTTCCAGCAGCTTCGAAGTTGTTATGCAGGTATACATGTTATTATTATTATTATTATTATTATTATTATTATTGTTGTTGTTGTTGTTGTTGTTGTTGTTGTTATGCATTCAGGTGGCACATTCAACGAAATATACTGAAGCACTGCAGACAAGCCTTTGGAGATGAAGATTGGAAAATATTCGTGAAATCTTTTAAGCGATTATGTAGATCTTCTTCTCCGGCATTTTATCAGCACTGGTTAGACCGATTCTACAGACGACTATGTCAGGACAAACGAGCTGGTACATATTTTATTAATTTAGTTTAAAACGCATACACACATTAACAAATATCTTTGTTCTATCTTTTACAGATGTTTTTAAATATATAGACCGGGTCTGGCTCCGTGACTACAAAGAAAGGTTTGTTTCTGCATGGACAGACACAAACTACAACTTTGGTCAATATACGACCAACAGAGCTGAGAGCCAGCATTCACGGTTTAAGATGCAGATTAAGGGGCCGAACAACTCGCTCCACAAACTTGTGATGATTGCAGACGATGTGGTAACGTCACAAGAGAGGGCAATAAATCACTCGTTTGAAGAGAGTTTGTCTGTGAAAAAGGTGCACCATGACATACCGATTTTTGAGGACCTACTCGGTAAAGTTTCCCATGCAGCGATCGAGAAGATGATAAATGAGATAAAAAATATAGAGAAGTTGAGGAAACGAAAAAAGAGTTGTGGTCACCAGCTTTTCGCGAGTTCTGGGTTACCGTGTGCATGTCGATTAGATTCGTATATAAATAAAGGTAATACCATTACTTTATTATTATTATTATTATTATTATTATTATTATTATTATTATTATTATTATTATTATTATTATTATTATTATTATTATTATTATTATTATTATTTTATTGAATACAGGAATAAAAATTCAGCTGTCCGAAATAGACGTCTTCTGGACACGACTGAATTACGAACCGGAAGTAGTATGGAGCGAACCTGACCTTGCGAGTGAGTGGGAAATAGTCAAAGAGACACTGCTGTCTCAATCACCACGCGTTCAGAGAAATATGTTGTCAAAAATAAAGTCGGTGGTAAATCCAAGTATGACTGACACTCAACCTCCTGAGGTACAAAAGAATACTCGTGGGCGCCCAACTACAAAATCAAAGAAAAAAAATCAGCAGGAGGATGCGCAAGAAGACGTTAGTATTATTATTATTATTATTTATTATTTATTATTGTTATTATTTATTATTATTTATTATTGTTATTGTTATTATAATTTTATTGTTATCCATTGTAGGAAGACGAGCCTGTTAGAAGACGTAGGCCATCAGACCCAGGTAGAGATACAATGAGAGTGTGTAGCAAAAAGTATCCACTCTTAAGAGGGGACAGGTACATAAATAACTATTTATACATACATACATACATATATATACAGTACACATCCCCTAATCATGATTTCCCAATGTTTGGCTGTGACAGGTATAAATTTGTGCTTAGAGCATTTAAGCATCAGATTGATCCCCTGTATCGACGGTTTGTCACGCATATTCAAGATGTTCAGCCAGACGGTAACTGTGGGTTCCGATCTGTAGCTGTGGCTTTGGATAGGGAGGAGGAAGACTGGGATTTGATCCGCCACGTTCTTAAAGTAGAGTTGATGGGTCAATACCATGAGGACTGGTACGAGATTTTGAACGGATTCGACGATAACGCGTTCGCCCGCATATACTCGTCCATAGATTGGAGTGGACTCGGGAATGCACCACACTCAAAATGGATGGAGATGCCTTTGACTGGATTAGTGATTGCTCAGGCATTTGGTGTGGTCCTTCAATTCTTCAGTCCTCTTGGAGCGTGCACATTCTTCCCTATTCACATTCATCCTGAAAGCGTGATACAACATCGGGTCATTTCGATGGCCTTCGTGAACGGCAACCACTTTATCATGCTTAAGCTAGCAGACGACGCTCCGATGCCTTATCCGAGCGGAGCATGGAGGCGTTGGGTAGATGTAAATCACAACCCATGGTTAGCACTATACAGGGATCGTCTTGATGAGGGGCGTAGCCTATCTCAAACAGATCCAGAGTGGTTTGACCTAACAGGCTGTCCTGATTCTTCTAATAGTTCGGTGTAAATTTGTTTTTAATGATTTATTAAGTACATTTTTTATTTTTTATTTATATTTTAGATATAAAATATGAAATGAAAATGTTCTTTTATAAAAAAACCTACACCACGTAATTAAAAATAACAAAAAAAAAAAAAAAAACAAAACTACTACTGGGCCGTAGAGACCTCTACGGCCCATAGAAGGCTCAAAACTGATTCAGCTACGGGCCGTATGGACCTCTACGGCCCGTAGGATTCTGGAAGATGGTCGTAGAAGACCCTCTATGGGTCGTAGAAGGAATTTGTCTACGGGCCGTAGACGTCTCTACGACCCGTAGAGAAAATTTTTTTTTTTTCAAAGAATTTTTGAGTTTATATATATAAATCAGTAGTTTTTTTAAAAAAAAATATAGTCTGCGACCCGTATAGGTCTCTACGGGCCGTAGACGAGGATTTTTTTTAAAAAAAATTGGGTTTTCAGTGTTATGTTATATATTATTTTTGTGGGATATAAAACAGCGAACTGGTAGCCCAGATGGTCCCCATTGTTACTATAAGTATGTATGTGTGTGTGTGAGAATGGATAGGCCCACGATCAAACCTCGTCCCAACCGTTTTTTTAAAATTTGTTTCACCTACGGACCGTATAGATCTATACGGGCCATAGAAGATTTTTAATGCCCATCTACGGCCCGTAAGGCCCTATACGGGCCGTAGGAAAGTTATTAAAACATCTTCATGACAGACGATCAGATCAGAACCACAATACTTTCCCAACCCTAACCCCCTTTTCGCCCCTTTCATCCAAACAACCACCACCGCCCTAATCCACCACCACCACCCTAAACCACCACCACCACTTCTTTCTCCACCACTGCAACCACCACCACCACCCGAATCCGACCACGAAAACCCTCCTTTCAACCCGAATCCATCCCCATTTCGAAAAAGGTATTTTTTTTTAAAGTTAATTTTAATTAGTTTTTATGTTTAAATTAGTTAATAGTTGTAGATTATTGTTGAGGGTTAAGATAATTGTTGATTTTAGTTTTTTTTTTTTCATTTTTTTTCAGTTTTTTTTTTTTTTTTTAGATAATTGTAGAATAATTGGTATTATTGTTTATTATTGTTGATAATTGGTATTATTGTTTATTATTGTTGATAATTTTTTTTTAGTTTTTTTTTTTCAGTTTTTTTTTTTTAGGGTTTAGATAATTGTTGATTATTGTTGATGGTTGTAGATAATGGTTTGATATAGTTTTGGCGATTCTTTTGAATCGCCAAAAACTATATAGTTTTGGCGATTCTTTTGAAACGCCAAAACTATATTAGTTTTGGCGATTCAAAAGAAACGCCAAAACTATATTAGTTTTGGCGATTCTTTTGAATCGCCAAAACTATATTAGTTTTGGCGATTCTTTTGAATCGCCAAAACTATATTAGTTTAGGCGATTCTTTTGAATCGCCAAAACTATATTAGTTTTGGCGATTCTTTTGAATCGCCAAAAACTATATAGTTTTGGCGATTCTTTTGAAACGCCAAAACTATATTAGTTTTGGCGATTCTTTTGAATCGCCAAAAACTATATAGTTTTGGCGATTCTTTTGAAACGCCAAAACTATATTAGTTTTGGCGATTCTTTTGAATCGCCAAAACTATATTAGTTTTGGCGATTCTTTTGAATCGCCAAAACTATATTAGTTTAGGCGATTCTTTTGAATCGCCAAAACTATATTAGTTTTGGCGATTCTTTTGAATCGCCAAAAACTATATAGTTTTGGCGATTCTTTTGAAACGCCAAAACTATATTAGTTTTGGCGATTCTTTTGAATCGCCAAAAACTATATAGTTTTGGCGATTCTTTTGAAACGCCAAAACTATATTAGTTTTGGCGATTCTTTTGAATCGCCAAAACTATATTAGTTTTGGCGATTCTTTTGAATCGCCAAAACTATATTAGTTTTGGCGATTCTTTTGAATCGCCAAAACTATATTAGTTTAGGCGATTCTTTTGAATCGCCAAAACTATATTAGTTTTGGCGATTCTTTTGAATCGCCAAAAACTATATAGTTTTGGCGATTCTTTTGAAACGCCAAAACTATATTAGTTTTGGCGATTCTTTTGAATCGCCAAAACTATATTAGTTTTGGCGATTCTTTTGAATCGCCAAAACTATATTAGTTTAGGCGATTCTTTTGAATCGCCAAAACTATATTAGTTTAGGCGATTCTTTTGAATCGCCAAAACTATATTAGTTTTGGCGATTCTTTTGAATCGCCAAAAACTATATAGTTTTGGCGATTCTTTTGAAACGCCAAAACTATATTAGTTTTGGCGATTCTTTTGAATCGCCAAAAACTATATAGTTTTGGCGATTCTTTTGAAACGCCAAAACTATATTAGTTTTGGCGATTCTTTTGAATCGCCAAAACTATATTAGTTTTGGCGATTCTTTTGAATCGCCAAAACTATATTAGTTTTGGCGATTCTTTTGAATCGCCAAAAACTATATAGTTTTGGCGATTCTTTTGAAACGCCAAAACTATATTAGTTTTGGCAATTCTTTTGAATCGCCAAAACTATATTAGTTTTGGCGATTCTTTTGAATCGCCAAAAACTATATAGTTTTGGCGTTTCTTTTGAATCGCCAAAACTATATAGTTTTGGCGATTCTTTTGAAACACCTTAATTATAGAAACGCCCTAACTAACTATATATTCTTTTGATTTTGCAGTTATGGCAGATTTTGTAGACGAGCAGTACATGGGCGAGGAGGAGGAGCAGCAGCAGGAGGAGGATGAGGCCGCGGTGCAGGCGGGGGCTGACATGGCAGGGGGTGACATGTCAGGCTATGAGCATTGCATTTTTCTGCGAGTCGATTACGCGGGTGCCAGATTTCATAGGTTGAGGAAGAAGAAGATTGTGCCGGCGCGTGGGATTTCTTGGGCCGCGCTTCGGGAGTGTAGGGGTGCTGAGGCGATTGCCCGACAGTGGATCCCGGAAGGGAGCCCACTGGACAGGTTTTTCGACGACTTTTGCGCGCCGTCCCATAGGCCGTTGGTGATAGAGTTTCTATCCACCTTTCGGTTTCGCCCGCCCGGTGCCGGATCGTCGGACGCCGGATCGTCGGGCGCCGGATCTTCAGGCCGCCCACCGAGGGATATTGAGTTTTCCATACTCGGCGTTGAGTATAGTTATTCTCTAGATGAGTGGGCTACGCACATCCGGTGGTACACTCGCGACGACCTTGTAGAGGTATTAATATTATTTTTATTTTTATTATTATTATTTTTGTTTTTGTTCTTATTCGAAATGTTAATGTTAATGTTAATGTTCAGGATGTCTACACTAGGGCGGTGACTACTGTCGCTGATGACGACCTCTATGCGTGGTGGCCCACCATTGGCGGTCCCGAGTTCGGCAACCCGGCAGAGAAGTATTATTATTATTATTATTATCATCATCATCATTATTATTTTTTTTCAATATCTTTGTTCTGATTATTATTACTATTATTATGCTGTGCAGGGAGAGGTGTGACAGGGCATCCAACATTCGTCACCCCGTAGTTCGTTACATTCACCGTTGCATTACTTATTCCCTAACGGCACGGGGGAATAGTAACGAGCGGGTGACGAAGACGGACCTGATGTACCTGCATTGCATACTCACCGGCAAGCCGATTGCCTTGCATCGGGTCATGGCCGAGTTTTTTGCCGCCTTCCCCCATAAGCCGTTGAAGGGAGGCATCCCATGCGGGGGGCTCATCAGCAGGATTGCTGAGCGCTGCGATGGCGTGAAGTATTACGGTTATGTTAACCGTAATCGGTTTCCGTCACTACCGCCCAGGTATTTCGGTTATTAATGTTGTTATTATTATTATTATTATTATTATTATTATTATTATTATTAATGTTAATGTTTTTGAGTTTCTTTCAGCCCAATAGGTCTACAAACGATGAAGGCTATGCTTTGTGCGGCGAAGAAGGCGAAGACGCCGGATCATGATGAGTTCCACTATCTGATTGGTCCCGGTGGCGTGGAGTTTGTGCATGAGCCGTTAGTACATCGGGGCCTTAGAGGTATTATTATTATTATTATTATTATTATTATTATTATTATACTTATTATTATTATTATTATTATTATTATTATTACTATTATTATTTGGGAAACTTGTAGACAACTTGTGTTGTCTGGATTGCCTAAAAACAGGGGAAACTCTGCCCAATTTTTTTATAAAATCCTGGAATATTATTATTATTTATTAATTATTTATTGTTATCCATTTGCAGGTGATGCTGTGGAGGTCGGGTTGCAGTTTGTGCATGAGCAGGAGGGGGGCGGTCTTAGGGACGTCGAGATGCCTCAGCAGCAGCCTGAGGACTTGCAGATACCGGCGCGCGTTTATCACTCCCTCAGGTTGCCTCCTGATGTTAGGGCGGACGTTCGTGCGGCTGCCGAGGAGGCTGTCGAGATGCGTGCATGGCGTCAGCAGATGGACACCTGGCGTCAGCAGCAGGACACCTGGCGTCAGCAGCAGGACACCTGGCGTCAGCAGCAGGACGCCGATACGCGTCAGTGGCGTGATCGGCAGGACGACGCGATGCGCTGGTTGATTGCTGGCCAGCAGGATATGTATCGCCACCTAGGCATGCAGGCTCGTGTCCCACCGACTTTAGGGACCAGCACGCACGAGCCCGTGACGTCCTCCCAGCAGCCCGACACGTCTTCGCAGGAGCCCGGGACCGCGCCGCCGACTGACTCTACGATGTTTTATTTCTGATCATCTTATGTATTTAAACAATCTTTATTTTGAACGCCTCTGTTAACTTTTAGTTTTATTTTGTTGCGTATATAAACGATTAGTTAACTTTGTGTTTATATTGGTTTATGGTAGACGACGTTTGTGTTTATGTTTTGGTTTATCGTTTATATGGAGACGACTTTGTGTTTATATTGGTTTATGGTTTATATCGAGACGACTTGTGTGTTTGTGTGATAATGTCCGCAAGATCGAACCTCGTAGAGTTACTGTTATGTTTTTTTAGCCTTCTACGGCCCGTAGAGGTCTATACGGGCCGTAGGTCACACAAATCAAACTTATCCTTCCCATCCTTGCCCTCCATTCTGCTAAAATAAGTTTTGATTCTTCTATGGGCCGTAGGGACCTCTACGGCCCGTAGGTAATCATTACCAATGATTGACAATCATTCAATCATTGTGATGATTACCTACGAGCCGTAGAGGCCTCTACGGCCCATAGAACAAGAAAAAATGTTGTATACGGGCCGTAGAGGCCTCTACGGCCCGTAGAGGGTTGTGTGGATAAAAATTTTGCTTGTGCAAATAGTGGGAGCCCAAACAAAAAGTCACGCGCTTCCCCCAAATAGGCAGGTGGCTACCAGAATAGCTCAGAAGATAACCACACGATATACGATGTGGCAAAATGACCGTGTTAGATAAACCTAATACCCGGTAAGCCATCTTGCTGTTAACCGCTCCCACAACCTCTGTTTACAACCACCGCCGATCCACAATCGACCAAACAATTAACCACCATGAGCTTTACCATGACCCAACATCTGGAATGGAACGACGCACGCGCCGAAGCGTTGCCGATTACTTTTGTCTCACGCTTCGCTACATTGCAACCCCATTATAATATCGGCCTGCAACAATGACTGCACGTGCCCCAATCCCAACCTACCTACTGAGTATGAGCTGCCAATCTGATATGTTCATTGATTATGGTTTGCTAGGTGGGGAAGAAGAGAAAGACAGTGCAAGGACTTGTAAGTGGACCGAAATTAACAAAATAGCTTGGTAAATACACACATATTATGAAACTGCAATTCTTTAGCTGATACACTGATGGAACGCCAAGCAAAGTTACACTTTTGCCCTCTGTACACAGACAAAATTACCGGTTTGCCCGACGTTTACACACTGTCACGCTGACAGTTAGCATTTAATATATATACTAATAACAACTTTGTCTTGAGTATTGAGAAGATAAAGGGGTAACATCAAAACCTTCAAATCAGAACAATGAACTTTCTCTCTCCTTCTATTTTCTTGCAGCCATCTCCAAAATTCATACATGCCGCCATTACCTTCATTGTCATGATCGCGATACTCGCTTCCGCCTCTGTAATGATCCATCTCCAAAGCCTATCTGTTTCTTCTAATCAGTCAAGTTCCGTGCTTGCCGAAGGGTCAAAACCCTAGATCTACAAATGAATCCTCAATGTCGTTGTGTGCCACCAAATTTGTCTTACATCACATTCAATTTCTGGAAATGACTATTATCAAAAACCCAAAGCACCGCGCGAACAATCACGGGGTACTGCTACCACAGGATCTAGTCTAGATCAAGACATGCAATACTGTCGTCTGCTACACCGCCCCTTGAGGGCCACTGCCTTTGGGTCGTTATGGTTGGTGTTGGTTGCATTGGTGAAATTGCCAGATTTTGTTTTTTTTTTTCAGGTAACCGTTTATGGTTGGTGTTGGTTGCATTGGTGAAATTGCCAGATTTTGTTTTTTTTTTTTTCAGGTAACCGTATAACGGTTGCCATAAACCTCCACCGGCAGTTACCACTAACGCCGTTAGGAAAGTTCCCAATTGTAAAAAGCCAACAGTTGAAGGTGTAGGAACAACAGGGAAGATGACTGAAAAAGGACGATTCAATCTACCGTCAACATGCAATGTTAACCGGGGTCGGAAATGGGATTGTTTTTTGGAACGTTTCTAAGAAGCAAACATAACGCCGTTAACATAACCATTAAGTTGTTTTCTGTAGTATATATATAGTATTTTTATAAAATATAATTTTATAAAAATGTAAATTAACAAAGATGTTGAGAAAATAAGAAGTAAGTTTTATTACAAAAATTGTAATTTAAAGACTTGGAGGAATTTTATAAAAATAAACATTTTATATCTATGGGAATATATAAATGTTGGAGCATTCTATGTTAAAAATAACCAATTCTTGGTTTTAAAAATACAAAAGTTATGGTATAAATTCCAAATGAAAATATGTAGAAATTAAAGTTGATTAATTTTAAGTAAAACATATTATTCGAAATTTAAGAGAAATAACTAACTATATATATGTAACTTATTTCATTTGGGATGCGGAAAGAATATAAGTTGATCAATCGGACATGAACGTATTGTATTACGACAAGTTATCAGACAAAAATGTAAATCGGTCAAATAAGTTTATATTGTATAACTTCCTACAAGATATGAATATATGCTATTGTGCCGAATGTGAATAATTATTCTAAGGGTAAATGTGAATATATATTTATGGAGAAATTATATATAGAAGAATAATTATGGGTAAAAAATGTATATAATACTTTCCTAAGTGTTCAAAATTATTAGTGGGAGAATCGATGTAAAATAATCTTAAGAGATTATATGTTTAAATCAAAATTAAGTATGAAAACTTAATTGTGTGAAATGAAACCACAAATCGACAAGATCCTAGTATATTTATTTAATGGGAAAACAAATATATGGTAAAGTGAGTTGAGTTGAATGTTTAAAATGAAACCTCAATCGATAAGATCCTAGTATAATCATTTAATGGGAAATAATTATACGGTAAAGTGAGTCGAGTCGGAGATAATGTTATTTCAAGTTAGTAAAAATATATTGAATATATATTGAATAATACGATCATGACGTGATGAAATCGGGCAATGATCAGAGTTCACTGCGACGAACCTAACTAACTTTAAGTTAATGTTGAACGGTTATTAAAATATTAGTTACGTGAAACTTATAACGGGGTTAATCCATCACCGATGGACCTAGGACATATTATTTAATTAAACGGAAAATTGTATGTAAATAGTGGTGTTAGGAGTTGGGTGTACAACTTACCAGTAAAACACACACTAAGGACCTAGTGTCTTATATGCCTAGAACACTTGTAGGTGTTTTGACTGTGATATGCCTAGATCACTTGTGAGTGTTTAACTGTGGACTATAGCTATTCTCTACTACTGCCTGCACATTGTTATTAATGTAACATCCGGCCCCTCTCACCATCAATATTGTCCGCTTTGCCCACTTAGAGCTCACGGATTTATTTTTGGTTGCCCCGGTGGAGACTTCCCAAGAGGTCACCCATCCTGAAACTGCTCCCACCTGAGCACGCTTAACTGTGGAATTCTCCTCTCATCCACTAACATTAAGCCCCAAAACGCGTTGGTGATTTAAGAGGCTTTGGATTACTTGTGAACCAAGGATCTCTCCTGGCCACAGCCGATGTGGGATTTGCCTAGGGTGTCATACAAAAGTCCATGTTAATCTCCCAGAAATCAGTACTGTTACAATCACCCCCCCCCCCTTAGGGACTCATCGTCCTCGATGAGGTTTGCCCCACCATCCCGAACGGCACAGGAGTGGCTCTGATACCATTTGGAACATCCGGCCCCTCTCACCACCAATATTGACCGCTTTGCCCAGTCAGAGCTCACGGATTTGTTTTTGGTTGCCCCGGTGGAGACTTCCCAGGAGGTCACCCATCCTGAAACTGCTCCCACCTGAGCACGCTTAACTGTGGAGTTCTCCTCTCATCCACTAACATTAAGCCCCAAAACGCGTTGGTGATTTAAGAGGCATTGGATTACTTATGAACCAAGGATCTCTCCTGGCCACGGCCGATGTGGGATTTGCCTAGGGTGTCATACAAAAGTCCATGTTAATCTCCCAGAAATCAGTACTGTTACAATTAACGTGAGTTTCACGGCCCCATTTTACTATTTTTGTTTTGGGGGAAAGATATGTTTTGTTAAAAAGTTGTAACATGTGGAAATATGTTAAGTGGCATGATGGGTACTTGGGTTTGTTGTACACCACTCGGGGTGAGTCCTCGCTACTGTAACCATTAATTCAGGTGTATAAAACCGAATGATTAATTGGATAGTGCTATTGGTGCCTGACAAGGCCCACCCCTAGTAGATAGCGTCAACCCGGTAAAGACAAGGGGTGCCCGTATTCTGAATTAAGTTGTTATAATCCGAGAAACAACTAGCGGAGCATTGCATGTCTTGATTTGGTTATGGGCTCAAGTGATTGCTCGTCATAGCTTTGTAGGAGCTAGCTAATCTTTACAATAGCCATTGCTTGTGCTTATTTCTCACATGTTTGTTGTTGAAATGTTTAGCATTATGGAACTAAAACATGTGAACTCACCAATATTTTATATATTGACGTATTTTTAAACATATCTTTTAGGTAACTAAGTGTTGAATAGTTTTGTGGCTAGTACGGTGGAATATGGGATGTCAAACTTTTGTCGGGGGTTTCATCTATGTTCACCATTGGGTTGGGAGTTAGACCGGAAAACCAGTATTTGAACTTTAGTTTTTGGTTGATCTTGTTGAATTCGTGCACACCCATGCCCAAATCACTTGTATTGTGAGTTTATTTGAAAAAGTATGTGAGATTTGGGTGTTTTACTTGGAAAATTTTTTGAAAATTTGGAAGGTGTGCACGATCGTGCGGACTGAGGTGCACCAGACCAGGCACTGGCAGTGCAGCTTGGAATCACCAAGATGAACTAACCTGCACGGTCGTGCGACCAGTGTGCACGACCGTGCGTGCCGAGAAACCAAGGCTGCACTGCCAGTGCACAAGGCAGTGCAGCCTCTGACCGGCAAACCATACAGACCCGCACGACCGTGCACCTCAGGTGCACGGCCGTGCAGGTTGTCCAGATTCAGATCAGAACTTACGCAGGTCCATTTTGCGTAGCCAGGACCTTATTTTTGATATTACTAACAGCTGGAACGTTGTTTTTTGTATGCAGATGGCCCACGACTTTCTCCGATTCAACAACAGAAACAAGAGGGAAGCCCCGTGCGTAGACAAACTGATGAAGCTCTGGAACCGACGAGATGCGTTTGGTATTCCCATTTGGCTCAATTGGGACCTGCTGACCACACTGAATTAGCATGAAAGGTTCGACGGGTTTGTCTCGCCGTATATGGCGAAACTGCTGAGTATCAACCGACCGGTCTATAGGGAGATTACTATTGAGTTCTTAGCGTCCTACTCCTACAAAAAACCAAAGGAGGGGGTGTATAAGAACTTTCACGACAAGGACATTCGGTTCAGGCTATGTGGGAAGTGGTATCATTGGTCGGTAGCGAGGCTAGGGCGAAAACTGGGAATCTACGAGCACGAGGAGACCGATTCGGACGACTTTTGTGGTATCCACAGCTTCGTGGATAATGATGAGCGGGCTGCATTTTGGGAGTCGATTGCCATTGGTGGACCTTATAACCCAAGGTCGGCCAAGGACACTAGGATTAGGGACCCGCTTCTCCGCATGTTACACCATGTTTTCAGCCTCTTAAATCACCAACGCGTTTTGGGGCTTAATGTTAGTGGATGAGAGGAGAACTCCACAGTTAAGCGTGCTCAGGTGGGAGAAATCCCAGGATGGGTGACCTCCTGGGAAGTCTCCACTGGGCAACCAAAAACAAATCCGTGAGCTCTGGATGGGCGACCCATCGGGGCAAAGCGAACAATATTGGTGGTGAGAGGGCCGGATGTTACACTCATGATAACTAAAACCGGTAATACCAAATTGCTAAACAACGAGATCCCACAATAGTGAGAAAAGTTCCTTGCATCATTGTCTATCAACAATGATAATATGTTGAGTTATAGTTCACACCCATGCTCTCCAGCACAATGTGAGGTTTGTGAGACCTAATAGCGCTATCAACTAGTAACCCGCTTGCCCACCCGGTAATTCATTCGGTATTTTGAAGGACTTCAATGATAGAGTTGGTTTAGTTCATCAAGGACATAAACATGAATTAGTGAAAGCAGATTCACCTAGTGAATCATGGCACCCCAAATCCGGGATTGTAAAAGTAGTCCCATACCGGACTATGAAAAAGTTTAGAAAGTTGTCTCATCCGAGACGTATGCTTTGGAGAAAAGAGTAGTGAAACTCACCTGGTGTTTGTGCGAGAGATCTAGCAAAGCAAAAAAAGTAGTTATCGTTCCAACAAAGATCTCCCTATGAACATTTAAGACATATTAAACTATGTTCTTGTTTATCTCACAAGCTCGGCACCTACTTTTGTGAACCACATCAATTGGTGTAGATCATGTTTAATGTATAAGATGTTTGATCTAAAAAAAATGTTTCATGAATCCATGTGTAATAAATTACTCTAACACTAGATAACATAATCGATTACATAGGTGCAACAATGTGCGCATAATAGAAGCTTGATTACTAATCAAATAATAATCAACCTATCATGGCTAGTTGGGGTCGATCCTAGTGATCAAAGAGTCTAAGCTTGGGTTCACAATAAGGGCCGATGGAAATATAAGAAAAATAAGTGATTAGTACTTACCTTAATAATAGCTAGTAGGAAGGGGAAAACTTGTAGAATTGGAGCTCCTAGTGCTCGCTAATCCACCCAAAAAGGTGGTCTTCGGCTGAGTGTTTTTAGAGAGAGAGAGTGGAAGGTGATTGTGAGAGATGTGGTACAAGAAATGAAATGCTCATGGAACCTCCTTATATAGTGGTTTCTAAGGCAAGTCCCAAGCTTTCTTTCTTACATCTAATGGTTGGCACATTCCATTTTGGTGAGTTAGCTTGTCTAAATAAGTTGTCACCTTCCTTGAGCTTGGTCGATTCATTCATGAGTCACCAACTCTTCTATTTCTAGTAAGGTGTCATGTGTAAGGCTTGGTGTTAGAAGCTTGGAAGTATTGTTCATGTGTGTAAGTGAATGAGTTGTATCTAGTGCCTATCATTGTGTCATTGATCAATCATTATCACCCTTTTCTTTAAGGGATTTCGGCCGAAACAACTAGGAATGTTAGGATGGATAGTGATAGTTCAATGCCATGTTTTGTCGTACTTGTTTGGATGTTGATGGATCATAGGAGTCTAGTGCTAGTTTGGAAGCTTCTTGAGGTTCTAGGGAATCTATGGCAGCAATATGGGACAAGAAAAAGCGTGTTGGACTTTAGGTGATAGTGATATATAGTAGGCTTCATATCTAGCTTTGCTTGTGGTGTTTGGGCCGATTTATGCACATGGTGTTTTAGTTTAGGAAGGTTGACATTGAGAAGAGATCTTGTCATTCTTGGTTTGTTACTATAAAGGTGTAAATGATTACATCATTAGTTTCTAGAATTGCTTTCATCATGCTCTCCTAGCCAATGTGGGTCTCTTGGATTGGATCGGCTCATGTCTAAAGGTTGTGCATAGGATTAGTTATGTGTGTAAGAGGATTTGTCTTATCATGTTTCTTGTGATGTCCCTTTCCTTAATGTTAGCCGATTTCTAGGCATGGATATGTGTGGAAGGTAGTTAGCTAGGAGGATATAGTTTTAGGTTTGTCTTGTTTCCTTCTTGCTTCTAGTCGCATGCCTACATGCATGCTCACATGTCATTTTCAACAAGGAAAGGAAATGTATGTAATGTTATAGACTTGGTCTAGCATAGGTTTCTTCATTTTGGTGAAATTCATGACCTCACTATGCTTCAAGATGGATTACATCACTTAGGAGAATGAGTTGGAAGTGCACATGTCTTAGTTGTTTCCTCCTAGGTTTGCCAAGTACACTCTATATGCTAGGATAGTGATCTTAATGATCAATCACCATCTTGTGTCCTTTCTTGGGAGCCGAAATCTAGTCATGGATGTGTGGATTTGGTGGTGACTTATCCTAGAATTGTCATAGTGATAGTGATGTATCAAGGTGTAGCTAGGTTAGTTTATCTAGTTGTCTCATGATATTAATCATACATGAGGGTAGGTATATATATATCTTGCGTGTGTATATATATATATACAAGCATATATAGAAGTATAGGATATTCATGTACACACATAGATTAATATTTATAAACTCTCATAAGTTTAATCATATGTTTGTCAATCCATGGTAGCTCATAGATACATATATAGCTAGTGTGTGCTCGTGTAACTTATCTAGTTAACTCTAGTCAAGTAAGATGCAAGGAATCTAAGTTCAAGTAACTAGAGTTTTGATTGAATTGAGAACCTGAAATTGCGGGGTATCACATCATCCCCAAGTTGAAAAGAATTTTGTCTCGAAATTCAGCAAGTAAACAATAAAGCTAGCTAGAAAATGTATGCTTGGTTCCCGGATGTCACATCATCCCCAAGTTAAAAGGAATTTCGTCTCGAAATTCACTTTGAGGTAGCTGCTTTATGTTTAGCGTTTGATCTATGCACAGGTTCAGGTTCAGTAAAGAGATGTGGGTATTTAATCCGCATTTGATCCCTGCGTTCCCACGTATATTCCGGTCCTAGACGGGAATTCCATCGTACCTTAACAATAGGTATGGTATTCTGTCTGAGTTTCTTGACGCCCTGCTCAAGAATCTCCACCGGTTCCTCCACAAACCGTAGCTGGTCGTCCACCTGGATCTCTTCCAGTGGCACTACCAGTGTCATGTCATCAAGACACTTCTTTAGATTTGAGACGTGAAACACGTTGTGAACTCCACTGAGTTCCTCAGGCAGATTTAACATGTACGCCACTGGACCAATCCTTTCGATGATCTCAAATGGTCCAACGTACCGCGGGTTCAACTTTCCCCGTTTCCCAAAGCGCATCACACCTTTCCAAGGTGACACCTTTAGCAGTACCTTGTCTACAACCTGAAACTCCAAAGGTTTCCTACGCTTATCAGCGTAGCTTTTCTGTCGAGCACGAGCTGCAACCATCCAATTTCTGATTTGCACTATCTTCTCAGAAGTTTCGTGCACGAGTTCGGGACCTGTCAGCTGGCTATCCCCAACTTCATTCCAGCAGATGGGAGACCTACACTTGCGTCCATATAGTGCCTCAAAAGGCACACAATGAATAGAAGTGTGGTAACTATTGTTATACGAGAATTCGATTAAGGGCAAGTGGTTATCCCAACTGTTGCCAAAGTCCACCACGTATGCCCGTAGCAGATCTTCCAACGTTTGGATGGTACGCTCACTTTGTCCAACCGTTTGGGGGTGATAGGCTGTGCTCATATCTAGGCGAGTTCCCAAAGCATCTTGGAGAGTAGTCCAAAAACGAGAGGTAAATCGTGAGTCACGATCGGATATGATGGATGTAGGCACTCCATGCCTAGAGACGATCTCTTTGAGATAGAGGTTGGCGAGTTTTTCCAGCGTGTCAGTTTCCTTTATTTCCAGAAAGTGTGCCGATTTGGTTAAGCGATCGACGATAACCCAAATCGTATTATGCCCACTTGGCGTTTTAGGGAACTTCATGATGAAGTCCATGGAAATTCCATCCCATTTCCACATAGGGATTTCTGGTTGCTGGAGTAAGCATGAAGGTTTCTGATATTCAATCTTAACCTTCGCACAAGTCAAGCACTTACTAACATAAGTGGCAATCTCGGCTTTCATGTTTGGCCACCAGTAAAGGGTTTTGAGATCTTGGTACATTTTATCCGAACCAGGATGTACCGAATAACGAGAGGTGTGAGCCTCGTCGAGCACAAGTTGTCTGAGATCTCCAAAACGTGGAATCCAGACTCGATTCATGAAGTACTGAAGACCATCTGTTCTCAGTTCCAGATGTTTATAAGCACCATGCAGTGTCTCAAGCCCGACATTCTCTTCTTTCAAAGCCTCACTCTGGGCCTTACGTATCTTACCAGGAAGATCGGAATGAATAGTGAGTTGTAAAGCTTGCACTCGTTTTGGCTTCGTCTCCTTACGACTAAGGGCATCTACTACTACATTAGCTTTCCATGGTTGATATTTGATGGCATAGTCATAATCTTTCAGAAGCTCGACCCATCGACGCTGTCGCATGTTCAGCTGTTTCTGATCGAATATGTGTTGAAGGCTCTTATGATCAGTGAAGATCGTACACCTCGTTCCATAGAGATAGTGCCTCCAAATCTTTAGAGCAAATACTACTGCTCCTAGTTCCAAGTCATGAGTGGTGTAGTTCTTCTTATGAACTTTCAATTGACGTGAAGCATATGTGATTACCTTATCATGCTACATCAGTACACACCCTAATCCTTGGATAGACGCATCACAGTAAACCACAAAATCATTTGTACCCTCCGGTAACGATAGGATTGGTGCACTGCAAAGCTTTGCCTTTAACAGTTGAAAAGCAGATTCCTGGGCATCTCCCCACTTGTAAGTAATACCCTTCTGCGTCAAAGCAGTGAGGGGTTGAGCGATCTTAGAGAATCCCTCAATGAATCTGCGATAGTATCCCGCAAGACCAAGAAATTGGCGCACTTCTGTAGGAGTCTTAGGAGCCTCTCACTGTTTAATAGCATCAATCTTGGCGGGATCAACATGTATTTCGGCCTCATTGACTACATTTCCTAGAAATTGGACTTCTTGAATCCAGAAGTTACATTTGGAGAGTTTCGCATACAGCTGCTCATTTCTCAAGAGTTCTAATATCAACCGCAGGTGTTGTTCATGCTCTTCCCTGCTCTTGGAATAGATCAGTATATCATCTATGAACACTATGAAGAATTTGTCCAAATAAGGCTTACACACGCGGTTCATAAGATCCATGAATACAGCCGGTGCATTAGTCAGCCCAAATGGCATCACCAAAAACTCATAATGTCCATAACGAGTTCGAAAGGCTGTCTTCGCCACATCCTCTTCTTGTACTCTTAGCTGATGATATCCTGACCTCAGGTCAATCTTGGAATAGAAACTTGACCCTTGAAGTTGGTCGAACAAGTCATCGATACGAGGTAAAGGGTAGCGGTTCTTTACCGTCACCTTGTTCAACTCTCGATAATAAATGCACATACGGAAACTTCCATCCTTCTTCTTAACGAATAGGACTGGGGCTCCCCATGGTGAAGAACTAGGTCTAATAAAACCCCGATCCAATAGCTCTTGGAGTTGGGTAGACAGTTCTTGAAGTTCGCCTGGTGCTAGGCGATATGGTGCACGTGCAACTGGGGCCGCTCCTGGTGCAAGATCTATCTGGAACTCCACTTGACGAACAGGTGGAAGTCCAGGTAATTCTTTGGGAAATACGTCTGGAAAGTCACGGACTATTGGGATATCCTCAATTCTTGTCTCAACTTCAGCTCGAGTATCAGAAATGTTAGCCAAAATGACCGGATAGCCATTTCGAATACACTTCTGGGCTTTCAGGAATGAGATGATGCCCACCATGGCACCACCACAATCACCCCGAATAGTTAGCAGTTCTCCATTAGAGAGAGGGATACGAACAATCTTCTCTTGACAGAGAATTTCAGCGCGTTGCTTGGACAACCAGTCCATGCCAACCACGAGATCAAAGCTTCTAAGGGTGATAGGTAGAAGATCGATGGCAAACAACTGCCCATCTAGTTCGAGCTTACGGTCACGATATATGTGGGTTACCTCGACAGGCTTCCCATCAGCTAATTCTATAGAATGTGGGGTATCAAGAAGAGTAGGAACTATCCCTAGATGTTTGCTAAGTTTTGATGACACAAAACTAAAGTCCGCACCAGTATCGTATAAAACAGAAGCAAGGTTGTCTTTTAGGGAACATGTACCCGTCACGACATTGTTGTCATTCCTGGCTTCTCCTGAACCAATCACGAAAGCTCTCCCACGAGCCCCGTTGTTGTTGTTGTGGTTGTTGTTGTTGTTGTTGTTCCCACCGTTATTGTTGTTACCATTCCCATTCAGCTGTGGGCAGTCCTTCTTGAAGTGACCCTCATTCCCACACTGGTAACAACCCTTATTGTTCCTCTGTTGCTGTCCTTGCTGAGGTGCTTGCTGATTTCCTGGGACATTGACTCTACAGTCCTTCTGTACGTGACCCATCTTACCACAGCGATCACACTTGATCCTGTTACAAGGTCCGGAGTGGTGATAGTTGCACTTATTGCACTTGGGACGGTGTCCCTGATAACCACTCTGTGATTGATTACGGTTGCTACCGTTGTCATGTTTCTTGTTCTGCTACTGCTGCTGATTACCATTAGTCGAGAGTCTGCGAGATGCATTCTCACACTTCCTCTTGTTATCATTGGTGTTAGAAGATGGAGCACCACGAGGGGGTAGGAGTCCCTCTTCCACCTTCTGATCAGTCAGCTGGTGAACCAAGCGAATCACCTGCTGGAGGTTACTGAAGTTAGCAGCAGTGACCATTCCCTTAATCTGAGGTACTAGGCCCTGGATATACAACTCAATTCATTTGTAGAGCGGAGTGGAGTAGGTAGGGCACATTGTCGCCAGTTCATGCGACCTGGTAGTATAACTCTCAATCTCCGACCCCACCATCTTCAGGTTGAGGTACTCGGTCTCCAACTTCTGAATCTCATCCCGAGGACAATACTCCTTCTTCATGAGTTCCTTGGAATCTGCCCACGAGGTAGCATTCACCACATCAACTCCTAGTAGCTTCACTTGGACATTCCACCACGATAATGCCACTTTCTCAAGTGTAGCAGTGGCATACTTAACCCTATCAGCTGGCGGGCAATTGCACATAGCAAAGCATGATTCCACCTTCTCGAACCACCTAAGTAGCCCGACTGCTCCTTCAGATCCTCCAAATTTATGAGGCTTACAATCCATGAATGACTTGTAGGTACAAGTCGGAGGGTGATGAGCAGGTTGGCTAGCTTGAAAAGCTGCCAAGGCTGCTACAACCCGATCATTGATTAGTGCGCTCAGTTCTTCTTGCGTCATGCTAATGCTGCCTCTACCATTTCCTCTTCCCACAATGGCAATTCTATATTTACATTATACTCATGAGAAACCAATAATATGTTCCGCATACCATCGTTCATGCATTATAAGCAAACTAGAATGTAATATGGAGTATGAACGCGAGAATAAGATAAGGTAGTAGATTGATAATAATAATAATAATAATAATAATAATAATAATAGTAATAGTAATTTAGGATAAACGATTCTCAGATCTCACACGACAAAATAGAAGTTATTATACGAATATATATGATACTTAAGATAGTATAAATCAATCGTCCGCATGATCCACACACGTTCCCTCATCATCGCTTTCGTCTTGAATCTCGACCTCAAATAGATCGTTTTCCTCTTCTGGTTCGAGCTCCTCTTCAAATGCCGCCTCAATGGCTGCTCCAATAGCATCATATTTTTCCTCCATAGGCTCCTCTTCGGGATCCTCCTCAAGATCCTCTACATCTATCCCTAAGGCTGCTATAAGCCTATTACGAACGGTATTCAATTCTTGCATAGTAGTTGCTAAACTTTGTCTAGTGGCAGCCAACTCCTGCCTAGTCTCAGCAGCTTCTCGCTTGACGACTGCTATCTCAGTCATCAAGTGGCCTATCTGACCTTCCATATGCCTGATTGTCTCATCTACATTCCTTCTCCAAAACCTAAATTGTTGCACAGCGGTGAAAGCATTGTCCAACTCAGTATGAACGTGCCTCACCATACCTGCAAAAGATCTTTCCTAAGAATCTATAACATGAGGTACTCTAGCCGGCACTCCATAACCTACAACCCAAGAGTGCAACATGTCGGTAAACCAATGCCAACGATTGGTATCCCAATGTGAATCCTGAAATGATACTGGACGTAGGTAGGGATTGATGTGCTAAAAGTAGTTTAATAAAAATAACTAAATTAAACCTAAAACTAGACACCTAGTAATACTCTAGACTCTCTAAAACTAAACTACTGCCAGGCAAGTGAACCTATCGACTCTAGTAAAGCTAAAGTAAGTCCGGATATCGAACCCACAGGACTCTAATGGAAAACGGTAACTAGACTCGAAAACTTATCTAAAACTGAAATAAAACTATTTATTATTTTAGAGGGGGGTTTTACTAAAAACTAAATTCAAGAAAAATAAAGATTAACTAAATAAACTAAACAGAACTTAAGACATAAACAGAGCTGAACCAAATTCAAATGATGGTGAGAATACTACCTAGGTTAGAATCCTACTCATGACTGACGAACTTTTATGGTTATGGAACTAGCTATGGAACCGGGATCTTTAGATACTAAACTTACAGGATAAACTAGAGGACCCTCGACCCTTCTCAAGGAGAAACCTAAGGTATAAGCCGTTAAACTACCGATTGAGAGGTTACCCTTACAGGCTTACCTACTCTGATGATAAAGTACCCGCTAGACAGTCTACCTTACAGCGCGAAAGCCTCACTACACTAAAAGTGCAAGGGGTAACTATAGAAAACCTGACCTGACTCGATACGCAAGTAGTGGTAAGGAAACTAGGAAGATCTTCTTACAAAGCATCTAAATCTAGCAATTTAACACCCTAGACATATCGACAATCCCGCACCTTACAGCTATTGGAATTGGAAGAATACTTAGAACTACCCAATCAACAAAAATCACTCCTATGGAAAACACTAGCAATTTACCATAAACTAGTTGCTAACACAAAGTCCACAACCTAACACGCATTCAAACATGAAAGACATTCACAAAAACGCATGTGGAGTAAATAATTATCAATTGAACAAAACTAAGTACGCATCTACACCAGATCAAAAATAATCAAAGTCTTTACTAAATCATCAACCCATAGTCAAAGTTCCAAAAAACCATAAAAACGTTCATTCAATCATGAGTATTCATCATAACCTAAGTAGTAATGAAAGTCTAGCCAAGAAACATGTTCAAAACAAGAATAAAATCAATTCTAAGTTCAAGAAACATAGTTTGCAATTCAAAAGAACAAAGGAATGAAGAAACCGAATGATTAAAACCCGAATCTCTCAATCCCAATGCTCAAAATCTTGACCCTTCGCCTTTTTCTCACCTCCTAGTGCTCCAGAGCAGCTCCCATATGTCAAAAGTG
This sequence comes from Ambrosia trifida, assembly GCA_028751855.1. Taxonomy (NCBI): domain Eukaryota; kingdom Viridiplantae; phylum Streptophyta; class Magnoliopsida; order Asterales; family Asteraceae; genus Ambrosia; species Ambrosia trifida. Next base: position 106,708,088 of record CM054127.1, on the reverse strand, counting down.
AAGATAAAAACGATTTATGGCCGTTCTAGGGTTTTTAATATCGAAATTGGGCCAAAAACCAAGTTTTTCACGTTTTTACTCCCGTCACGTAGCGTGACGGGCTTCAGGTGATGTCGTCACGTAGCGTGACCAGCTTCAGGATCAGGGGGGATCCGTCACGTCGCGTGACCAGATGTGCTCTTTCCCGTCACGTAGCGTGACGAGACATAATTTTTTATTTTTTTCTTTTTTCGACTTCCCAATCAACCGCGAGTCGTCCGGAGTCTCGTTTTTTCTCGTTTAAGCTCCATTTTACTTCCTTTCTTGCCCGGACTCCTGTGCAACACAAAATACTAAATAGAATACGAAAATACCACAAAAACGACACAAACTGACTCGAAAATAATATAAACTATAGACCGAAAACAGATGTATTTTGCAATACATCAAATATCCCCACACTTATGTTTTTTTCGTCCATGAAAAAGAATTATGCTATGGAATCACAGTTAGGTTTACATCCAGTTTCAAAACATAGGTTACTTAATTAATAATCTACTAACGTGTTGATTGCGATTGCAGGTATATTGATCCTCTTAAACCCAAACCGGTTTCCAAGCCCCCTTTTTATTTATGTTAAGTTCATGTTGATTAGTCTATCTAGGGTCTCACTCAAAGGAAACCACAGTTCCTCATAATCCCGCCTCAAGCTTATGAAGCTAAAGGAACGACCAATTGACCATTTCCCAACCATCTTATGTAGAAAACCAAGAGAATTTAAAATCACCGTTTTTTTTTTTCATCATACTTAACTCAGAGGGTGTGACCAATCCAAGTCGCTATCACAGTGGCCAGGCACCTTAAGCTTCAGCATTTTTTTTTTCAATCTCAGCGTACTTAACTCAGAGGGTGTGACCAATCCAAGTCGCTATCCCAGTGGCCAGGCACCTTAAGCTTCAGCATTTTTGCTTTGATTTCTATTTTTTTTTTTAGTGATTAGAAATTCTAACGGTTTTCTACTTATAACGGTGCTTCTTATACTATTTTTGGCGGTTTCAGTCTCCCCGTTTCTCCTAGATGAGAACCCACAAGATAGCCTAACATAATTAATTTATTACTTTTCAAAGGAAACCTTTCTACCGGCCGAGCCTACCCACATATCCCAAATCAGACACGTTTTCAATTAGTTTTAATCTCTTACTATACATACTATTTGAAAACCGGACACCTAACTTTACCTATCATTTTCCATATTTTATGTAATGCAAACTTCAAAATCAGGGACATTTTTTTCATTTTTTTATTTTTTTTTATTATTATTTTTTTTTCGACTATGACAGACACGGTCCATCCCCACACTTAAATTTTGCATTGTCCCCAATGCAAGAATGGACAACTGACTCAAACGCAATAATACTGACACTAAACAAAAAGAAAAACAAAAAGAAAAGATAAAAAGGAAAAGACTTAGCTGGAAATATAGCAAGACTGTCATGTGCCAGTCTAATCCAAAAACATGCCCTCCAATTCGAACGTGCTCAGCAAACAATTCCAAACTCCCACACACGAACGAAAGCGGCTCATCATGCTAAACCACACTCACAAACCATAAACCACCAGATATATATATATATATATATATATAAAACATCACCAACCAACCATCCCAGTACCCAACGTATCAAAATATATCAAGTTTAGTACAGACCATGATCAAATCAAAACATCAATTAAAAGAAAAATAAAGGAAAATACTAAACCAGTGATCATGCTGCACTTCCATCCCCACACTAAGTCTCATCAGCTCCACCTGGAGGCTCATCCTGCGGCACATGCGGCTCTGGGGCTCTGAAACTGTCTGGGATAGCAAGGTTCATTGCTCCCATCATACACCTCCACATGTCCTCCTGTCTGCGATGACCTGCCACAATCAACTCCCGTAACTCCAAATACTGCCTATCAGTCCTCTCACAAAGTGTCTGTAAAGTCAATGGTATTGGAGGTGGCTCTCTAAGAGGATACTGACGACCAGGCAACTCTCTCCTATGCCTAGGTCTCTGTAAACGAGTAGGGATGCCGGCCTGGAGTGCTTCAGCTGCTGCTGACCCCTCGGGGGGTGGTACCTGTGGACCTGGGATAACTGTGTCCCATTCCACAGGATCAGTCGATACTAAAATGCCTGCCTGCTTAAGCTCTTTCTCTCCAAAATACTTGGCCATTGGCCCCTCCACTAAGTAACTCTTTTTATACCTGTCAAAAACCTTCAAATTCTCTGCTAAAACAGTAATATATGGACCCATGTCTAAAGCAGCCCGGTCTCCTCCCCTCCTTGGCCTAGCAAAAGACCAAGCCAACACACTAGCTAAATTGGCCTCTCGGCCCTGAACCATACATAACAAGCAGAAAAGATCTATCCAGTTCACCTTATTCTCTCCTGATTTCCTACCCACCAAAGTACATGACAAAATCTTAAGTATATACCTGTAAACCGGATCCCGAATATCTGTTCCAGCCAAATTTTTAGAAAACGGTGTAATAGCAATGGTCTCCCAAAACTCAGTTAAATCATGCACTGTCAAACTATACTCTTTCTCCACCTTATAAGCTCCTCTCAAACTAGTCAAGAAACCTGGAGTCGCAACCTCCTCACTCGTGTAGAAACCACTAACCACAGCGAAATCAGGTATAGACATTTTATAAAGTACCCTACCCATAGAAAACGACATTGCATCCCGCTCAGCAAATGTGCCTTCCTTATGCTTAAATGTAGAGTGAAATTCAATGATCAGCTCCTCGTACTGTTCTTTATCACAAGTTAACACCCGCTTAAACCTAGGCCCCAGCAATCCCTCAATTCTCTCTCGCTGACCCACTGTATGCAGCCAATCCCAGTCAATCGTGCGCGGTACTAAAATCTCTGTATCAACCAAAACATCACACTTCTCTGCTTCTCTGGTACCTTCCTGAAACTGTAGGAGAGTATGCCGCCTGAGGTCCTCTCTTGTGCATATTGTGAGTGTCTCCGGTGCCGAATATAGAATCTCTCGGCGTCTCTGATGTTTTTCTCGAGCATTCTCCTGCTGTGCTGGTACCTTCCTTGGGGTTGATGCGGGTGCCTTCTTCCGTTTTTGACCAGCGCGAGACGACGACTCACCTGCCATGCCTGCAAAACAACGTTAAACACAAACAAGAACAAGCAAGCATGCATTAGTAATCACAATCTTTTTCTTTTTTTTCTTTTTTTTTAATTTTTTTTATATATATATATAATATACAAAAATACGACCGTATAGCATTTCTTTCGCGGTCGTGACCGAAATAAAAAAAAACAACTCGAAACGTGGGTTACCGTTTACAACTTATCGAATTCTAGACCCAAACCTCGCCCGAATGGAGATTGAGTACGGGCGAGGCGGTCTTATACCTGTGAATAGCATACTAGTAAACCCAACGACTCATAGAAGACAAAAAACTAACTAAGACAGACTCGACATACAAGCGTGACACTAGAATGAACAAAAACGACTCAAATTACAATACTCCACCCCGGCACTTTAATTGTCCGCAATTAAGTACAAGTGCCTAAGTGATTTAAAATGGCGACCCGAAAGATATAACTGAGAAAGCAAGTGGTTTTAGGAAAATTCGATTCGGGTTGAAAAACGACCCTTAGACGGGGGAGTTTTAGCCATTTTGTACCTAATAAAAATGACAACAAGAATGTGACAAAATCCCAACACATAGCAATAAAGACCATAATCGACACAAAAGACGCGACCCTAACGGACTAGCGACCTAAGTATAACTCAACAAAATACTATTATGACTCGACCAAAGGACATTATCAATGACCAAAACAACGACACTATGACACAAACCCAACAAAACAATGAATACAAGACGAGCGACACCAAAGACGTGAAACAAGCAACACAATCCCAACAGAACAAGACCAACACAATCTAAACAAAATACTAATAACACGCCATTACGACCTAATTCCAAACACATCAACGACTACAAGAAAACGACATTAGAGACGCGACATAAACAACACAATTAGAACGAAACATGACCAACACAATATGACCCATATACTATGATGACAGAATGAAAAAACACATTAATCAAAAGACGATACAAGACGGAAAGTGTAACAGTCGAGTGCAAGAAACCATACCTGTCTTGTGGAACCGAAAGAAAAAAACGCAGGTTTGGAATTTGGGTGTGAGGCGGTCAATCAGAGAAGGGTTATAGGTGTTGGGTGTCGGGTGAGCAGGGGGTGGGGTGGAGGACAGAGGTGGTATGGTGGCCGGTGACTGTGGTTGCAGACGGAGGGCAGAGGCGGGCTAGGGATCTGGGTGAGGAGCAGAGGGTGGTGGTTGGTGGGAGGAGCAGCGGGGATAGGGAGGCGGAGGTAGGGTTACGGGGTTGGTGGTGGTGAAGGTGGACGGTGGGGTCAAGAGGCGGAGGTAGGGTCGTGGTAGGGATGTAGGCGGAGGTAGGGATGGTGCTGAAGGGTGTCGTGGGCGAATGAAACATTTGTATCAAAATCATCACATTCGTACCCATTATCTCTCATTCGTACCTCTTCAAAACCACCTTCGTACCCCCGTTTGGGCGACGGAGGGTTTTTGACCAAAACTTTTCAATTTTGATTTTTTGTCGATTTTTAACTTGTGTTTTTGTTTGTTTTGCAGATCTAACAATGTCTGAACAGCAGAAGACGACGGAACAAGCAGGATCCTCATCACAGCCTGCTAAGCAGCTAGATTTTAAGAATGCGCACAACTGTTGCGCATATCTTGGCGATGTGAAGAAGCACACAGAATTTGTCGGCATTATTGAGTTTTTGAAGAGAAGCAGAGTAATAGATGCCATTGCTACGCCGACAGTGATCTACCGAGATATGATACAGGAATTCTGGTCTAATGCTAAACTAGATTTCTGGAAGTGCGAATCTTGCTTGACGAGCAAAATTCAGGGACAACGAGTGATTGTGTGCGAAGGAGGATTAAAAGGTGCGAAGGAAGTGGATTTGGACGAATGAAGAATAGATTATTGTAAAGCTTGGTTCGACCAGTTGATGTGGGCGAACCTGCACATTGGCATGAACAGTTTGGGCGAATGTGCAGGCCTATAAATAGGTCAAGTTCATTTTTGAATGTAACTTTGATGATTATTATTCCCTCCTCTTTCTGAAAACTCTCTCTAGTTATTGTTAAACTTGTTTTCCGTTTAAACCTTGATTGTATTCATAATTCAACGTGTAAACAAGTGTTTTATTAATGAAAACGTTTGAAAATGATGATCTATGTGTTTGAATCTGTTTGATTATTATTTTGTGATAGTTTTAGGGTTTCCGCACCTGAAACTAACTTGTTTGATCAATCTTTGTTTGTTATCGATCCTTTCACGCACATATAGAGTGGTATCAGAGCCATTTTGGATCAAACAACCACAAATTAATAATCTCTCAGTTGATTTGGACCCAATTTTGGTCAAAAAGTTTCTGTTTTCAATGAACAAACTGATGTGATAAGATTTTGATCGATTACACCTTGATTTCGAGTTTAAATTGGATAATTCTCTTTATTAAAGTTGTTCCAAATCAAATCCGATTCAAAACCTGATTAAGATCATCAAAATTCATCAACATTTGAAAAACATGATCAAAATTAACTGATTTTCAAAGAATAACCGTTTTTGAAATCACAGGGGTCGAACGAGAGAGTTTGGTCGAAAGAGGAATTCATTTGGGTCGAAAGAGTGATTTTGTGTACGAAGGAGGTGTTTTAGTGGTCGAAGGAAGACTTTGATTGCTTATTTTTCACATTCGTACCTTTGTTTCACCTTCGTCTGATCGAACGGTCGAAGGAGCTGTAAAACGGTCGAAAGAGAGTCTTAAGTGGTCGAAGGAGTTTTTGTTGTTTAGTTCACATTCGTATCAATCATAAACGGGCGAAAGAGAACTTTATTTCTCCTTCGCACGTCCGTATATACGAAGGAGCATTCTGTTTTGAAACATTTTTAATCTTTTCGTGTTTAATTGTTTGCAGGACAAGATGTGGAACTTTCCAACAACGCCTAGACCTACTCAAGCACCACAACAGCAAACAACACAAGATCCGTGGTCCATTGCAGCTCAGAAGACTAGTCAACCATCACAGCCAATCAATTATATGGCAATGACTAGTTCGGCACCACAACAAGTTGTTCAACCATTACCACAACCGATTGACAACTATTGGGGAGTCGCAGCAGCAGCAGTCCATTCACAGACGACCAACGCTATATCCACTCTTATTCATGATCTATCTTCTGGAAGCGGCAATCGTCCACCGAAGCTAATGGACATGAAGGAGTATAATACTTGGAAGACGAAGTTTAAGATTCACGTTGAGGGACAAGGACTTGAAGGAGCCGAGGCATGGCAAATGATTGTGAAGGGTTACGTTGCTCCTATTCTGGAGAATACTGGAGAACCAATCCCTTTGGAGAATTTGGCGGATGACGAGAAGAAAAGGTTTGCGATAGAGAAGAAAGCATTCTCTCAGCTATCCCAGGCGATCAACACTGATCTACTGCATCAGTTTGGATCGTGCACAACATCCAAACAACTATGGGATATGCTGAGAAATCGACATGATGGAAATGAAAAGACAAGGAAGCTTAGGATGGAAGAGCTTCGGAAGGAGTTTGAAAACTTCAGTTATATGGGTAATGAGACCCTAAAAGATTTGGTTCCAAGGTACTGCCATTTGCTCACTGAATTGTCGAGCTATGAGATCAGCATTCCAATGTCGGAATTAGTAGATAAATTTGCTGATGCTTTACCACCCTACTGGAACCAACACATCGAATCTCTCTATATGTGCGTGAAAGGATCGATAACAAACAAAGATTGATCAAACAAGTTAGTTTCAGGTCCTTGTCCCTCAACGAACCGTCAGATATTTGAACGAACACGTTATCAAAGAAACAACGACGAACACATGTGCCAGATATTTGAACCGTCAGATACTGGAACCACCTGCTGCAGATCCGAATACGTGGATCAAAACATGTGCCAGATATTTGAACTGTGGGCACAGTTTTCCTTTATGCAACGAACCGTCAGTGATAGGTCCATTGTACTTCATCCTGAGAAAGCACTTTCTTTGATCCATGAATGTAAACTCCTTTGTTGCTCGTTCATTTTAAATCATCTCATTTTGTTCATACATTCACACTGATCCTTTTGCTATCAATTTTACAGGTTATTAACATGGATTCAGGCTCTTAATCTCTGTTTTACTTTACAAGCCCTAAGTGTTTAAAACAGTTTCTATTCATCATAATAATCACAATTGATGTGTAGGGTTCATTGTGTGTGTGTGTTTTAGGGGGAGAAATAATCAAAAACAGAGTTTAATACAGTTCTGATTGTTCAAACAATGTTTAAACCCTAGTTTTTGGGTGAAAACACAAACACAATGTATAATTGTTAAAACTGTTAGTCTAGGAATGTTTATCGGCATGATTAGGCCTCAATACAATCAAATGGACATGTTCAGAATGACTAGAATTCAAAATTGATTTTTCAAAATTATGAACTGCTTCCTTCGACCAGTTCGAATGGGCGAAGGAAGAATATGAAATGGGCGAAAGAGGAATATATGGGCGAATGAAACATTTGTATCAAAATCATCACATTCGTACCCATTATCTCTCATTCGTACCTCTTCAAAACCACCTTCGTACCCCCGTTTGGGCGAAGGAGGGTTTTTGACCAAAACTTTTCAATTTTGATTTTTTGTCGATTTTTAACTTGTGTTTTTGTTTGTTTTGCAGATCTAACAATGTCTGAACAGCAGAAGACGACGGAACAAGCAGGATCCTCATCACAGCCTGCTAAGCAGCTAGATTTTGAGAATGCGCACAACTGTTGCGCATATCTTGGCGATGTGAAGAAGCACACAGAATTTGTCGGCATTATTGAGTTTTTGAAGAGAAGCGGAGTAATAGATGCCATTGCTACGCCGACAGTGATCTACCGAGATATGATACAGGAATTCTGGTCTAATGCTAAACTAGATTTCTGGAAGTGCGAATCTTGCTTGACGAGCAAAATTCAGGGACAACGAGTGATTGTGTGCGAAGGAGGATTAAAAGGTGCGAAGGATGTGGATTTGGACGAATGAAGAATAGATTATTGTAAAGCTTGGTTCGACCAGTTGATGTGGGCGAACCTGCACATTGGCATGAACAGTTTGGGCGAATGTGCAGGCCTATAAATAGGTCAAGTTCATTTTTGAATGTAACTTTGATGATTATTATTCCCTCCTCTTTCTGAAAACTCTCTAGTTATTGTTAAACTTGTTTTCCGTTTAAACCTTGATTGTATTCATAATTCAACGTGTAAACAAGTGTTTTATTAATGAAAACGTTTGAAAATGATGATCTGTGTGTTTGAATCTGTTTGATTATTATTTTGTGATAGTTTTAGGGTTTCCGCACCTGAAACTAACTTGTTTGACCAATCTTTGTTTGTTATCGATCCTTTCACGCACATATACGGTGGAGGGTTTCAGGCGGGTTTAGGAGTGGAGGGAAAGAGGTAGGCGGTCGGAGGGTGGGGTGCGGCGGAGGGTGGATGGTGGAGGATTGTGCAGCGGAGATGGGTGGTTGAAGGAAGGCGGGCAGAGGTGGTTATCGGGCTGGTGGGGTTGAGGGATGTGAAGGGAGGTTGAGGTGAAGGGTGGAGCTGGAGGATTGAGGTGTGGAATGTTAGGGTTTTGGTTATGGTGAAAGTGAAGAAGAAGAAGCAGCAGATCCCGTTTTTTTTTTTTTTTTTTTTTTTTTTTTTTGGTCGCGTTACGTGACCAGGATTTCCAATCTCGTCACGCAGCGTGAAGGGTGGTTTTTCTCAGAAAGTTTGGTTCTTTTTCACCCTTTTTGCCTTAGAAAAATTTTAAGTGTTTCCCCCACCATTCTAAAACCCCATATCTAGCAAAACTTTTAATAAAATACTTACCTGTACTTGTTTTCTCGGTGTACCTTTCTACGATTTAGCTATGAATTCCTGCAAGATAATGTCGACACACAAAAACACAACCCGAAAAACAACACAAAGAAAATCGAAAACTACTAACTAAGCTATAAATTAAAGAAAAACGAACTTCTACAAACTCTACACTTGGGATTTTCACCCAAGAACTCTAAGTACTCATCTTTTCCGGAATTTCGAGAGGAGTTTCCTCACTCTCGCTCGTGTCTAGCGGTCCCCCAATATAATGCTTCAACCTGTGACCGTTAACCTTCCATGTTTTTCCCTCATCTACGTGTAGTAGTTCAATGGTGCCATACGGGAACACTTCTTTCACCGTATACGGTCCCGTCCACTTAGATTTGAGCTTTCCCCCAAACAACTTCAGACGAGAATTATATAAAAGCACCCGATCACCCTTCTTAAACTCCTTCACACCTTTCAATCTCCTATCATGCAACACTTTAGTTCTCTCTTTAATATTCAATGATCGCGCATACGCTGCATCTCGAAGCTCCTCTAACTCATGAAGTTGAAAGTATCGTCGCTTCGCCGCTTCGGTCAGATCAAGATTAACCGCCTTAAGGGCCCAAAGAGCTCGATGTTCTAGCTCAACGGGGAGATGACATGCTTTACCGTAGACAATCATAAATGGAGTAGTGCCTAACGGTGTTTTGTATGCAGTTCTAAATGCCCAAAGCGCATCATCTAGCTTGTCAGACCAATCCTTCCGACTTTTCCCAACGGTTTTTTCAAGGATTCTCTTCACTCCTCGGTTCGCATTCTCCACTTGACCGCTTGTTTGAGGATGGTAAGTGGTAGATAGACGGTGAGTGACCCCGTAGCGCGCTAACACCTTTTCCATCAAGGTGTTACAGAAATGCGTGCCACGGTCACTAATAAGAGCCTTAGGAATACCGAACCGAGTGAATAACTTCTTCAAGAATTTCACCACCACTCGGGCATCATTAGTAGGTAGAGCTTGCGCTTCTACCCACTTGGAAACATAATCAATGGCCACGAGGATGTACCGGTTCCCTCCAGAAATGGGGAACGGTCCCATGAAATCAATGCCCCATACATCAAAAACTTCAAGAACCTGAATGGGGTTCTGAGGCATCTCATCCTTGGATGAAATATTACCGGTGCGTTGACAAGCATCACACCGCCTTAGGAAATCGAGGGCATCCTTCACCACTGAAGGCCAATAGAAACCACTATCAAAGACCTTCTGAACTGTAGTGTGATGAGCGTGGTGCCCTCCATAAAGACTCTCATGACAGTGCCTAATGATCTCTAGACCCTCCTCTCTACTAACACATCTCCTCAAAATCCTATCACTTCCTATTCTAAACAGAAAAGGATCATCCCACACATACTTAGTAGCTTCTCTAAGAAACTTCCTACGCTGTTGGGTACTCATACCCTCTACCAACATCCCATGAGCATGATAATTTGCCAAATCAGTGAACCATGGCATACCTTGCTTCTCGGCCTCAACAAAATCTATGGACTCGTGAGGGAATTTATCTCCAATCGCCTCCTCACGAATCTCCTCTCTACTCGGATCCTCCAAACGGGAAAGGTGATCTGCAGCCACGTTCTCTGCTCCTCGTTTATCCTTAATCTCAATATCAAACTCAGAAAGCAAAAGAATCCACCGAATTAGACGAGGTTTGGCGTCCTTCTTTGCGAAAAGAAACCGCAAAGCCGAGTGATCAGTAAAAACGGTGGTCTTAGAGAGCACGAGATAAGAACGAAATTTATCAAAAGCAAACACAACCGCCAAGAGCTCTTTCTCGGTGGTTGTGTAGTTCTCCTAAGCATCATTAGCCTTTAAACTCCACCTCCTTCAATCCCTCCACCCTCGCCACCATCCTTCCATCAGCCCTCTGCCCGACCCTAACCACCACCTCCGATCGACCACACAGACCCCGCCGCACCCACCACCTGATCCTCCTCCGCCGCACCCACCACCAACCGGCTCTGACCCCTGACCCTCCTCATCCCTTCGTCTGCAACCACAACCACCAATCGCCCCACCCTTAATCGAACCCTCGCCTCCTCACCAACACCCTAATCAGCCCCTGAAACCCCTCGTCAGCCACCTCCGACCCAGTAACCCTCGTCACCCCTAACATCCGACCCCAACCACTCCGCCCCTACCTCTGAACCAACTTACTGGCGTAGTAGATAGGATGAAAATGTTTGTCACGCCTTTGCCCTAAGACTGCCCCGACTGCGTAGTCACTCGCATCACACATGAGCTCAAATGGCAAGCTCCAGTCGGGTGAAACTAAGATAGGAGCACTCACTAACCGCTCCTTCAAAAACTCAAAAGCCTTAAGACACTCCTCATCAAAGACAAAAGGAACGTCTTTCTCAAGAAGACGGGTCATGGGGCGAGTGATTTTGGAAAAATCCTTAATGAACCTACGATAGAAGCCCGCATGACCAAGAAAACTACGGATGGACTTGACATTGGTCGGAGGTGGAAGCCTACTAATGGTGTCAATCTTAGCCCTATCAACCTCTATACCATCCCTAGAAATCTTATGGCCTAGAACTATCCCCTCAGTCACCATAAAGTGACACTTCTCCCAATTCAACATTAACTTAGACTCTACACATCTCTCTAACATCCTCTCTAAGTTAACCAAGCAAACGTCAAAAGAGCTACCATAAACCGAAAAATCATCCATGAAAACCTCCATAGATGTCTCAATCATATCCTGAAAAATAGCTATCATGCAACGCTGAAAAGTGGCTGGAGCGTTACATAACCCAAACGGCATGCGGCGATACGCATAAGTGCCATAGGGGCATGTAAAGGTGGTCTTCTCCTGATCCTCCGGTGCAATGGGGATCTGGAAATAACCTGAAAATCCGTCAAGGAAGCAGTAAAACTGCTGCCCTGCCAGACGCTCCAACATCTGGTCAATGAAGGGGAGAGGAAAATGGTCTTTCCTTGTGGCGTCATTCAGTCTCCTATAATCAATACACAGTACGATCATTAACATTGATCAAGCCGCCTGTTTAGATTATAACGCTATAGGTCTAACAAACCCATCCCCCCGCATAAATTCAGGGATGATCGATAACAGTTACACTTTTACTAACTTGCGAGTTAGGTCTCAGTCGACACAAGGTTTGATTGTACAAAGACGCATTGTTACATGTCAGACTCATACTCTATCATTATACAACTGTGATTGTTGTACAAACTATTGTTATCAATTATATTCGAAAACCTATGTATTCTCACCAACTTTTGTTGACCCAAAATATTTTCAAACTTAACATGTTTCAGGTTCTACTTGCTTGAAGATTTGAGTTAATGCTTGAAAATGTGTACATAGTATTATTCATTTTGATGTACGAATTCTTGTAGAACAATTGTATGTAATTTATTTAAATCATTTAATGAAATTTATTATCCACCATGAGCTACTGAACAATCATCAATACGTGACATCCCGATGTTTCCGCCATCGGTTGGGGTGTTACAGATTGGTATCAGAGCCATGGTTATAGGGAATTAGGTTATTAGAAAATTAATCTAGTCTATAACCATAGGATTATAACCAGTATTTGCTCCTTTTACTTGCTATTCTCTATCCCCCTCGTACTTCTTATCCCTACTTTAAATCCCTACAAGAAGATTGCTCTCCATCACTGGATCTACTCTTAGACTAATAGGACAAAAATCCTCAGGTTTAGCCTGAACCACCTTGAGATCTCGTCGAAGTTCTAGATTTTAATAACGAACACGTGCAATCTGGAAGGGTGAACGCCTGTATTCTGAGTCTTCTATCTAGGCTGGCATTGCGCATATATCCCAATCAGACGAGGGACCCGGATGCCTACCTGGGAATTCTTGGGATGAGTGTTCACTTATAGGCTAAAGCATGTCTTCACTATGTTATTAGAATCTAGAATCTTTGATAAGTCAACGTTTTCGCTTATTCGTTTTAATTAATGAATAAATGATTACATTCCTTATATTACCTCATTCATTTCATTGTGTCTCTTACAGATCATGCCTCCACGTCGCAGCACTCGCAATAACAGTGGTGGAAATCAAGAGGAAGGTAGCAACAACCACAACCATAACCACGACACTAACCACAACAACAACAATAACAACAACAACAATGGCGTTGATGCCCAACTGGCTGCGATCATTTCCCAACAAATGGTGCAACAAATAGCAACTCTGGTTCCTAACTTACTGGCCCAAGTCATCCAAATTGGAAACGGAAACGGCAATGGAAACCACAATGGGAACGGGAATGGAAACGGGAATGGTCTTCCAGCCTGCACTCTCAAACACTTTAATACCTGTAATCCCCCTAAGTTCAGTGGAGATGAAGGAGCTACTGGTCTCCTACAATGGTTCGAGGGTATTGAGAATACCTTCAATAACAGTGAGTGTCCCGATAACTTTAAGGTCCGTTATGCTATGAGTGTTCTTCACAAATGAGCACTCACTTGGTGGAATGAGGAAAAGCGCACCCGAGGAGCTGAAGTTGCACTTGCTATGACCTAGGATCAAGTCAAGGGGATAATGAAAGATGAATTTTGCCCACGTAACGAGGTCAAGAAATTAGAGGACGAGTTCCACACCCTTGCTCAGGATAGTGGGGAAAACCTTGCTTATAATACCCGCTTCCATGAGCTCAGTCTGTTGTTGCCCCATAAGGTCACTCCCCTACCTGTAGCCATTGAGAAATATATCGGTGGTCTACCCATGCATATTTAGGACACGGTATGGGGAAGGAACCCTGCTACCCTCGAAGAGGCCAAGCGTCTAGCAGCTACCTTAACTGACAATCACGTAAAGAACGGGACCTTAGTTCGGAAAGGCGAGAAAGCAAGTATTGTAGCCGCGGTAACTACTGAGAACCAGAAGCGTAAGACCAGAGATCCTGACGCAAACCTCACTACACAAGCTTCTAACAAGAAACCTTATATAGGAAACTATCCATTATGTAACACATGCAAACGACATCATCCCACTGCTTCAGCGTGTCGCTTGTGCACCAATTGTGGTAAGTATGGCCATCTGGTCAACACATGTCGTGAGGCCCCAAATCCTAATGCCAACCAACCAACCAACCCTGCTCAGGCTGCTAATCCTAATCGTCCTGGTAGATACAACTATGGTCAATGCTATGAATGTGGAGACCTAAATCACTTCCGTAACCAATGCCCTAAACTGAACAGAGATCAAGACCCTCCAGCTACCTAACAGCAAGTCCCACCATTTGAATGTTGTTTGCTTTTTAATTCTATGTATTGACGCTTTTGATTCAAGTAATAAATTCTAGTATTACCATAACACCTGGATGCATGCTTGTCTGAATGAGAACTAATTGCTATATCAATATCTAAATCTATACAACTACAACTCATATACTATACTCGATATACTTATAAACTTGCTTGCATAAACATATTATCAATTTGCAATTTATGTGTATAATAATTGCTACACTTAATAGAGGATAAAGTACTTGCTCAACAGTTAGTTGAGTACCAAATAACCTACTCAACGATTGGTAGAGGTCATCATGCCTTTTCAACAGTCGGGAGAGGCCCTACAACCTACTCCACGACTGGTGGAGGCTATCGAACCTGCTCAGTCGGGAGAGGCCCTACAACCTGCTCCACGACTGGTGGAGGCTATCGAACCTGCTCAACAATCGGTAGAGGTTCCTACTCACTAACTGGTAGGAGTCTTTTTCCTGTTCAACAGTTGGACTCACTAATACAAAGGTTCAACCACATGATTATTTCTGCATTACTTACATGTGTGTTAGAGTAATAGAAGGACACAAAACCCTAATGTAAGGTAAATTGGTGATTACGGTCCGGAACGTAATCATGAATTTACAGGTACGTTAAGGTAGTGTGAAATTCTATCAAGGTTTTCGGTAGATAACCAACTATAAACTCTAGTTACCTGGTAGTTCATTTAGTCTTTCTATAGTCAATCAACAAATGCATTTCTTTTAAGATGCCTAAAACTTAAGTTTAGTGTTTTGCTAGATTCTTATTCTCCTTGCTATATCAGACGAACCTAACCCAACCCCTAAAACTCACACATATCAAACCTCTTATCCAAAACAGATATTTCTACTTCATGTCATGCCTTAACCCAAATTTTCCAAACCACAGTTGCCCTAATCTCTACCCAATCATCCTCAACCCTATGTTTTCTTTTATCACTTCAGGACGAAGTTCCCAAAAGTAGGGGAGACTGTAACATTGTGCATTTTTTCCCAAATCTTAATAAATAAAGGTCTTTCTTTTATACATTTTTTTTATTTATACAATGCCTAAGTCTTATTTTCTTTAACTCACAATTTTATACATATATATATATATATATATATTTATGTAATTATCACTTGGTTTAAATAATAATAATAATAGTAATAATAATAATAATAATATTGAATAAACAGATTTTTTTAGTTGTGTTTTGTCAAAATGTTCTTAACCAATCCAAAACAATAAACCCATCAACTAAATCCCAACCCAAACCAACCACAATTCTGAGCCTGAGCCCACCAAACAGCCCACAACCCAGAACTCTACCCCCTTTACCCATCTAAGACCCAGACCCGACCCGGAAGAACAATAACGCGTAATCAAGACTGATAAGGAAACGTTGACCCACTTAAATCACGGAGCTCTGACTGACAATCAATCCTCAGAAATCCAATCTGTCAATTCCGCGTTAACAGCTCTTGATTGAGCCTTGTGACTCGGCTTTGACCAAGCTCGGACCTATTCACAAAAAACTTCCAAAACAAGAATGAAACTATAAATCAAACGTGCCATTACAATCAGACTCGGCCAACTAAGATAATCCCATCAACCATTTTCGTTTTCGAGGTCTATGTAAAGAGTAATTGGATTTTTTTCTTCTTCTTGTCTCGCGAGTCTTCAAAGGTTGTTTACACATCCAAATGTATGATTTTATTGTGATTCTTACATTCTTTCAGGTCGGATTTGTATGTAGATAAAAATCCCTATCATTAATTCGGTTATCATGTCTGCTTGCTTGTTAATTTTGATTAGGTAAAAACTTAGGGTTCATATATCTTATTTTGGGGATATATAACCTACAGACATGAATATATGATTTAAACGAACAGAAGCTTAACACCAACTGATCCACAGATCAGTTGGTACCCACCTCGTGACTAAGACATGGGAACCGGCCACAGGCCTGGGTTCGACCCCTAGCATATGCAAACATTTTTACCCTTTATACTTATATATATATTCACTATTATTTTTAAAAAATGGTTTTAAAATACTAAAATTGCTTTATAAATTCTACAAAAATTACTTTATGATGTTCTAATAGAAAAGTTTATCATACAATTTTTAGTTTTTCAAAAATCTTTTATTTATTATATATAATAAATATTACAATTTTATTCTATTATAATTATAAAATTCTATAATAATATCAAAACGATTTTATAAAATTCCACAAAAATTATTCTGAGTTTATAAAACAATAAATATTCTAGAAATGATTTTTATTTCTGAAAAATCATTTATTTAATATTTTTAATCGATTTTTGTTATTTTAATCATAAATAAATCATAATAAATTCATTTTTCATTATTTTTGCATCAAAATTTCACATAAATTATTATTAATCATTCAGATCAGAAATATGAATTTTTGATTCGAAATTTATAAATTTTAATATTTTTAAATATTAAGTCTATATTTTGTCAAATAATTATTAATATATAAATATTCATTAATTAAGAAAATAATTTTATAAAGATTATTTTTACATTTAATACATTATAATTCAACTACTTTTAGATAATATTGGTCAGAAAACATTTTCACTAATTAGTTCTTTATTTAATTAAATTATTCAAATTTAATCATCAATCTATTGTCAATCCCCAAATTAGGAAACCCTAGCACATTTTAGACTAGAAAACTTAGACTTATTAAGTTTTCCCCAAAACTTATTTATTACCTTGAAATAGGGTGATATTTGGATACTCACGAGCCACATTTACTTATAACAAGGGTCTTCATTCTAACACTAAGGTAAGTTTACATAGCCCCTTTTTCTATTTTATATTTTTGAGGTGAAACATGTTTAAACATTTTATACACTATCATTTACTCATTCTTACATTGTTGAAACTTGTGATTCAATTACACTATCATTTTCTCATTCTATCATTTGACTGTAACAAAAAGACACAGTACGATCATTAACATTGATCAAGCCGCCTGTTTAGATTATAACGCTATAGGTCTAACAAACCCATCCCCCCGCATAAATTCAGGGATGATCGATAACAGTTACACTTTTACTAACTTGCGAGTTAGGTCTCAGTCGACACAAGGTTTGATTGTACAAAGACGCATTGTTACATGTCGGACTCATACTCTATCATTATACAACTGTGATTGTTGTACAAACTATTGTTATCAATTATATTCGAAAACCTATGTATTCTCATCAACTTTTTTTGACCCAAAATATTTTCAAACTTAACATGTTTCAGGTTCTACTTGCTTGAAGATTTGAGTTAATGCTTGAAGATGTGTACATAGTATTATTCATTTTGATGTACGAATTCTTGAAGAACAATTGTATGTAATTTATTTAAATCATTTAATGAAATTTATTATCCACCATGAGCTACTGAACAATCATCAATACGTGACATCCCGATGTTTCCGCCATCGGTTGGGGTGTTACAATTGTTTTGGTTCCCCAAAAGTCCAGACCTTGTTTTTCTAAGAATGTGTCTTTAAAAACCTTGGAAATGAGTTCTAAAACAAGTCTACACCATAATTCTTGCTATATGTGAAGTATTGATGCATATGATGATTTTTGGTGATTATAACATGAATGTTTCCATGAATTTGATGTACTTCTGATATGTAGGAGTTGTTAGGATGCTCATCTATGAGTTTAAGCTATTGTTATTGTGTTTAGATGAAAGTATGCATTTTGACCCATTTGGGTGATTCTTGAAGAATTAGGATGTTATGATATGATTCATTGCTTGTTTATGGTTAGGAATCATGTTAGAATGATGTTATAACATAGGGATGATGAATTGCAAGTTGTAGGATGTGTAATCTGATCTTTACTACTTAAGGAAAGATTTCATAGTTAATGAAACCTAGTATTTTGCCATTTTAGGAAATAATCGCACCGAGGCCGTTAGAGCAGAGATAAATTGGGGGTTTTTTTACTTGGAATTGGTTGGCTAATAGTTTAGTTTTGATATTGGGTGTTTTTACATGTTTTGGATCTGATTTGGAGGGTTTAACGCGCGAAAACGCGCAACAGCAGTGTTAGGGGCGAATAGGACCCTACTCGCCTGATGTATCAGGCGATTACAGTCTATTCGCCTGTTACATCAGGCGAATAGCATCCTACTTGCCAGTTTGACCCCTCTATTCACTAGTTGACTTTTTCTAATCGCATGTAAGTTTCCTAATCGCGTGTACTGCTGTCGTAAAGGTATTTTGACATCCCGGAACATGATTTGACACCTAGGAACATGATAGGAACCCCGGGATACACCCAATGGCTTAGTAACACGTGTTCGGACCTGTTTATGCGTTAATTGGACATTATGCTAGACTAGGTGAACTCTTCCGCGTATTAAGTGTTTAATTGCATATGTTGCATGATGTCTTGTATTTATCTAACACGTGGGATGCCGGGTCACCAATGGGATGTCGGGTCTTGTCTGGTACGGTCGGTTTAATAGTCAAAGGTGTTTTCAAACGTTTATGGTTATGGTCTGGACATTCGGGGACTAGTTAACCTGCGGGTTATTAGTCCGGGTACTTACATACATCTTATGATAGGTCGCCGCAACTTGGGGCTATCATAGAATACTGATTTAACTGTTTTCAAGTATCGCGATCTAAGGTGAGTTCACGGCCCCACACTTTACTAGTTTTGTTTTCGGGGTGAGAAACATGCTTATACATTTTGATCACACATTTACATGTTATACATTATAAACACACGTTTTCATGTAATACTATGGCTCACACTTTGTTACTATACGGTTCATCTAAGTCCCTTAGAAACCACTAATACGGGGATGTAGCGGGGAAATGTGGATAGCCCTATTGGGCCTGACAAACCCCACTCGACGGCTGGAGGCCGGGCGGGTGCATATTGTCTCAATCACACTAGGCTTACCGAAGATGAGGTAGTCTGTAAACAAGGGTATCACACAGTCAGCAATGGTTTCGCCCGTATGAGTAACACACTTGACGCCTAGCTAGCGTACGAACAAGCATAGTATGAACAGTAACAATAACAGTAACGGTAACGGTAACAGTTTTTAAAGGATTAATGAAACTATTATTGAAAAAGAAAAACCTGTGAACTCACCAGCATTATATGTTGACATTTTTGGCATGTTTTCTCATGTCGCTAAGGTAGCGGTTAATGGACTAGGCGCACGGAGTCTTGCACGGCATCTAGAAGTCTTGTTGCATATTAAACTATGATTTGTAAAACTGTAATATGTCTTTTGGTTGTAAACAAGAAATGCTTTTGCTGCTGGTTTATGGCTCAAAGCATAATGTTTTGGTTGTTTCATAGAATGTCTTACGTATTTTCTTACATTTAGTTGTCGTTTATTGTGACCGTTGACTTGGATCCTGGTGTGTCACGCGCCTCGCGGTAAAACCCCGCATGTGGAAATTTGAGGGTATGACAGATTGGTATCAGAGCCAATGGTTATAGTGAACTAGGACTACATGTAGAGTCTAGTCTATAGCCGAGTCTCGCACACACTAGACGGTCACATACGTACGAGTCGTGTCTTTTGGTAAACATATTAACTTTGTCGGGGTGTCGGTATCCTTAACACACAGTGTTATATTATCTTCCTTGTCTTTGTTGTTTCTATCTCTACTCTATCCTTCCTTTCGGGTTAAAGTCGAAGGGACTTGTTCGTTGAACCTTGCACGGCGGTGGTGTACATTGGAGCAGCTTCAACTTATCCTCGAGATCTGTCCAGGATTCGGACATCTCCCTTCTATGCTCCAATGGACACATCTGCTTACACACACTATCTTGCACATGTACTCGTTGAAATCTATCTCTAAGTGATTAGTCACTTGGAAATTCTTTGAGTTGGTCGTTTCTTCTAAGTTGCGGGTATCGGGTGGCTTGAGGTTCAAGCTCGGGGCACGCCTAGAGGAACATGTAGAGCAATTTATCATTTCGGGTGCACACGAAATCATAAGTTGAAATGCATGGAAGACCTGGTGGACCTCGTGCTGGGATCAATGGGCACGTTTGGACCCAATTCTTTGTTCCTTTTGATTTCTGTTGGTTTAGCGTTGGTGATGAACTGAGTGTTTTGTTCTTGTTCTGGCAGAAGATGACGGGAGCTCGTGGCGGTCGTAGGGGTGGCCATGCTGGCGGCCGCGGTGGTGGCGGTCGTGGCAACATTAACATGACCCAGGAGGAGCTGAATAACCTGATGCAACAGCATGTGAATGTGGCTTTAGCTGCGTTCCAAGCTGCCCACAACGCTATGGATGGTAAGTCGATTGCTACCTACTCTACCTTGTTTCTGGGTATCTTACTTCCTTTCTTGATTGTTTACCTGAGTGTTCTGTCCCAGGTGGCGCTGTTAATCCCCCTCCACCTCAGTGCTCTTACAAAAAGTTCATGGATTGCAAACCCCACAACTTTAATGGGACTGAAGGGGCAGTGGGACTGCTCCGGTGATTGGAAAATGTCGAATCCGTGTTCTCTATGTGCAGTTGCCCGGCGGGCGACCGCGTGAAGTATGCTTCGGCGACCCTTGAGGGTCAAGCTTTGACTTGGTGGAACTCCACCACCCAGACCTTGGGTATTGGGGAAGCCCACGCTATGCCCTGGACAGAATTTGTCCAACTTCTGAAAAGCGAGTACTGTCTGAGGGACGAGGTTTAGAAGCTCGAGCACGAGGTCTGGAATCACAGAATGGCGGGGTCCGAGATTGAGGTGTATACGGCTAGGCATAATGAGCTGGCGGTGTTGTGTCCGGATTTGCATGAACTTTACTTTCCTTTTCTAGGAGGAATAACAACTTTGGGAAGCTTAACGTATGTTGTATATTGGTCACCTTGAGCTTGATATCCAAGCCTCAACGGCAGGCACTCCGTTTCTGCTATGATTTTCTACAACGGCAGAGGTTATTGGAAGGTATATCAATCACTCATATCAATACGAGTTATTTCGGGTTGTATTATTGTGAATAGGTTAGACTTGTCAGAAGTTGCCGAAAGTGTGCTTAAATGTTTACAACCTTCTAAAGTGTTTTATTTGTAAAACTTCATACTTGTATTTCCTAAAGCTATAACATAGATTAAAAAAACGAACCAACATCTGCATGTCTAAAGCCTTAAATCTAATATGTTTGAATAGAGCTTGATATGTCGTAAAACACATCTATTCTCTTATGTATTTTTTGTTATAATTGAGTCTTTTGTATATAGTTTTTAGTAGTTTTAGGCGTGTATTCGTTTGTTGGCCTATTTTTGTCATTGTATAGATTTTTATTAATTTTTAGTAGTTATTTATTTATTTTATATTTTGGTAGGTGTTCGTGTGAACGTTGGAGCGTAAACGATGAACTTTTGTCAAGTCAAGAACACCCGAGTCAAGCAAGCATTGCGTAATAATAATGATAATAATAATAAAGTAAAACGAAAAGAAAAAAAAAGAAAAGAAAACGATTGCTTGGGCCGTAGCCCAAGACAAACTATACAAAACCAATATTCAAAAGAAGAAGTCGGTCACAATGATTATGGATATATATAGATTGTTTTTGACGGCAACATGATGGACAGGAGGGATATTATTATTCATTCCTAGAAGAGACATATTCTTTGGAATCGCACAGGAACAAAAGTCAACCGGTCAACTACGGTGACGATCGAACGGGCACGGAAGGAAAAAAGGCCACGGGCACGTTAAAGATCAATAGCCAACGAGCCTTGGGTTAGGTTTAGTTTTCGCTCTATATTTTTATAGACATGATGAAATTGTTTTTTATAAACTTTGAATTTATGTTTCTAAATATTATGAGTAGCTAGACTTTTATGGTTGCTTAGGTTTATGAACTAGACACTTAATTTGCAGTTTTTAATGATTCTTGGTTTTTAATTTTGATGTGTAGGATTACATGATTTTAATTTTATTGTTGGATTTGATATATGTGTGTTGGTGTTAATTTTATTTGAAGTTTGTTTATTGGTTTTGTGGAGCTAGGCATGTAGAGATACCCCCTAGGCCTTGAAATCAATCTAGTTCGTCAACTTAGGTTAGCGTGCTAGTATTTGTAGCTGGAGTACGACACAAGTATAACAAACTAATATAATAAAATTAACTAAGACGTGCAGTCCATTCTTGAGGGTGAGAAATCTAACTCGAGATTGCTAGGTAACTAACTAGGCATTGTTCGGTAGTTGGCAAGCGCTAGGGCGGGAGTCGCTACTTGTCCGTGTTTAGAGTTTTCCTAGGTTTTCTTCAGTAGAGTTTAAGTCTGCTTCATAGTTTGAGGGTTTTAATCCAGGAGAGGTTTTAATCTGATTTCTGTGGGATTTCGGTACGCTAGGGCGATCCGGATCCATCTTAGCATTTCTGCACTTGTCCCGCCTTAAGTCTAGTGAGCTATCTTTGACAGGAGGTTCATTAGATAAGAATAGGGTCTCAAGTTAATTACCAGATTCAGGATTTATTGCTAGTGTCTAGGGATTTTACCTAAGTAACCAGCCTTCTTCCTATCTGATTTCTCCAAGTTCCTAGGTTCGTTTAAGCAATTGAGGTTATTTAATTTATATTTAGTTTCTTCTAAGTTTATAATCATTAGTTTAACCCCCCATTTAAGTATATATTTATTTAGGCTAGTATTCGGTAGAGGTTGTGATCTAGAGTTGCATTTGCGTCTTTGGGTTCGATACTCGGTCTTATCTGTTTACTGCTTTGCGACCGGTACACTTGCCGTGCGTGTGTAGTTTTTAGGTGAGTCGTTTTAATTAGAACTTGTGTTATTTATATATATACATTTACACACATCAGAGCTCTTGCAGTAGATCGATTTCTCTAATGTGAGAAATCTGACCAAGGCAAGTTTGTGGAAAAGTTATCAAACGAGCTCGGTGTATGTGGTGTTGTGGCAGGTACACGGACTTAAATATTTTATAGCAGGTGTTATGGGTGTTTGAATAATTATCTTATTTTGTTTTTGGTGGTTTTTCTAATCTTCCTTTTCGAGTCTGCAACGCATGGATTGAAAGTGCTTTTTTCTCAAGTCGGTTTACCTTTCTCCCTTTGCACATTTGTTATTTGTTAGAGCGTTATGGATTTATATCGACTTATTTTTAAGAATCACATATTGTGATTTTGTTAATAAATAATATTATTTATTTGATAAAAAAATAGAGTATATAAATTTAAATAAATGTTAAACAAAAGAGGAAAAGTTGGTGATGAGGTGGATATGATGTGGAAGTTTGGAATGATTTGAAATTGTTTAGGGTTGGAGGAAAAAGGTTACCAACGCGTAATGACGAAGGTCCATTATGACCTGCAACCAATTCTGACCCGATCACTATGCTAAGTTTCATTTGTGTCTAAAAATGCTAACAACAATGCTCTGTTTTTTTTAGTACAAGCAGAAGATTGGAGAAAGGCATATTGGCACTTTGAGCTATAGACCTGCTCCAACAGTCGAGGTACGCGCTATATGCAAGTGGATTCCATATTTTGGTAATTAACTACTGATGAAGTAGTTAACTAATGATGAAGCAAATTAGTTAACCTCTGATGAAGCAAAGCAACCTCTTTTGAGGCAAACCACTGATGAAGCGAACCGCTGATGATTCAAACCACTTAAACTTCTAATGAAGCAAATTGCTAATGAGTGATAACTACTGATGAGAGAACCATCAGCGGTTTAACTCAACATTAGTTGTCTCATCAGCGGTTTGCTTCATCAGATGTTTCTTTGCTTCATCAGAGGTTTAACTCCTTTGCTTCATCAGTAGTTAACTACTTCATCACAATAAGGGTTGATTCGATGTTATGTGCTCCATTGGAATACGCTATTATGTTATGTTGTCTTTAAATGTGTTTGATGGTTGAAGAGTGTTGTTGAACTTGAATCATGTCTTAAATATGTTCTTTATTTTTCAACTTTGCATATTTGGTTCTGTTTGGGTTGTTTGGATGGTTTTATGGCGTCTTTAGTTTTCGTAAATACCTACTGTTTATTCTTAAAATACCACTTTAGTTAGCTCCATTAAAATTTACCTTCAAAAGAAAGAAAAAATATGGTTGGAATTCACTTAATATGCATTATAATCGTTTGTGCAAGAGACATTGCTCGAGTTAGCATACTTTTGGGCATTGACATGTAGTCTGGATTTTCGCATGACTCTTTGAAATGTTTTGTTGCGATTATTTCTTATTTTGAGTGTTTGATGTATGTGTTAATAGTTTTTAAAATGTGAAATTTAAGTGATTTATTTTTTGTTGATTAGTTGTCTAGATTTAGCATGAAATAAAGTCTAGGTTTCAACTTTATTAGAACTTTCAAGTATGATTGTGACACTCGGCAAACTCATGTTAGTAGCATTGATCAAACTAGCAAGTCTACCTTAACGAGTCATGCATATTATATACTTAACTGGGTCAGTTGAGTCATTGTGATGGTTCTGGGAATCATCAGGAGACGTTACAATGATCCACATGATCATTGGGAGTCGGTCCATAACCATGTGTACAAGGATTGGTGATTTGTAGAATTGTCGGGTTTAACGCATACACGCAAGTCTCAAGTCGCGGGAATTGGTGAACGAATATGAACGTGTTAGTTATCATGCATTATGTGTTTATAATCGTTATATAACTTGTCGGTATGTGAATACGTGCTTATATGTGTTAAAATACTATTTAACGCGCCAAAAACCCAAACAGCCCTGCAGGGGGCGAGTAGCAGGGCAGGGGGCGAGTAGACCCTGCTCACTAGTAACTGGGGGAGATTAGCCCTAATCGCATGCCCTAATCGCCTGTGACCTGTCCTAAATGCCTGATGCAGCTGAAACGACTGAAAGCACCTATAAATACCACCCTTGACTTGTAAAACACCATTTGTGCAACCCTAACTCGTCCTAAGCCTCCCTCACACCATAACACACCTCTGGAACTCGTTTTTGCCTTAAAACCCATCATCCATAAGCTTACATTTCCTTTTTAGCAAAATCCAAGGTATGTTATCTATCCTAAACCTTTGTAATGTTGATATTTTGGTTCCCAAAGGTCCAGACCTAGTTTTATCAAGTTTGTGTCTTTGAAAACCCTTGAAATCAGTTACTAAAAGAAGTCTAAACCTCCATACTTGTTCTATGTGGTGTATTCATGCAAGAAACAGTTTTTAATGATTAAAACGTGAATATTTTCATATGTTTGATGTTTTACAGATATGTATGAGTTGTTGAGAAGATTTCCTAAGGTTTTGAACAATTATTATGGTGCTTTATTGATAATATGCATTTTGACCCGTTTGAGTGATTCTTCAGGATTTAGGATGTTATGATATGATTTGATGATTGTTTGGTGTTAGGGTTTACACTAGGATGATGTAATAGTAGTGGAATGACGATTTGCAAGGTTGTAGGTGATGAGATCTGGTTATTACCATTTAGGGAAAGATATGCATGTTTAATGTTTCATAGTACTTTTCCATTTTGGGAAATAATTGCAATTAGGGTTTAGATCAGTGATAAATTGGGGTTTTTCACTTGGAATGGGTTGTTTAATGATTTCAGTTTGATGTTGGGTGTTTTTACATGTTTTGGATCTGATTTGGAGGGTTAAACGCGCGAGAGTGACCCGTGGACTGCAGGGGGAGAGTAGGAGGGCTACTCGCCAGATAGAGGGGGCGATTAGCCCCTAATCGCCTGCTACAGGGGGCGATTATCCTCCTAGTTGCCTGATGAAGAGGCAATTAGCCTTCCTAATTTCCTGTTGAATTTCCTAATTGCATGTTTGATTCCTAATCGTGTGTTTTGCTATTG
The DNA here is from genome assembly GCA_028751855.1 of Ambrosia trifida. NCBI lineage: Eukaryota > Viridiplantae > Streptophyta > Magnoliopsida > Asterales > Asteraceae > Ambrosia > Ambrosia trifida. The sequence goes on along the minus strand of CM054127.1, from coordinate 106,681,968 downwards.
TAAGTTTATTTTGACATCCCAAAACATGGTTTGACACCTAGGAACATATTAGGAACCCCGTGGCATGTATAATAATCTGATAACACGTGTTCGGACTCGTTTATTCTATATATGACCCGTATGATAGATGTAGTGAACATGTATGCGTGTTAAGTGCATAGTTGCATGTGATTGCTTGATTTCTTGTTCTCGGTTAACACGTGGGATGTCGGGTCACCAATGGGATGCCGGGTCTTGTCTTGTGCGGTCGGTTTAACGGTCAAAGGTGTTTTTAAACGTACATGGTTATGGTCTGGACATTCGGGGACTAGTTAACCTATGGGTTATTAGTCTGGGTACTTATATACGTCTCATGATAGGTCGCCGCTATTTGGGGCTATCATAGCTTGTTGATTTAACTGTTTTCAAAGTAACACAACCTAAGGTGAGTGTCACAGCCGCACTTTTTCTGTTTTGCTTTCGGGGGGAAAAACATGCTTCATACTTACATTTCTTAAAGGTCATGTTATACTATGGTTATTGTTGTTTACTATACGTGCGTTTCATCACGAAATCCCACGGGGAACCATGAATATGTGGGTATACATAATGGGGGAAATATGGATAGATCTATTAGGCAAGACTAACCCCACCCGACGGCAGGATGTCGGGTGGGTGCATATTGTCTCTAACTTTCAGAGTCACCGATGATGACGTGATTCATACATTCTGGGCATACTTATCGGGGTTACATGTCAGTAATGGTTTGCAACTCGTAGTAGTAATAATACTTAACGTCTAGCTAACATTCTTATAATGTAGTATTAATGGGAATGATCTTTTCAAACTTATGGAAACTCTTTTGTAAAACCTGTGAGCTCACCAGCATTATATGCAGCATTGAAGAAGTCTAGAAAGAAAAGTGACAAGAAGATTCTGATGATTGAGAAGGAGAATAAGAAACTGAGAAAGATTATTGATGACTTATATGCTCAAGCACCTTAGTTGAAAGGTGTATATAATGAAGTGGAGGAAGAGGATGATGATAAGGAAGAACAGGTTGATTTTTCTGGTACAGATAATGATGATCAAGATGATGATGATAATGATGATGATGATAATGTTTTGGGTGGTGGTGTCACACCACGCCTATGGCGGAAACACGTGGCGCGACGGTTCAAGAGTATTAAGCCAAGATTAATGCAAACCACAATAATAATTAAACAAACGGGCATTTATTCAACGCCGATAATCATGTCAAATTATTCGTACATAATCATAAATTGTTTTTGAAATTAATAAGGAGGCTCCTCCCTTTATCCCAAAGTCCAAGGAATAAAGAGATGAGACCCCTTCATGACATTCCAACGCCCGACTTGGAGATTCCCCCGACCCTGCTTGCCACGTTAACCTTCATCAATCAATTACCTGAAAGATATGTTTGAAAATCGTCAATATATAAATATTGGTGAGTTCACAGGTTTTGATTTAATAAAACTTTATTAAGTGGGAATACCCTTGTTATGACATTTATAGGAGTTGCAAGGTCCTACAATTTACTTGAGCCTATAACCAAACCAAGACAATTAACAATTCCCCCGCCCCAAGTCGTTACTCGGTATTCCTACGACTTGATTTCAGAATACGTGCACCCCAGGCATACGCCGATGCATAATCGACGTTATCGATTAGGGGTGGGCCTTGTCAGGCACCAATAGTACTATCCAAATATTCCTTTGGTTTCTCTTTCCTGAATTAATGATTATAGTGGGGAGGTCTCAACCCCGAGTGGCGATCTTAACTCAAGTATCCAACCCGTCATACAAATCCCAACATATCTTTCCCCCGTAAAAACGTTAAATAGTTTAGAAATGGGGCCGTGAGACTCACCTGTAACTGTGCTCGGCTCAAAGAAGAAAATAGTAAAGTTTGTGATCCCGCACCTACAAATGTTCTAGGCGTATAAGTCACTACACCTATGGTGTATGTGCCTTGGCAAGTTGTACACCCAACTTCCCGGCCACGTCTTTATCCCAATTCCCGTTTAATAGTTTCGTATCCTAGGTTCAATGGCGATGGATTACCCTTTCCTTACAAGTCATATATTATTCTTATTAATATTCTTTGTGACTTGTACAATATTATACTCGACGCGACTCTACCCAACGTATAATTATTTTCCCATTTAAATAATTATACTTAGGATCGTTTCGCTCGATATAATGTGATTTCTTATTATCCGACCCGACTCACTTTGCCACATATTTATTTTCCCATTCAAATAATTATGCTAAGTTCTTGTCGTTCGGTAACATATTTCTAACGCCTGACTAGACTCACCACACCGTACATATATTTTCCCATTTAAATAAATGTACTAGGATCTTGTCGGTCACTCACACGTTCATAGGTATATTTCACCTACTCGTCTCGGTTTTCCTTCTTGCATATCTATTTTCCCATTCAAATAGATATACTAGAATTTCGTCGAAAACGAGCATATGTACATATACCATCGCGTGGATACTACTTGTTAAGTTCATGTGTCGTTTAGCGTTTTTAATTCGTTACGTTGTGTTTTCCTTTCCCACGAATATTCTTTCTACACTTAGGAAAGTGTTTCGCACGTTTCACCCTTGTTATATATATTTTATTTCCTTAAAATATATATGTATATTTTTATCTTGTCGTAATGGCATTTTTCCCATATGTCCGTTTACGTTAGCTCGTGTAACTAAGTTCGTTAGTTAGCGTTTTTTTTTTCATATTTGTTTCCATTGCGCGTTCTTATGGAAGTATTATTCCTACTTCCGATTCCGAACGTTTATTTCCTTGGAAAAATATACTTTGTAGGTTTTAGCCCAACTTGTCCAACTTGTAACCCAAAAATGTTTCCGATACTTTTATATTCCCATTTATATAAAAGTATCCATCTTTGTATAAGTTTTTCAAGTTTCAACCTTTGTTCAACATTTTTATTAAAATCTCTATTTTTATAAAAATCCTTGTGTTAATACAAGTCCATATTTTTTTATAACTTCCACTTTTATAAAAATACACTTTTTATACAAAATACCCAAGTATGTTACTAGTATTTGCCAAATCAACCTTGGAAAATTTTTACTTATACTTTTGACACCAAACTTTCCATTATTGTATTTTTGGACTAATAGTTTCTAAAATATTCATTTTAGTCCTCTAACTTTCAAAGTTACAACATTAGTCCCTTAACTTTCAAATGTTGCATTTTCCTACTCTAACTTCCAAAGTTAGCATTTTTCACTCAAATTAGTGGACTTTGAAGACCCATTTTCATGGTGCTTAGTTGTTTTTACTTCATTTCACTTTTAATGATCTAATAATCCTTCCTAGATGTCATTAACATGTTTGTTCCATACTTTTATCCAAAACATCAATTTTTCACTCATTCAAGTGAGTGGACTTTGAATATGGAACTTTTTCATCTATGGTTATTTAACCCATTTTAATCCATTTTTGTCATTAACTTATCATCTCATGATGATTAAAATCATCTTTGATCACATTCAAGTCTTTTTCAAAAATCATGTCCCAATCATCATCCAACTCAAGAGTATGTTCATATTTTTACATTTTCTTCAAATATCATATTAATAATATTAAATCCAAGATTTATCCATATTATTGTTCATCCATTTTTATTCTAACAAAACACATTAACTTAATAAAATCCATTTTATTACCCATTAATGTACAACTTGCTTTCAATAGCACAAAACATGAACATTTAAGGATAAAAACAATGTAATACTTACTACTAGCTCAAGGCTAGGGAAGACAAAAATCTTGGATTTGGGTGAGGTTTAATGTGTTCTTCCAAGTGGGTTAAGCTCCAAGCTCTTGAACACACAAAGGGGGTTTTGAAGGATGATGATCTAGAGGTGATTTGGAAGTATAAAAATTGAAAGAGAAATGCTAATGTAGAGGTGCAAACTCACGGCCACAAGGAGAAGGAAGAAGAAGATTTTTGTGATCTTGTTTAAGTGCTCTCAAGTGGGTTATAATCTCACTTTCAAATCTTGCAAAGATCACCTATTATCTTTCTTAGATTATGTAATATCTTGGAAGGATTTAGAGGATTTCACTAGATATGGAAGAGATCCTTGGAAGATTATAATGAGGGTGTTTGGCCGAGTTTGAGAGAGAGGGAGGAGAGGATTAGTTAGTTTTCTTGGCCAATGAGAGTCCATGCATGATCATGATTAGTGTTTCAAATAATTGGATTAAGAATGTGAAGGGTTTAAATGAGATAACAAAAGATATTAATCTTTTGAGTGGGCCATAGGCCGGCCCCCATGGGGTGTTTGGTGGGGTCCACTTTGCTAAATATTATCCCATATTATGTTTAAGTTAATCTCTTTCGGGTACCGTCCGGGTATTCTTGGGTTTTTAACCGTGTGTCACCCGAATATTAAAATACCATTAATATTCCTTAAATTTTGCCCAGTTAAATTACTGATACTTTATTTCGGCTTTTGCCGGGTGAAATTACGTGCTACGCGCGTATCAGGTGCGGTACGCGCACTTTATTCGTTACCGGGAGATTTGTACAATAAGCTTTCACGTATGGCTTTGGGTTTCCAAAACTCATTATATTTTGTGAAAATATTATTTATTTTATATTCCGGGTGTCCGGAGTTCGTTTCGCTTATTTAATTTTTACCGGGTAATCGCCAGTGTCCATACCGGATAGATTTGCTTGCGCATGATCCTGTCATGCTTTGCTATTAAACTTATGCATTCCTATGCATTATTTGGGAACTTCTATCTTTCTAAGGCCTTAGTTAAATAATCAGCACATGATTACGTTTAATTACGTTAATTGCGTTTAATTAATTAGTACGGAATTACCTTAATTTTGCCGGTTGTTACATTCTCCCCCCGTTAAGAGAATTTCGTCCCGGAATTCACTTCGAGCTCTCCGGTATAGGGGTCTTCTCGAATAGGGCGGGATATTTTTGCTTCATCCGGTCCAGCCTTTCCCACGTGAACTCCGGTCCACGCTTGGCATTCCAACGCACTTTGACCAATCTGATCTTACTGCGTCTTAACTTTTGGACCTTCCAATCGGTTACTTCGATTGGTTCTTCGACGAAGTGTAACTTGTCGTCAATGTGGATTTCGTCTGCGGGGATGATGAGAGTTTCGTCGGATAAGCACTTTTTCAAGTTCGACACGTGGAACGTGTCATGTACACCGTTAAGTTCTTGTGGCAACTTGAGCTTGTATGCTACGGGGCCTACTCTAGACAGGATTTCGAATGGTCCAACATATCGTGGGTTCAGTTTTCCGCGCTTCCCAAAGCGCGCGACACCTTTCCAAGGTGACACCTTTAGTAGGACCCTGTCTCCGACTTGAAATTCCAAAGGCTTTCGCCTCATATCAGCGTAGCTTTTCTGCCGGTCACGTGCCGCTTTGAGACGTTCTCTTATCAGAAAGACCTTATCCGTTGTCTCTTGAACAATTTCGGGCCCGGTAAGTTGCTTTTCACCAACTTCAGCCCAACATAGAGGCGATCTACACTTGCGTCCATATAGAGCTTCAAAAGGTGCAGCTTGAATGCTCGTGTGGTAACTGTTGTTATACGAAAACTCTACCAGTGGCAAGTGTGTATCCCAATTTCCGCTGAAATCGATTGCGCATGCCCGTAACATATCTTCCAAAGTCTGGATGGTCCGTTCACTCTGACCATCGGTTTGTGGATGATATGCGGTACTCATATCAAGGTGAGTACCGAGGGCTTCATTTAAACTTTCCCAAAATCTTGAGGTGAAACGACTATCTCGATCGGAGATGATGGAAATAGGTACACCGTGCTTCGACACAACTTCCTTAATGTACAAACGGGTCAGTTTCTCCAACTTATCCGTTTCGCGAATCGGGAGGAAGTGTGCAGATTTTGTCAATCGATCAACGATCACCCAGATCATGTCATGGCCGCTTGTTGTCTTGGGTAACTTGGTAATGAAATCCATAGTAATCCGTTCCCATTTCCATTCTGGTATTTCCGGTTGCTGGAGCAAACCGGATGGTCTCTGATGCTCGGCCTTGACCTTCGCGCAAGTCAAACATCGCGCAACATACGCCGCTATATCTCTCTTGAAATTCGGCCACCAGTAAAACTCCTTCAAATCATGGAACATCTTGTCTGCTCCAGGGTGAACCGAATATCGCGAACTGTGGGCTTCGGCTAGTACCAGTTCACGCAATCCACCGTACACTGGTACCCAAATTCTATTCATGAAGTACAGGGCTTGGTCCGCTTTTGGCTCTAGTGAATCAACCATCTTCCGCAATCTTTCACCTTTGACATTCTCGGGTTTAAGAGCGTTAGTTTGAGCTTCACGAATTCGGTCAGTCAGGTTCGTGTGGATGGTTAGACCCAAGGCTCGGACACGCAATGGCTTAACCCGTTCCTTGCGACTCAAGGCGTCGGCTACAACGTTTGCCTTCCCGGGATGGTACTTTATCTCACAATCGTAATCGTTCAATAATTCGACCCATCGCCGTTGTCGCATGTTCAATTCTTTTTGGTCAAAGATGTGCTGCAGACTTTTATGATCAGTGAAGATTGTACACTTGGTTCCGTATAGATAATGTCTCCATATCTTGAGTGCGAATACCACGGCTCCCAATTCCAGATCATGTGTGGTGTAATTCTTCTCGTGAAGCTTTAGCTGTCTGGAAGCATAGGCTATGACCTTCTCTCGTTGCATCAATACACAACCCAATCCCTGGTGAGAGGCGTCACAGTAAACCACGAAGTCTTCCGTACCATCGGGGAGTGATAGTATCGGGGTGCCACATAACTTATCCTTTAGCAATTGAAATGCTTCTTCCTGCTTTTCCGTCCATTCGAACTTCTTATCCTTTTGGGTTAGCAAGGTTAAAGACTGTGCTATCTTAGAAAAGTTCTCGATGAACCTTCTGTAGTAACCCGCAAGGCCAAGAAATTGTCGTACTTCAGTAGGAGTTCTAGGGGCGTCCCAATTCTTGATTGCTTCGATCTTGGCGGGATCGACATGTATACCCTTTTCATTCACTACGTGGCCTAAGAAGTGAACCTCTCGAATCCAAAAGTCACATTTCGAGAACTTAGCATAGAGCTTCTCTTTGCGTAGTACCTCGAGGATTAATCGAAGATGATCCTCGTGTTCTTCCTTAGTGCGTGAGTAGATCAAGATATCATCAATGAAGACGATGACAAATTTGTCCAAGTATGGCTTACACACGCGGTTCATCAAATCCATGAAAACAGCTGGTGCGTTGGTTAGACCGAATGGCATAACCAGGAACTCATAGTGCCCATAACGAGTCCTGAATGCTGTTTTTGGCACGTCTTCTTCTTGGATACGCAACTGATGATAGCCGGACCTTAGATCAATCTTGGAGTAGAAACTGGATCCTTGAAGTTGATCAAACAAATCGTCGATCCTGGGAAGAGGATAGCGATTCTTAACGGTTAGCTTGTTCAGTTCCCGATAGTCGATGCACATTCGAAAAGTGCCATCCTTCTTCTTTACAAATAAGACGGGAGCTCCCCAGGGTGAGAAGCTTGGTCTTATGAAACCTTTGTCCAACAACTCCTGCAGTTGGCCAGATAGTTCCTGCATCTCAGAGGGAGCTAGGCGATATGGCGATCGCGCTACGGGTGCAGCTCCTGGAACAAGGTCGATGCGGAACTCGACTTGTCGGGGTGGTGGCAGTCCCGGCAAATCTTCTGGGAACACATCTGGAAAGTCTCTGGCTATTGGAATGTCTTCTAACTTTCGCTCGTCGGTCTTCTTATCTACTACGTGTGCCAAGAATGCGACGAGACCTTTCCTTAGACACTTCCTGGCTTTCATGCTGGTAATAATTCTCAACGGCGTTCCACGCCTTTCCCCTTGGATCGATAGGGCTTCACCGTTTGCGAGGGGAACTTGAATCACTTTGTTGTTGCAAACAACGACGGCGCGGTGTGCGGATAGCCAATTCATGCCTACGACTATGTCAAAGCTACCCAGCACGACTGGCAACAGATCAATGCCAAACTCGTCACCACAGAGATCCAACTTACAATCCTTCGCTACTTCCCGAGTTTCTATAGTCTTACCGTTAGCCAGTTCTATAGAGTATGGTGTGTCTAGCTTACTAGTTTTTAGTCCAAGTAATCTTTTAAATTCGACAGATACGAAGCTAAAATCGGCGCCAGTATCAAACAATACTGAAGCATAATGACCATTTAGAGGGAACGTACCAGTGACCACATTAGGGTCTTGTCGTGCATCACCGGCACCAATCACGAATGCCCGCCCACGGGCTTGGTTGTTGAGTTTGGGGCAATCCCTCTTCCAATGATCGAGCGATCCACATGAGAAACAGGGCCTCGCTCCTCCGTTCTTTGGCGCTCCTGACCTGCAGTCTTCTGTCTTGTGCCCAGAACGACGGCACTTACCGCAGATCACTTCGTTCTTGCCCTGGTAACCTTGCTTTCCATTGTTTCCACGTCCAGTGGCCACATACCCTTTCCCTTTCTTCCCTGAACCTCCTGATGATCCATCCTTTCTCCTCTCATCGCGCTTACGCTTCCCAAACCTTGGCTTATTTCCCTGTTCGCTTGACCCAACGGCTGAACTCGTACCCAGATTCTTACCCTCAACACTGCTGGACTCGGTAAGCTTCAGTCCCTATACTTTTCGGATTAGGGTGCCCATTCGAATGGCGTCTTCAGTGAGGCTTAAGGTGAGGTCGATAGCTTCGCGCATGGTTGTAGGTTTGGAAGCAGTGACCATGCCGCGTATCTGTGGTGCCAGTCCGAATAGGTATCTTTCCACCTTCTTGCTTTCCGGGGTAACCAAGCGAGGCACTAACCGGGAGAGATCATGAAACCTAGACGTGTACCCAGCTACGTCCAATCCAACCATGGTGAGGTTCCAGAACTCAGTCTCTAGCTTCTGCACTTCACTTGCCGGGCAGTACTCGGCGATCATTAGTTCCTTCAACTCCAACCATGACAAGGAGTAAGCAGCATCGTCTCCCAGTGTTTGCACTTGGTTGTTCCACCATGTTAGAGCTTGGTCCAGAAACAGGTTAGTGGCGTACATGACAGCCTGTCGCGGGGTACAGCTGCTGATACGAATCACCGCTTCGGTTTTCTCGAACCACTTGACTTGTCCGACAGAACCTTCAGTGCCACTGAAGTTGAGCGGTTTGCAGTCCAGAAAAGCTTTGAACGTGCAGCCACGCTCTCGTGAGGCCGTTTCTGCAAGAATAAAATAGCATGTTATTATGAGGTAGGAGTTTTACGAAAAACTCCTGTTGCATATATTCGAAATCTTCTTACCGGTAGGGGAGGTTTCGCGTCGGTCGCTCCCCGTTCGATCTCGCGACCTTTCGGTGCGCGTGGCATTGTGTTCCGCGAGAGCTTGGGCGATGCGTCCCGAAACTAGGGCTTCAAGCTCCTCGGGTGTCGTGGGTAGTCTTTCGTTTCCACTGTTGCTTCGGGTGGCTGGTGCCATTTTTCTTCAATAATCATTATCAAAGGTTAATTTGGCGATCATTCATACAATATCGTCATACATAAAGTATAAATAACAACACAACACACGAACACAATAATCACCATACAACAACACACAATCACAATATAAACCGAACAGGTAATAATAATCGTAGACAATCATAACACATATTTTACCATAACAAAATTTTCATTAATTTCAATACCATGAGTACAATGATTTGTTCATAATAACAAAAACCGAGGATACATTCCTCATACATTGCTCCTTTGAAATATACTAGAAATATAATGTCATATACCGGCACAATCCCGCTCGGCTAGGCAAAAATGCAGATGGGTGCTATAACCCATACTGTGCTATCATACTACTACTACTACTACTACTATGTCCGTAAGTGATCCCCCCAAGTGTCTCTGATGTATCGCTACTGTGGTGGCGGCGGCGGCGGGTACTGATACTGGGGTGCGCACATGCTAATGGTCATACTAATCGCCATAATGCGATCGTACAAGAATTGGCGATGCGCAAAGTGTGCGTCGCCCGTAATCCCACAATGAGCGTCCATGCTCAGCAACTCCTCAGCATAATGTGCCAGCGCATCCCTGGCATCGATGATCCTGGCCCACATGAGCTGGGCCTGCTGCTCCATCTGACTCACAGTGCGCTGCACCGTGTCGGTGAGAGTCTGGAAATCTCTCTCCAGTGAGATCACCGTGGACCACGCTGGTCCTGACAGTGGGGCCATCCCGTGGGGCTGCGACGGCCCGGGGATGTCAGTATACGTCGGCTGGGACGGGCCGACGATATCGGGTATGGGTAGGGGTGTGAAGGGTGGGGCAAAGCCCGGTAATCCGGTGAGGTAATAGGGTGGTACCTGGTACGGGTCTCCCGCACCTAGAGTATACGGTGCAAATGGGGGTATCAGAAAAGGAGCTCCTGCATCCATAATGAATGGTGCAGGTGGTGGTGTAGGGAGCATCTCGGGTAGGGGTGGTAGTGTGGGAAAGGTGGTGATGGGTAGTGTCATGGATACTGGTGAGGGGACTATAAGCTCGGCGAGTGGGACCATGAGGGGCTGGGTGACAGCGACCCACTCTGGAGCGGATATCATAGTGGTAGGGGTGGGAGGGCTAGCAGTGGCGTGAGCTGCCAAACCTGCTCGGTGCAGCTCAGAACTACGGGCTGAGCTGCCCTCAAGGATGTGCCCAGTAGAAGCTGGCCCATCCTGTGGTACGAGCTCGGGTATGGCGGGTAGGGCGGCTGGGGAAGTGGTCGCATGCCCTATCATCGGAGAGACGTGCTCCTCCTGGTCTGCTGGTGGGATCGGCACAGCAATGTGCTCTACCGATGCGGTCGACTCATCATCGGAGTCATCCGAGATCCACCCGTTGTGTCCTAGGCAAACGGGCACGAGCCTCATGCCCGAGGGAACGGGGATAAGTGGAGTGGGTAAGGGCTCACGATCGACAGGTGCGTGTCGGTCGTATGGAGACTCAACGGTCTCCGACTGCGTGGGGATAGGCCTCGATGGACCTGCACAGCCTACAGGGAAGTCCCTGACGGCTCGGAGGGGAAGTGCTGGCAGTGGTGCTGCCTGGAATGGCACTAGAGGCAAGTCAGCCTGTGGTGCCTCGGCCATCGGTAGGTCGGCTACGGCGGCCACGTCGCCTCCAGCGGGGGCCCACGCTGGGTCCTCGCTCGGGTCCGTCTCGTCGGAGCTGTCTCCGTCTGCGCCCTCTATGGCGGCGTCAACCTCCATGTCGTCATCCTCAGGATCGAGTACCACAACCTCGATCGGCTCTGCTGGCGGTGCTGGGATGATCTGAATGCTACTGTCGTAGCTCGGTGCTACGCTCCCGGCGTCTGACATCCTGGCAAAAGAACCGTACTAATATTTAAGTATTATTCGTTAGACAGTTAAGGCACACATCTACGGTACTCTTCCTAACCTTCTAACACTAAAATAACACGTATTCTTACCCATGGCTAGCTTGGTCGGAATCTCCACATACCCAATTGGTCGTTGGAAAAATTAGTTTATTGCGTTTCGCATTTATTTTGAAAGCTTTTGAACCAAATCCGGTTATAGTTTAGATTTTAAAAATGCTAATTCGCTATAACCTTGGGTCTGATACCACTTTCTGTCACACCACGCCTATGGCGGAAACACGTGGCGCGACGGTTCAAGAGTATTAAGCCAAGATTAATGCAAACCACAATAATAATTAAACAAACGGGCATTTATTCAACGCCGATAATCATGTCAAATTATTCGTACATAATCATAAATTGTTTTTGAAATTAATAAGGAGGCTCCTCCCTTTATCCCGAAGTCCAAGGAATAAAGAGATGAGACCCCTTCATGACATTCCAACGCCCGACTTGGAGATTCCCCCGACCCTGCTTGCCACGTTAACCTTCATCAATCAATTACCTGAAAGATATGTTTGAAAATCGTCAATATATAAATATTGGTGAGTTCACAGGTTTTGATTTAATAAAACTTTATTAAGTGGGAATACCCTTGTTATGACATTTATAGGAGTTGCAAGGTCCTACAATTTACTTGAGCCTATAACCAAACCAAGACAATTAACAATGCCCCCGCCCCAAGTCGTTACTCGGTATTCCTACGACTTGATTTCAGAATACGTGCACCCCAGGCATACGCCGATGCATAATCGACGCTATCGATTAGGGGTGGGCCTTGTCAGGCACCAATAGTACTATCCAAATATTCCTTTGGTTTCTCTTTCCTGAATTAATGATTATAGTGGGGAGGTCTCAACCCCGAGTGGCGATCTTAACTCAAGTATCCAACCCGTCATACAAATCCCAACATATCTTTCCCCCGTAAAAACGTTAAATAGTTTAGAAATGGGGCCGTGAGACTCACCTGTAACTGTGCTCGGCTCAAAGAAGAAAATAGTAAAGTTTGTGATCCCGCACCTACAAATGTTCTAGGCGTATAAGTCACTACACCTATGGTGTATGTGCCTTGGCAAGTTGTACACCCAACTTCCCGGCCACGTCTTTATCCCAATTCCCGTTTAATAGTTTCGTATCCTAGGTTCAATGGCGATGGATTACCCTTTCCTTACAAGTCATATATTATTCTTATTAATATTCTTTGTGACTTGTACAATATTATACTCGACGCGACTCTACCCAACGTATAATTATTTTCCCATTTAAATAATTATACTTAGGATCGTTTCGCTCGATATAATGTGATTTCTTATTATCCGACCCGACTCACTTTGCCACATATTTATTTTCCCATTCAAATAATTATGCTAAGTTCTTGTCGTTCGGTAACATATTTCTAACGCCCGACTAGACTCACCACACCGTACATTTATTTTCCCATTTAAATAAATGTACTAGGATCTTGTCAGTCACTCACACGTTCATAGGTATATTTCACCTACTCGTCTCGGTTTTCCTTCTTGCATATCTATTTTCCCATTCAAATAGATATACTAGAATTTCGTCGAAAACGAGCATATGTACTGTAACAACCGGCAAAATTAAGGTAATTCCGTACTGATTAATTAAACGCGATTAACGTAATTAACCGTAATTATGTGCTGAATATTTGATCAAGGCCTTAGAAGGACAGGAGTTCCCAAATAATGCATAGGAATGCATAAGTTTAATAGCAAAGCATGATAGGATCATGCGCAGGCAAAACTATCCGGTATGGACACTGGCGATTACCCGGTAAAACTTAAATAAGCGAAACGAACACCGGACACCCGGAATATAAAATAAATAATATTTTCACAAAATATTATGAGTTTTGGAAACCCAAAGCCATACGTGAAAGCTTATTGCACAAATCTCCCGGTAACGAATAAAGTGCGCGTACCGCACCCGATACGCGCGTAACACGTAAATTCACCCGACAAAAGCCGAAATAAATTATCAGTAATTTAACTGGGCAAAATTTTATGAATATTAACGGTATTTTAATATTGAGGTAAACCGCGGTTAAAATTCGAGAAATACCCGGGCGGTACCCGAAAGGAACTAACTTAAACATAATATGGTGAGATAATTAGCAAGGTGGACCCCACCAAACACCCCATAGGGGCCGGCCAAAGGCCACTTAAGTGTAGTTCACTTGAGTTTTTTTTTTAAATATCTTCCATATCATTTGCAATGATGGGCTTGCATGTAAAAGGATTGGATAAAAAGATTAACCAAATCATTCTTCCTCTCTCTCTCTTAAACTCGGCCAAACACCCTCTTATAACATCACTAGAGATTTTTTTTTGTAATCTTTCATAATCCTTCCATATCTCCATAATCCAAGACAAGATTTGGATAATCTTTGGAGGATTTGGGTAAGATCATATAACCACTTGAATGAGCATTTGAAGAAATCACAAAAAAATCCTCTTCTTTTCTCCTCTTGGCCGTAGACTTACACCACCCCACCAACACCTCTCTTTCAATTTTTACAACTCCAAATCATCTCTAGTTCATTCTTAATCAAACCCTTCCTTGTGTGTTCAAGAGCTTGGAGCATAACCCACTTGGAAGAACACATTAAACCTCACCCAAAATCCAAGATTTTGTCTTCCCTAGCCTTGAGCTAGTAGTAAGTCTTGCATTGTTTTATTATTTGAAATGTTCATATTTTTGTGCTATGAAAGCAAGTTGTACAATGTTGGGTAATAAAGATGAGTTTTATAAAAGTAATGGGTTTTGTTAAAAATGAAAATGGAAGAATAATAATATGAAGAAATCTTAGATTATTATTAATAAAAGTGGTATTTTGAAGAAAATATAATAATAAGAACATGTTTGTAAGTTGGAAGATGAGAAGAACTAGATTTTGGAACATGACTTGAATATGATGAAAAGTGGTTTTAATCATCATAAGATGACTAGTTAATGTCAAAAAGTTGTTAAAAAGAATTATAAAATCATAGATGAAAAAGTTTCATCTTCAAAGTCCACTCACTTGGATGAGTGAAAATTGGATGTTTTGGATTAAAATATGGAATAAGCATATTAATGACATCTAGGATAGATTAGAAGACCATTAAAGGTAAAAAGAAGTAAAAACAACTAAACATGATGAAAATGGTTCTTCAAAGTCCACTAAAGTGGAAGAAAAATATTGACTTTGAAAGATGGAGTGAAAAATGCTACATGTATAAGTTAAAGGACTAATATGGCAACTTTGAAAGTCGAGGGACTAAAATAAATATTTTAGAAAACTATTAGTCCAAAAACACAATAATGGGAAAATTTGTGTCAAGAGTGTAAGTAATAATTTACAAGGTAAATTTGGTAAATAATAGTAGCATACTTGGGTATTTTAAGTAAAAAGTATATTTTTATAACATGGACGTTATATAAAAATGAATGGAGTAACGCAAGTATTTTACAAAGTAAGATTGTATAAAATAAAGACTTGGGAAGACTTGTACAAAAATGGGATACTTTTATATAAATGGGAATATAAAAGTATCGGAAACATTTTTGGTAACAAGTTGGACGAGTCGGGCTAAAACGTACATAGTATATTTTTTTCCGAGAAATAAACGTTCGGCATCGGAAGTTGGAACAATACTTCCATGAGAACGCGCAACGGAAATAAATATGAAAAACGCTAACTAACGAACTTAGTTACACGAACCAACGTAAACGGACTTATGAGGAAAAGACCATTACGTCGAGATAAAAATATACATATATATTTTATGGAAATAAAATATATATAACAAGGGTGAAACGTGCGTAACACTTTCCTAAGTGTAGTAACAATATTCGTGGGAAAGGAGAAACATAACGTAACAAATTAAAAACGCTAAACGACACATGAACTTAACAAGTAGTATCCACGCGATGGTATATATATACATATACTCGTTTTCGACGAAATTCTAGTATATCTATTTAAATGGGAAAATAGATATGCGAGAAGGAAAACCGAGACGAGTAGGTGAAATATATCTATGAACGTGTGAATACCGACAAGATCCTAGCACATTTATTTAAATGGGAAAATAAATGTACGGTGTGGTAAGTCTAGTCGGGCGTTAAGATTATGTTACCAAACGACAAAGACTTAGCATATTTATTTAAATGGGAAAATAAATATGTGGCAAAGTAAGTCGGGTCGGTTAATAAGAAAACACATTATATCGAGCGAAACGATCCTAAGTATAATTATTTAAATGGGAAAATAATTATGCGTCGGGAAGAGTCGTGTCGAGTATAATATTGTACAAGTCATAAAGAATATTAATAAGAGTAATATATGACTTGTAAGGAAAGGGTAATCCATCGCCATTGAACCTAGGATACGAAACTATTAAACGGGAATTGGGATAAAGACGTGGTCGGGAAGTTGGGTGTACAACTTGCCAAGGCACATACACCATAGGTGTAAGTGACTTATACGCCTAGAACCTTTGTAGGTACGGGATCACAAACTTTACTATTTTCTTTGAGCCGAGCACAGTTACAGGTGAGTCTCACGGCCCCATTTCTAAACTATTTAACGTTTTTACGGGGGAAGGATATGTTGGGATTGTATGACGGGTTGGATACTTGAGTAAAGATCGCCACTCGGGGTTGAGACCTCCCCACTATAATCATTTATTCAGGAATGAGAAACCAAAGGGATATTTGGATAGTACTATTGGTGCCTGACAAGGCCCACCCCTAATCGATAGCGTCGATTATGCATCGGCGTATGCCTGGGGTGCACTTATTCTGAAATAAAGTCGTAGGAATACCGAGTAACGACTTTGGGCGGGGGCATTATTAATTGTCTTGGTTTGGTTATAGGCTCAAGTAAATTGTAGGACTTTGCAACTCCTATAAATGTCATAACAAGGATATTCCCACTTTATAAAGATTTATTAAATTAAAACCTGTGAGCTCACCAATATTTATATATTGACGATTTTCAAACATATCTTTCAGGTAATTGAATGATGGAAGTTAGCATGGCGAGCAGGGTCGGGGATGTCTCCAAGTTGGGCGTTGGGAATGTCGAAAAAGGGTCACATCTCTTTATTCCATGGACTTAGGGATAAAGGGAGAAGCCTCTTTATCAATTTCAAAAACAATTTATAATTATGTATGAATAATTTGACATGATTATTAGCATTGAATAAATGCCCGTTTTTCTAATTACTATTGTGGTTTGCATTAATCTTGGCTTAATACTTTTGAACCGTCGCGCCACGTGTTTCCGCCTTAGACGTGGTGTGACAGAAAGTGGTATCAGAGCCAAGGTTATAGCGAATTAGCATTTTAAAAATCTAAACTATAACCGGAATTTGGTTCAAAATCCTTCAAATAAATGCGAAACGCAATAAAATAAATTTTTTCAACGACCATTTGGGTATATGGAGATTCCGACCAAGCTAGCCATGGTAAGTATACGTATTATTTTGTGTTAGAGGGTTAGGAAGAGTACCTTAGATATGTGCCTTAACTACCTAACGAATAATACTTAAATATTAGTACGGTTCTTTTGCCAGGATGTCGAACGCAGGGAGCGTAGCACCGAGCTACGACAGTAGCCTTCAGATCATCCCAGCACCGCCAGCGGAGCCGATCGAGGTGGTGATACTCGATCCCGAGGACGACGAGATGGAGGTTGGTGCCGCCATGGAGGGCGCCGACGGAGATAGCTCCGACGAGACGGACCCGAGCGAGGACCCAGCGTGGGCCCCCGCTGGAGACGACATGGCCGCCGTGGCCGACCTACCGATGGCCGAGGCCGACTTGCCTCTAGTGCCATTCCAGGCAGCACCACTGCCAGCACTACCCATCCGAGCCGTCAGGGACTTCCCTGTAGGCTGTACAGGTCCTTCGAGGCCTATCCCTACACAGTCAGAGACTGTTGAGTCTCCATACGACCGACACGCACCTGTCGATCGCGAGCCCTTACCCACCCCACCTATCCCCGTTCCCTCTGGCATGAGACTCGTGCCCGTCTGCCGAGGACACAACGGGTGGATATCCGATGACTCTGACGATGAGTCAACTGCGTCGGTGGAGCACATTGCTGTGCCTATCCCACCAGCAGGCCAGGAGGAGCACGTCGCTCCGATGATAGGGCATGCTACCGCCACCCCAGCCACCCTACCCGCCATGCCCGAGCCCATACCACAGGATGGGCCAGCTTCTACTAGGCACATCCTTGAGGGCAGCTCAGCCCGCAGTTCTGAGTTGCACCGAGCAGGACTGGCAGCTCACGCCACTGCTAGCCCTCCCACCCCTACCACTGTGATATCCGCTCCAGAGTGGGTCGCTGTCACCCAGCCTCTCATGGTCCCACTCGCCGGGCTTATAGTCCCCACACCCTTATCCATGACACTACCCATCACCACTTTTCCCACACTACCACCCCTACCCGAGATGCTCCCTACACCACCACCTGCACCATTCACTATGGATGCAGGAGCCCCATTTTTGACACCCTCATTTGCACCGTATACTCTAGGTGCGGGAGACCCATACCAGGTACCACCCTACTGCTTCACTGGACTACCGGGCTTTGCCCCACCCTTCACACCACTACCCATACCCGATATCGTCGGCCCGTCTCAGCCGACGTACACTGACATCCCCGGGCCGTCGCAGCCCCACGGGATGGCCCCACTGTCAGGACCCGCATGGTCCACGGTGATCTCACTGGAGAGAGATTTCCAGACCCTCACCGACACGGTGCAGCGCACCGTGAGTCAGATGGAGCAGCAGGCCCAGCTCATGTGGGCCAGGATCATTGATGCCAGGGATGCACTGGCACATTATGCTGAGGAGCTGCTGAGCATGGATGCTCATTGTGGCCTTACGGGCGACGCACACTTTGCGCATCGCCAATTCTTGTACGATCGCATTATGGCGATCAGTATGACCATTAGCATGTGCGCACCCCAGTACCAATACCAGCACCCGCCGCCGCCACCGCCACAGTAGCGATACATCAGGGACGCTTGGGAGATCACTCACGGACATAGTAGTAGTAGTAGTAGTAGTATGATAGCACAGCATGGGTTATAGCGCCCATCTGCATTTTTGCCTAGCCGAGCGGGATTGTGCCGGCATATGACATTATATTTCTAGTGTATTTCAAGGAGCAATGTATGAGGAAGGTATCCTCGGTTTTTGTTATTATGAACAAATCATTGTACTCATGGTATTGAAATTAATGAAAATTTTGTTATGGTAAAATATGTGTTGTGATTGTCTACGATTATTATTACTTGTTCTGTTTATATTGTGATTGCGTGATGTATTTATGGTGATTGTTGTGTTCATATGTTGTGTGGTTGTTTATACTGTATATGTGATGATATTGTATGAATGATCGTCGGAAATTAACCTTTGATATTGATTATTGAAGAAACATGGCACCAGCTACCAGAAGCAACAGTGGAAATGAAAGACTGCCCACGACACCCGAGGAGCTTGAAACCCTAGTTTCGGGACGTATCGCCCAAGCTCTCGCAGAACACAATGCCACGCGCACCGAAAGGTCGCGAGACCGAACCGGGAGCGACAGACGCGAAACCTCCCCTACTGGTAAGAAGACGTCGGGTATATACAACAGGAGTCTTCGTGAAACTCCTACCTTATATCTAATATTGCTTTATTATTGCAGAAACGGCCTCACGAGAACGTGGCTGCACGTTTAAAGCTTTCCTGGACTGCAAACCACTGAACTTCAGCGGCACTGAAGGTTCTGTCGGACTAGTCAAATGGTTCGAGAAGACCGAAGCCGTGATTCGTATTAGCAGCTGTACCCCACGACAGGCTGTCATGTATGCCACCAACCTGTTTCTGGACCAAGTTCTGACCTGGTGGAACAACCAAGTGCAGACACTGGGAGATGATGCTGCTTACTCCTTATCATGGTTGGAGTTGAAAGAACTAATGATCGCCGAGTACTGCCCGGCAAGTGAAGTGCAGAAGCTAGAGACTGAGTTCTGGAACCTCACCATGGTTGGACCGGACGTAGCTGGTTACACGTCCAGATTCCATGACCTCTCCCGGTTAGTGCCTCGCCTGGTCACCCCGGAAAGCAAAAAGGTGGAAAGATACCTCTTCGGACTGGCACCACAGATACGCGGCATGGTCACTGCTTCCAAGCCTACAACCATGCGCGAAGCTATCGACCTCGCCTTAAGCCTCACTGAAGACGCCATCCGAATGGGCACTCTAAATCCGGAAAGTGTCAGGGTTGAAGCTTACGGAGTCCAGCAGTGTTGAGGGTAAGAACCTGGGTACAAATTCAGTCGTCGGGTCAAGCGAACAGGGAAATAGGCCAAGGTTTGGGAAGCGTAAGCGCGATGAAAGGAAAAAGGATGGATCATCAGGTTCAGGGAAGAAAGGAAAAGGGTATGTGGCCACTGGACGTGGAAATAATGGGAAGCAAGGTTATCAGGGCAGGAACGAAGTGATCTGCGGTAAGTGCCGTCGTTCGGGGCACAAGACAGAAGACTGCATATCAGGAGCGCCAAAGAACAGTGGAGCGAGGCCCTGTTTCTCATGTGGATCGCTCGATCATTGGAAGAGGGACTGCCCCAAACTTAACAACCAAGCCCGTGGGCGAGCGTTCGTGATTGGTGCCGGTGACGCACGGCAAGACCCTAATGTGGTCACTGGTACGTTCCCTCTAAATGGTCATTATGCTTCAGTATTGTTTGATACTGGCGCTGATTTTAGCTTCGTATCTGTCGAATTTAAAAGATTACTTGGTTTAAAGACTAGTAAGCTAGACACACCATACTTTATCGAACTAGCTAACGGTAAAACTATAGAAACTCGAGAGGTAGCGAAGGATTGTAAGTTGGATCTCTGCGGTCACGAGTTTGACATTGATCTATTGCCAGTCGTACTGGGTAGCGTTGACATAGTCGTTGGCATGGATTGGCTATCCGCACACCGCGCCATCGTCGTATGCAATGACAAAGTAATTCAAGTTCCCCTCGCGAGCGGTGAAACCCTATCGATCCAAGGGGAAAGGCGTGGAACGCCATTGAGAATTATTACCAGCATGAAAGCCAGGAAGTGCCTAAGGAAAGGTCTCGTCGCATTCTTAGCACATGTGGTAGACAAGAAGGCCGACGAGCGAAAGCTAGAAGATATTCCAGTAGCCAGAGACCTTCCAGATGTGTTCCCAGAAGATTTGCCGGGATTGCCACCACCCCGACAAGTCGAGTTTCGCATCGACCTTGTTCCAGGAGCAGCACCGGTAGCGCGATCGCCATATCGCCTAGCTCCTTCTGAGATGCAGGAACTGTCTGAACAACTGCAAGAGTTGTTGGACAAAGGGTTCATAAGACCAAGCTTCTCACCCTGGGGAGCTCCCGTCTTATTCGTGAAGAAGAAGGATGGCACTTTTCGAATGTGCATCGACTATCGAGAACTGAACAAGCTAACTATTAAAAATCGCTATCCTCTTCCCAGGATCGACGATTTGTTTGACCAACTTCAAGGATCCAGTTTCTACTCCAAGATCGATCTAAGGTCCGGTTATCATCAATTGCGTATCCAAGAAGAAGACGTGCCAAAAACAGCATTCAGGACTCGTTATGGGCACTATGAGTTTCTGGTTATGCCATTCGGTTTAACTAACGCACCAGCTGTTTTCATGGACTTAATGAACCGAGTGTGCAAACCATACTTGGACAAATTTGTCATTGTCTTCATTGATGACATCTTGATCTACTCACGCACTAAGGAGGAACACGAGGATCATCTCCGATTAATCCTCGAGGTACTTCGCAAAGAGAAACTCTATGCTAAGTTTTCAAAATGTGATTTTTGGATTCGAGAGGTTCACTTTTTGGGCCACGTGGTGAATGAAAAAGGTATACATGTCGATCCCGCCAAGATCGAAGCAATCAAGAATTGGGACGCCCCTAGGACGCCTACTGAAGTACGACAATTTCTTGGCCTTGCGGGTTACTACAGAAGGTTCATCGAGAACTTTTCTAAAATAGCACAGTCTTTAACCATGCTAACCCAAAAGGATAAGAAGTTTGAATGGACGGAAAGGCAGGAAGCAGCGTTTCAGTTGCTGAAGGATAAGTTATGTGGCGCACCAATACTATCACTCCCCGATGGTACGGAAGACTTTGTAGTTTACTGTGACGCCTCTCATCAGGGATTGGGTTGTGTATTGATGCAGCGAGAGAAGGTCATAGCCTATGCTTCCAGACAGCTAAAACTTCACGAGAAGAATTACACCACACATGATCTGGAACTAGGAGCCGTGGTATTCGCACTCAAGATATGGAGACACTATCTGTACGGAACCAAGTGTACAATCTTCACTGATCATAAAAGTTTGCAGCACATCTTTGACCAGAAGGAACTGAACATGCGACAACGGCGATGGGTCGAATTATTGAACGATTACGATTGTGAGATAAAGTACCATCCCGGGAAGGCAAACGTCGTAGCCGACGCCTTGAGTCGCAAGGAACGGGTTAAGCCACTGCGTGTCCGAGCTTTGGGTCTAACCATCCACACGAACCTGACTGACCGGATTCGTGAAGCTCAAACTAACGCCCTTAAACCCGAGAATGTCAAAGGTGAAAGATTGCGGAAGATGGTTGATTCACTGGAGTCAAAAGCGGATCAAGCTCTGTATTTCATGAATAGAATTTGGGTACCAGTGTACGGTGGATTACGTGAACTGGTATTAGCCGAAGCCCACAGTTCGCGATATCCGGTTCACCCTGGAGCAGACAAGATGTTCCATGATTTGAAGGAATTTTACTGGTGGCCAAATTTCAAGAGAGATATAGCGGCATATGTTGCGCGATGTTTGACTTGCGCGAAGGTCAAGGCCGAGCATCAGAGACCATCCGGTTTGCTCCAGCAACCGGAAATACCGGAATGGAAATGGGAAAGGATCACTATGGATTTCATTACCAAGTTGCCCAGGACAACAAGCGGCCATGACATGATCTGGGTAATCGTTGATCGATTGACAAAATCTGCACACTTCCTCCCCATTCGCGAAACGGATAAGTTGGAGAAACTGACCCGTTTGTACATTAAGGAAGTTGTGTCAAAGCACGGTGTACCTATTTCTATCATCTCCAATCGAGATAGTCGTTTCACCTCAAGATTTTGGGAAAGTCTGAATGAAGCCCTCGGTACTCGCCTTGACATGAGTACCGCATATCATCCACAAACCGATGGTCAGAGTGAACGAACCATCCAGACCTTGGAAGATATGCTACGGGCATGCGCAATCGATTTCAGCGGAAATTGGGATACACACTTGCCACTGGTAGAGTTTTCGTATAACAACAGCTACCACACGAGCATTCAAGCTGCACCTTTTGAAGCTCTATATGGACGCAAGTGTAGATCGCCTCTATGTTGGGCCGAAGTTGGCGAAAAGCAACTTACCGGGCCCGAAATTGTTCAAGAAACGACGGATAAGGTCTTTCTGATTAGAGAACGTCTCAAAGCGGCACGTGACCGACAGAAAAGCTACGCAGACATGAGGAGGAAGCCTTTGGAATTTCAAGTCGGAGACAGGGTCCTACTAAAGGTGTCACCTTGGAAAGGTGTCGCGCGCTTTGGGAAACGCGGAAAACTAAACCCACGATATGTTGGACCATTCGAAATCCTGTCCAGAGTAGGCCCCGTAGCATACAAGCTCAAGTTACCACAAGAGCTTAACGGTGTGCATGACACGTTCCACGTGTCGAACTTGAAAAAGTGTTTATCCGACGAAACCCTCATCATCCCCGCAGACGAAATCCACATTGACGACAAGTTACACTTCGTCGAAGAGCCAATCGAAGTAACCGATTGGAAGGTCCAAAAGCTAAGACGCAGTAAGATCAGGTTGGTCAAAGTGCGTTGGAATGCCAAGCGTGGACCGGAGTTCACGTGGGAAAGGCTGGACCGGATGAAGCAAAAGTATCCCGCCCTATTCGAGAAGACCCCTGTACCGGATTTCTTATTATCCGACCCGACTCACTTTGCCACATATTTATTTTCCCATTCAAATAATTATGCTAAGTTCTTGTCGTTCGGTAACATATTTCTAACGCCCGACTAGACTCACCACACCGTACATTTATTTTCCCATTTAAATAAATGTACTAGGATCTTGTCAGTCACTCACACGTTCATAGGTATATTTCACCTACTCGTCTCGGTTTTCCTTCTTGCATATCTATTTTCCCATTCAAATAGATATACTAGAATTTCGTCGAAAACGAGCATATGTACTGTAACAACCGGCAAAATTAAGGTAATTCCGTACTGATTAATTAAACGCGATTAACGTAATTAACCGTAATTATGTGCTGAATATTTGATCAAGGCCTTAGAAGGATAGGAGTTCCCAAATAATGCATAGGAATGCATAAGTTTAATAGCAAAGCATGATAGGATCATGCGCAGGCAAAACTATCCGGTATGGACACTGGCGATTACCCGGTAAAACTTAAATAAGCGAAACGAACACCGGACACCCGGAATATAAAATAAATAATATTTTCACAAAATATTATGAGTTTTGGAAACCCAAAGCCATACGTGAAAGCTTATTGCACAAATCTCCCGGTAACGAATAAAGTGCGCGTACCGCACCCGATACGCGCGTAACACGTAAATTCACCCGACAAAAGCCGAAATAAATTATCAGTAATTTAACTGGGCAAAATTTTATGAATATTAACGGTATTTTAATATTGAGGTAAACCGCGGTTAAAATTCGAGAAATACCCGGGCGGTACCCGAAAGGAACTAACTTAAACATAATATGGTGAGATAATTAGCAAGGTGGACCCCACCAAACACCCCATAGGGGCCGGCCAAAGGCCACTTAAGTGTAGTTCACTTGAGTTTTTTTTTTAAATATCTTCCATATCATTTGCAATGATGGGCTTGCATGTAAAAGGATTGGATAAAAAGATTAACCAAATCATTCTTCCTCTCTCTCTCTTAAACTCGGCCAAACACCCTCTTATAACATCACTAGAGATTTTTTTTTGTAATCTTTCATAATCCTTCCATATCTCCATAATCCAAGACAAGATTTGGATAATCTTTGGAGGATTTGGGTAAGATCATATAACCACTTGAATGAGCATTTGAAGAAATCACAAAAAAATCCTCTTCTTTTCTCCTCTTGGCCGTAGACTTACACCACCCCACCAACACCTCTCTTTCAATTTTTACAACTCCAAATCATCTCTAGTTCATTCTTAATCAAACCCTTCCTTGTGTGTTCAAGAGCTTGGAGCATAACCCACTTGGAAGAACACATTAAACCTCACCCAAAATCCAAGATTTTGTCTTCCCTAGCCTTGAGCTAGTAGTAAGTCTTGCATTGTTTTATTATTTGAAATGTTCATATTTTTGTGCTATGAAAGCAAGTTGTACAATGTTGGGTAATAAAGATGAGTTTTATAAAAGTAATGGGTTTTGTTAAAAATGAAAATGGAAGAATAATAATATGAAGAAATCTTAGATTATTATTAATAAAAGTGGTATTTTGAAGAAAATATAATAATAAGAACATGTTTGTAAGTTGGAAGATGAGAAGAACTAGATTTTGGAACATGACTTGAATATGATGAAAAGTGGTTTTAATCATCATAAGATGACTAGTTAATGTCAAAAAGTTGTTAAAAAGAATTATAAAATCATAGATGAAAAAGTTTCATCTTCAAAGTCCACTCACTTGGATGAGTGAAAATTGGATGTTTTGGATTAAAATATGGAATAAGCATATTAATGACATCTAGGATAGATTATAAGACCATTAAAGGTAAAAAGAAGTAAAAACAACTAAACATGATGAAAATGGTTCTTCAAAGTCCACTAAAGTGGAAGAAAAATATTGACTTTGAAAGATGGAGTGAAAAATGCTACATGTATAAGTTAAAGGACTAATATGGCAACTTTGAAAGTCGAGGGACTAAAATAAATATTTTAGAAAACTATTAGTCCAAAAACACAATAATGGGAAAATTTGTGTCAAGAGTGTAAGTAATAATTTACAAGGTAAATTTGGTAAATAATAGTAGCATACTTGGGTATTTTAAGTAAAAAGTATATTTTTATAACATGGACGTTATATAAAAATGAATGGAGTAACGCAAGTATTTTACAAAGTAAGATTGTATAAAATAAAGACTTGGGAAGACTTGTACAAAAATGGGATACTTTTATATAAATGGGAATATAAAAGTATCGGAAACATTTTTGGTAACAAGTTGGACGAGTCGGGCTAAAACGTACATAGTATATTTTTTTCCGAGAAATAAACGTTCGGCATCGGAAGTTGGAACAATACTTCCATGAGAACGCGCAACGGAAATAAATATGAAAAACGCTAACTAACGAACTTAGTTACACGAACCAACGTAAACGGACTTATGAGGAAAAGACCATTACGTCGAGATAAAAATATACATATATATTTTATGGAAATAAAATATATATAACAAGGGTGAAACGTGCGTAACACTTTCCTAAGTGTAGTAACAATATTCGTGGGAAAGGAGAAACATAACGTAACAAATTAAAAACGCTAAACGACACATGAACTTAACAAGTAGTATCCACGCGATGGTATATATATACATATACTCGTTTTCGACGAAATTCTAGTATATCTATTTAAATGGGAAAATAGATATGCGAGAAGGAAAACCGAGACGAGTAGGTGAAATATATCTATGAACGTGTGAATACCGACAAGATCCTAGCACATTTATTTAAATGGGAAAATAAATGTACGGTGTGGTAAGTCTAGTCGGGCGTTAAGATTATGTTACCAAACGACAAAGACTTAGCATATTTATTTAAATGGGAAAATAAATATGTGGCAAAGTAAGTCGGGTCGGTTAATAAGAAAACACATTATATCGAGCGAAACGATCCTAAGTATAATTATTTAAATGGGAAAATAATTATGCGTCGGGAAGAGTCGTGTCGAGTATAATATTGTACAAGTCATAAAGAATATTAATAAGAGTAATATATGACTTGTAAGGAAAGGGTAATCCATCGCCATTGAACCTAGGATACGAAACTATTAAACGGGAATTGGGATAAAGACGTGGTCGGGAAGTTGGGTGTACAACTTGCCAAGGCACATACACCATAGGTGTAAGTGACTTATACGCCTAGAACCTTTGTAGGTACGGGATCACAAACTTTACTATTTTCTTTGAGCCGAGCACAGTTACAGGTGAGTCTCACGGCCCCATTTCTAAACTATTTAACGTTTTTACGGGGGAAGGATATGTTGGGATTGTATGACGGGTTGGATACTTGAGTAAAGATCGCCACTCGGGGTTGAGACCTCCCCACTATAATCATTTATTCAGGAATGAGAAACCAAAGGGATATTTGGATAGTACTATTGGTGCCTGACAAGGCCCACCCCTAATCGATAGCGTCGATTATGCATCGGCGTATGCCTGGGGTGCACTTATTCTGAAATAAAGTCGTAGGAATACCGAGTAACGACTTTGGGCGGGGGCATTATTAATTGTCTTGGTTTGGTTATAGGCTCAAGTAAATTGTAGGACTTTGCAACTCCTATAAATGTCATAACAAGGATATTCCCACTTTATAAAGATTTATTAAATTAAAACCTGTGAGCTCACCAATATTTATATATTGACGATTTTCAAACATATCTTTCAGGTAATTGAATGATGGAAGTTAGCATGGCGAGCAGGGTCGGGGATGTCTCCAAGTTGGGCGTTGGGAATGTCGAAAAAGGGTCACATCTCTTTATTCCATGGACTTAGGGATAAAGGGAGAAGCCTCTTTATCAATTTCAAAAACAATTTATAATTATGTATGAATAATTTGACATGATTATTAGCATTGAATAAATGCCCGTTTTTCTAATTACTATTGTGGTTTGCATTAATCTTGGCTTAATACTTTTGAACCGTCGCGCCACGTGTTTCCGCCTTAGACGTGGTGTGACATGTACATATACCATCGCGTGGATACTACTTGTTAAGTTCATGTGTCGTTTAGCGTTTTTAATTCGTTACGTTGTGTTTTCCTTTCCCACGAATATTCTTTCTACACTTAGGAAAGTGTTTCGCACGTTTCACCCTTGTTATATATATTTTATTTCCTTAAAATATATATGTATATTTTTATCTTGTCGTAATGGCATTTTTCCCATATGTCCGTTTACGTTAGCTCGTGTAACTAAGTTCGTTAGTTAGCGTTTTTTTTTCATATTTGTTTCCATTGCGCATTCTTATGGAAGTATTATTCCTACTTCCGATTCCGAACGTTTATTTCCTTGGAAAAATATACTTTGTAGGTTTTAGCCCAACTTGTCCAACTTGTAACCCAAAAATGTTTCCGATACTTTTATATTCCCATTTATATAAAAGTATCCATCTTTGTATAAGTTTTTCAAGTTTCAACCTTTGTTCAACATTTTTATTAAAATCTCTATTTTTATAAAAATCCTTGTGTTAATACAAGTCCATACTTTTTTATAACTTCCACTTTTATAAAAATACACTTTTTATACAAAATACCCAAGTATGTTACTAGTATTTGCCAAATCAACCTTGGAAAATTTTTACTTATACTTTTGACACCAAACTTTCCATTATTGTATTTTTGGACTAATAGTTTCTAAAATATTCATTTTAGTCCTCTAACTTTCAAAGTTACAACATTAGTCCCTTAACTTTCAAATGTTGCATTTTCCTACTCTAATTTCCAAAGTTAGCATTTTTCACTCAAATTAGTGGACTTTGAAGACCCATTTTCATGGTGCTTAGTTGTTTTTACTTCATTTCACTTTTAATGATCTTATAATCCTTCCTAGATGTCATTAACATGTTTGTTCCATACTTTTATCCAAAACATCAATTTTTCACTCATTCAAGTGAGTGGACTTTGAATATGGAACTTTTTCATCTATGGTTATTTAACCCATTTTAATCCATTTTTGTCATTAACTTATCATCTCATGATGATTAAAATCATCTTTGATCACATTCAAGTCTTTTTCAAAAATCATGTCCCAATCATCATCCAACTCAAGAGTATGTTCATATTTTTACATTTTCTTCAAATATCATATTAATAATATTAAATCCAAGATTTATCCATATTATTGTTCATCCATTTTTATTCTAACAAAACACATTAACTTAATAAAATCTATTTTATTACCCATTAATGTACAACTTGCTTTCAATAGCACAAAACATGAACATTTAAGGATAAAAACAATGTAATACTTACTACTAGCTCAAGGCTAGGGAAGACAAAAATCTTGGATTTGGGTGAGGTTTAATGTGTTCTTCCAAGTGGGTTAAGCTCCAAGCTCTTGAACACACAAAGGGGGTTTTGAAGGATGATGATCTAGAGGTGATTTGGAAGTATAAAAATTGAAAGAGAAATGCTAATGTAGAGGTGCAAACTCACGGCCACAAGGAGAAGGAAGAAGAAGATTTTTGTGATCTTGTTTAAGTGCTCTCAAGTGGGTTATAATCTCACTTTCAAATCTTGCAAAGATCACCTATTATCTTTCTTAGATTATGTAATATCTTGGAAGGATTTAGAGGATTTCACTAGATATGGAAGAGATCCTTGGAAGATTATAATGAGGGTGTTTGGCCGAGTTTGAGAGAGAGGGAGGAGAGGATTAGTTAGTTTTCTTGGCCAATGAGAGTCCATGCATGATCATGATTAGTGTTTCAAATAATTGGATTAAGAATGTGAAGGGTTTAAATGAGATAACAAAAGATATTAATCTTTTGAGTGGGCCATAGGCCAGCCCCCATGGGGTGTTTGGTGGGGTCCACTTTGCTAAATATTATCCCATATTATGTTTAAGTTAATCTCTTTCGGGTACCGTCCGGGTATTCTTGGGTTTTTAACCGTGTGTCACCCGAATATTAAAATACCATTAATATTCCTTAAATTTTGCCCAGTTAAATTACTGATACTTTATTTCGGCTTTTGCCGGGTGAAATTACGTGCTACGCGCGTATCAGGTGCGGTACGCGCACTTTATTCGTTACCGGGAGATTTGTACAATAAGCTTTCACGTATGGCTTTGGGTTTCCAAAACTCATTATATTTTGTGAAAATATTATTTATTTTATATTCCGGGTGTCCGGAGTTCGTTTCGCTTATTTAATTTTTACCGGGTAATCGCCAGTGTCCATACCGGATAGATTTGCTTGCGCATGATCCTGTCATGCTTTGCTATTAAACTTATGAATTCCTATGCATTATTTGGGAACTTCTATCTTTCTAAGGCCTTAGTTAAATAATCAGCACATGATTACGTTTAATTACGTTAATTGCGTTTAATTAATTAGTACGGAATTACCTTAATTTTGCCGGTTGTTACAGGTGGTAATGCTAATAAAGAGAAATCAGCAAGCTCTAATGATTCAGATGATGATGATACTGATCAGTTTTCGTTTAAAAAGAGGCAAAAGACAAAAGAAGATAAACAAGCTTCTAGTTCAAAGAAATCTGGTGGAATGTCTTATGCAGATAAGAGTTTGTATAAAAAGATGATGAAAAGAGGATGGTGGACGATTGAATTGACTGGAAAGTTTCCAGAGATCATTGTAAATGATGACATGAGATATTGTCTAGAATATTAAGATCCCGAACTAGAAGACGGGGAGGTTAGTGCAGCAGTGACCAAAGAGATTCTTGAGGGTCTTGCACAGCAAGTAGGAAAGTCTCTTGATGATATCTTGAAAGAAAAAGAGAGTCCAGATATTCCAGTTACAGAACCAGGACAGAATTATGATGATAGAGAGACAAGTAACTTCAATGAAATGGAGATTGAAGATATATCTCATGAAGAGTATCCAGAGTACTATAATATGAAAGACAAAACCAGCATTCCAATCGTTGATGATGAGGTTCTTAAAGAAGCTGAAAAGATTGCAGAAGAGAAAGGAAAGAAGATTATAGATGAAGTTTTTGAAGATGATGCTGAAATGGAAAATGTATTCAAGCAATCAGATCAATTGAAGGCATTGTTGAAGCAACTGAGAGAGGATGAAGATAGAAGACTAATTCTAGGAGTTCAAGGCGAATTCTATAAGTTTCATAACCGTATGTTTAAAGGAAGAGTCATCGCCTGGAAATTCTTTCCTTGGTTAAGGTGTGTCGGATAAAATGGGAGAAAGGAATCTTGTATTTCTGCAGATTTCATGACATTAGGACTCTTCCATATTGGGTTATACGTGATATATGTAGACACAAGCTTTTGGGTGTAATGAATGCGAATGTATTAGAATGGTTTGTTCAGAAGTTCACAAGAGAGAGTAATACGAAATGGGATATGTTCAAACCACAGTATCCCAAGCGAATTGCTCACAAAGAGGTTGATCCAAAGAATAATTTGCCATATGTGACGTTGAAGTACAAACCACCTTGATGCATAAAGAAAATACCTTTGATGCCTATCCAACAACACTTTAGCAATGATTTTGCTTTTTGGTACTATGATTGGAGGATAGGTGAGGCTGTGATCGTGCTACATGATAAGAATCCGAAGCTCATGTGTAAAAAGATACGCGTGTTCGATCCGATGTCGTTAATCAATTGTTCAGAAGAAGACATCGACATGTTGTATTACAACCAAATTCACTTCAATGTACCTTATTTGGAACAAGCTTGGAGATTCCAAAGGGTCGTATGCTTTTGTTTTGCTTGGGGAGTATTCGTCGGGTGTGACTACAAAAAGATGTTGGGTAAAGTTATGAAGTTGAGACCGGAACCTAAAAAGCGCACATCTATTTCTGAAGGACTGAGTGTGAAGAAGAAAGTCAAGATTACTATGAAGAAACAGACATCCGAGCATCAGCCAAGGGGGAGTTTGTAGAAGCATATTGGTGATGTCGCTTTCGGATAACAAGATAGAAGTTGTAGATTACAAGAATGTGGTAGATTACAAGACCTATTCGACCTATCGGGACGTCGAATGGAGATCCTGGAGGTCGAATGAAGAGTATATATGGTCGAATGAGAGTTTTGTAATGTTTATTGTTTTGATTCAAACCATCGAATGGTCAAATGGTTCATTCGAACCTGGTCAAGGTCGGATAAGCAGTATTATATATAGGTTTGATGTGTTTTAGATGTTAACGGTTGGTATCATTTTGTATGTGATTTAAGGTTTCCACACCTGAATTGCTTATACTCGTGTGATCTTTGTATGTTTTTGTCATAAACCGATCCTACAGTTTATCATGATGATATTGTGCATGAATGTGATGATTTAAAATCTGCATTTTGTGATGATAAAACTGTTTGTGCTCCACCTATTTTGTGACCGCTTTTGAGAATAACAGGTTTGGAAAGTTCTTAACTGAAGAAATTCTAGAGTTTACTCCGTCAACATTATGCAAAGATGATTCACAAAGTGATTCGGAGTTTTGTTCATCCAGAGAATGGGAAAGCTTAAATGACTCAGAAACTTCAGTGTCAGAACTTGATGATAGAGTTGACACTACAAATCAAGTCCATCAAGATTCACCAGAAGAAGATATGTTTATAGAAGATTGCTCAAGTTCAGATAATGAATCAATGATGAATGAAAATCACAAGGGGTCAAAGATCACAGAGTCAAAAGGTGTTGTAAAACCCACTGTTTCTCATAAGCCGAATCAAGCTCAAAACAATCTACATCCCCAGTTACATCACACGGGACAATAAAGCATCAAAAGCCATTCAAAGCTTGCTTTATGTGTGGTAAAGAAGGTCATGTGCTCAAGAAATGTCCAGAACGACACAATCCAGATGGTAAAGGCAATGCATATTGCTTCTCTAGATCAAAGGATAAAATGCACACATCTTTGAATGTTAGAATGAAACATATTCCATCAAGATCTCCACATGTGAAGCTGGTTTCACATGATTCAAAGATGAAAAGGACCAAAGCCTCAAACCACAATTTATTCCTCCAGGTCTTAAACAAAAATTGTTTCAAAAATTAAATCTTTCCCAAACAAAATTTTTAAACCAAAACAGGTTTGGCAAATCAAACCAAAAGTTGAACAAGAAACTAAGGAAGGAAAATGTATGGTGTTTCAAGAAGTTACTTACATTGATGTAAAAGGACAAACTAGGACCACCAATGGCCTGGGTTCCACTCTCTAATTAATTTACTCATGAGTGCAGGAACTACCATGGAGGACTGTTAGTAACACTGGTTACTGGCGATGGTTGTTCAAAGAACATGTTTAGAACAGAAATCTGAAAGGTTTGGTTATGGTATATAACATGGTTGCACAATCCCGTTGTCACACACTCATTTTCTTGTTGCATGTCGTTTGTGCGCCTGATGTGGAAGTGTAAGACCCTAACCCGTTGTCTTGCGTTTAACGAATAAAATAATGGTTGAACATGTAATACTATTACCAAAAACCATGTTAAGACGTTAACAAATATGTACAAAACACGACTTTGAAACACTTGACATAAGTACTAGGTTATTCACAATGATTTCAACCCAAAGGGCTTAAGTTTTAAACCCAAAATCAAGAGTCTATGCGGAAGCTAACACGATGCAACGTTCGGTTCTTCACAAAATGAGCTTGATCATCATCCATACTCTGAGTTATATACCTAGGGTTGAATATGAAAAACAAACCCATGAATGTGTGTGAATTTAGTCAAGTAATTGAATAAAACAACCAGCCTAAGGTGAAGGAAAAAGACCGGCCGTAGCTTACGGCCCCAAAACAAAGCAAATCATACAAAAATAGGCTAAGAGTCCTAGACGCACATCTGAGCATCCAGGACGTTGCCCAGCATCCTAATGGGCATCTCCAGAAGGTCTTGGGCATCCGGAGTCTATCAGTTGGGCGTCCTAGGCACATGTCTGGGCGTCCTAGGCGCATGCTGCTGCACAAAAAAATTGTGAAACGAACATCTTGACTAGTTTTTAAAGGGGATTTGGATACTTTTGAACCCATGTTCAAGGCCCTTCCTAGGGACACTTGGGGACTTATTTAACACCATTATATCATGCTTATAAGATGTCATTGATCAAGTTCCCTTTTCGGTTATTACATGCATATGTTGTTTTTATCCAAATCGACCCGTTTAGAAGTATTCGCCTAAAACCGAGACCAAAGCTAGACATATGCTCATCTAAAGACATAGTCAAGGTTCACACCTGGGAGATTAGCTAACTATCCGGTTCTAGCTTACCCAACACTTACCAATGGCGGGTTTGGACTAAGCTTAGGCACATGGGTTTTATCGGGGACTTGTCCTCATTACCTTTTAGTATCCCCATTCATCCTAACTCTCTCCCCAATCGATTCACGACCTGATTTTTGATTAATCCCTCATCACTAGAGGTAGTTTTCAAGATTTCCCTTGGGCAATATGCCGTTGTGGCGCTACCTTAGCATCTATGGCCCCGTGGGCCATTTATGCGCAATTTCAAGCACCCCGGTCTACATTGCCCATTGGTATAACGGATTCACCGGTCACTTATCACTTGGGGAGTGGTCGCCTAGAAAGTCAATATCGCAATGGTATGATTACGCGATTTGAGTCCTAAAACGACTTACCTTAGCTCGCGCCCCTTTTTGCTTCTAGACTAGCTTGAGATTACTAACATAAAGTCTACGAATATACTCAAGCAATTAACAACAATCGATATCGGCATAATGTGGACCCTCGTTTTAGGTCCTTCTCTAACTAGTGTTTCACCTAATTGACCCGTTAGCCTAATTGGGATATTGACAACCTTCCTCTAAGGCTGTTTTCTATGAATTATGAATCTCGTTTAAGCTTCTTTTGTGACATTCCAATGACTAGTTTCAAATATACATACAAAGGTATAACTAAGCATATAAACATACTAGGAATGTATTGAGATTTGAGCCATTGAGTGACTTACCTTATGCGTGCTACTACCCGCGCATATCCTTTGATTCTAGGCTCCTGAATCCCCTCTTTCTACTACCTAGTAGATTGTAATCCACCTAGGTGGTTAGGATCATAATTAACAACATGGTTACACATGATCAATCAACCTTTTTACGTATCATGTTCAACACATTTATCGAGTTTTAGTCCA